>VZRH01001855.1:1073206-1333828 GCA_013397555.1 Urocynchramus pylzowi
AAACTGTCTTGTATTCATTTATTTCAGCATGAAAATAAACTATTTGAATGTTGAAGGTGCTTACAAAGGAATGTTACAGGATGATTAGGAAATTACAGAGGAAAATTCTGCTCGATAAATGTCTTCCATTGCTTAATGTAGATCCTTCTACTGAAGTCTTGACAGTAGTATATGCAAAAGCAATCATGGAATAAGGCCTTTCATTTACTAGCCTGTAAAATTAATGAACTTGAGACAAAGCTCCTGCTGTTTTCAGTTTGCTCCAGCAATTAAATAATCATGCACAAATTGATGCAGAAATCAAAATTATTTATGTGGCATCAGGCTGATATTTAGATAGAAAGAAGAAATTGCTATTTAAAACATAAATTCTTTAAATGACAAAGCAGTATTAGATCAAATATGTTGGTCATTGTTTTCAGATCTGAATAACTATTCTTGTGTCATATTTGTTTCTGTGCTAGGTCTGTCCCTTCAGAATTGTTGATTTGGGATTGTGTGCATTATAACAGGAGAATAATGATGTTCATTCTGATTTGCTTTCACTGGTGGTGTTATGGTAGTGTTCAAGGACACTATATCCTTGATCAGCCAAATCCAATCAAGGAATTCAAGCACTTCTAAATCTATTTTCCACTGTAGATTTTGCTAGATTATTTTTTACTACATTTTACCTATGTGTTTGTCTTAGTTCAACTACCATTTTATATGAAAAAGAAACTGCTTGAGAACCAATTAAGAAACAACTTATAGGAAATTTAGAAAGCAAACAACACTTTAAGCAAAATTTCCAGGGCTGGCTATAAACAGAAGCTGGAGAGCTGTAGGAGCAGTAGTTTCCACTGTTGGTCTGAACAAGTGAGAGATTCTTTTTCTGCTGTTGTAGGTGGTTTTGAAAATGGAAATACTTTAGTAACTATGACTGAAACTGCCTGTGGGCCATTTTTAAGTACTACTGCAATTCTTCTGAGGTTTTATGTTTTATTCTTTTGAACCTTGCAAACTCCTTCTTACAAATGAAATAGATGTAATAACTTATTTTCCAGTCCTGATGCTTGTTCCCCTTAAATGATTATTATTTCTTTAAAAGAACTGTCTTTCTGGGGCTTTTTAAAAGTAACAGGTAACCAGCAGACTATAGAATGTTTGGAAAGTGCTTTTAGGAAGGAGAAGAGGCTACTGTGTGGTGGAATTGAGTTATTGTCACAGGGGTGTTTGCCATTAGCTGGTGGGATAGTTCATAGGGCCTTCAGATTCTTAGTATTTATTCACTTATTTAATAAATTAAGCCACTTGAGCTAGAAAGAAGCCAAGTCTAACATCACTTGAGGCAGGTTGAAGCAGCAAAATCTGAAACTGAATGTTTGGCTGTAAAAGTGGAATTTGGATGTACCAAACCTTTTAATTACCACCCCTGCTACTAATCTAAGAAGGCTGAAAATATCTGAAATGTCTAGATTTTGATGTTCTATAGAAGTAACTGAAAAAACTATCACTAAGAAAATGTAATTATACTAATTTTAAGCTGCTCTATTTGCAAAAGTTAATCCTCTCTACCCAACAAAACAAAAAAAAGGTAGAAAATGCTTAACTGTGTTTCTCATACAAATGAAGTCTTTGATTTTTTTTCTTACTGAGTTGTGAATGAACTTATAGTAGGGATTAATTATAATTGCTGAAGTTAATTATGTGTACAGTTGTTACAGTCAAGCAGAAAAAAAATCCCTAAATGTCTGGCAAAACGCTGTTTGTCTCTATGGAGAAATGCAAGGAAGAGTTCCAGACTCTTTTTTCCCCTTTTTTGTTTTCTTCTTTCTTCTCTCTACTCATGCAATCATGTTAGACTCATAGAATGTTGTATATTGGAAAGGACCTTAAAGATCATCTAGTTCCTGTCTGTATTTCTCTTTTTCATGTAACAGTACAGATGTCGAGGCTCTTTAGGAGGTATCTCTAAATTGCTTGTCAGCTCACCGACTTTTAAAAAGGTTCTTTTTAAAACTGAATAGTAATAAAGATCAGAAGGACAATGAGTTTATCTCCAGGAAGGAGAGATTGGCAGCTTCAACTCTTTGGCTCCATGGAGGGACTGTCAGAGTCATCACTTCCCTTAAGTCAAAGTGATAGGGTGGGCAGCAGCCCTGTCTGGGGTTGCTGTGAGCAATTTTGTACAATTTCTATTGTGGTATGAAATTATTTAAATATAAAATTGATTTACTTTTTAACAATTTTTGAATTAAGTATGACTACTGTTAATAGGTTTCTGAGATGTCAGAACTTGGAATTTTTTGTCTTGACTTTTTGACCAAAATTCTCTTAGACCATTTCAGTATTATGCAGTGTCTTGGACTTGTGCTGTGACTGATACAGGGGATCAGTGGAGTTGAGATATTACCTCCAGGAGGTACTTCACAGTGTCAGGGAAGGGAAAATCTATGTATGGCTTAACTAACTACATTCTGAGTCTCAGCAAAACTAAGCTACTAAATTCTGCTTTTCAATTAAATCTCTGTAATTATATGAAATTAATCTGTGTTGTATTATGTGGATTTAGTAGATTGCACAATGAGTCCTCAGGCTCATTGTGTCACTTTGGGCACTAGTGTAGTGTGAGAACAAACATGCACTCTGACAGAAGTGATTGTTTTCAAAAACAAAGTTTTGGTTTGCAGAGTGCAGTTATTGTGCTGCTGGATAAAGGCTCTTTCTAGAGCAGGGTTAGAGGTTTGGTATTGAAATGGTGATAGTAAGGGATAACTCATCAGTGTAATAAACTGATGCACACCCATGATTCCTTCTCTATCCCTACAATATCCCTATCTCCTTGCAATACATTGAACCTGAAGTTGAATTGTAACCAAATATTCTGGTTATGTTGACACTCTAACAAATTCTTCATGCTTGAATTCTGCAGATACTTGGGGTCCAAATACTGGAGTTGTACCCAGCAGCTGATAGTTCTAGGATTTTGCAGAAAATAAGGCTTTTGTGTAGCTATCAAGGAGACAGGGTGCTCATCATGGTGCATGGAAGCTTCTATCTTTTCCATGGAGAAGGATATTTTATTACTGAACTAGATTCCCTGCCTAATGTAGGCCCTTCACAGAGCCTATTACAGAACCTTTATATGGAATCTGAAGCTAATATTGAAAGGTTTGGTTAATGTAGTTTTAAAAATTTAATGGACTGCTTGATAATTCTTTCAGAACATAATGCTCCTTGCAGAAACATTTGAATATTGCAGATTTTTATAGTGGACTCTTAAATTTTATTATCTGTCGTGACCTGTTAGCTGTATCACAGAGTCATGCTCTCTCTAATTGCAGAGTAGGTTTTATTAACCAAATTTTTAATAGGATAATATGGCTCTTGAACCAAAGGTATTAGTAGGAGTCTGTGCTTTATGTTGAAGCATTGATTTAATTAATACCAAACTATGGTGAAGGGCAGGAAGTGCTATAATTTCTGATGTGTGGTTAAGATATGGTCACATTTGCTTGTTAAATGTCGGGAGTCTGTTTTTCAAATGTTATATTGGATATAATTGTGAAAGACATTTGATATCCTGTACTTCTTTAACATAAATGTAAGTTTCTTTTTAAAACCATAAAATAGATATATGTCTTTATGTATCCTTTAAAGTGATTTTAAAAGAAATATATGAAATTTAAATTGAAAAGCTGTCATTCAATACCTGTGCCACTGTATGTTCTTGCACTGGTGGAATAAGTAACAAAATCATAAGTAAAAGTTAGATAAAGATCAAATTACATATTTAAGTGGGAATTGCATTTATTTTTGTACAAGATAACTTACAGTTTGATCCATGGCAGGAGTGGAGGTGGGGATTGCAGGCATGAAGTAATTCCTTCTCTGCCTTCCTCGTATAGGAGGCAGCTACAATTACAATTTTACTTATCTCAGTATACTGCAGTATGTGTTCTTTAGGCAGTTCTTATGAAGCAGTGAAGCATATTTTTTCATATAAATGTTGGATTGATTGGTTTAATACTTTTAAATTAAGGTTTAAAAGCCTTATGTGACAAAATAAGCTATCTGAAACCATGGAAATTGTTTTTTGAGCCAGTTAAAATAAGCATTCTAGGGCTCTGTTTTGAATTCATAAGCAACACTGTTGAATTTTTATAATGATTTGACACAAGGTTGTTTTATAAGCCTCTTTCTGCAAGAACTGTGTCCTCAATGTTTTTTTAAAATTTGTAGGAAGAATATGTTTACCTAATGCAAACAAACACAAAATTTTACAAAATTTTCAGTTCTTACTCAGCATGGGAAAGCTTATTGTTTACTGTTATTATAACATGTTTTTGTTAATTAGTCAGCAAGCTAAGTCAAACTAAATAGTAGCAACAGTCCCTTTTGCTTTTAAAACCCATGGTTATTTTTGCAGCATTTAGAGTACTTTATGGGGAGTACCTAATGAAGGGTACAATCACAATTACATTTTATAACTTCCTCAATTACCAAGATGAAATGTAAAATTGGTATCTTATTAACAAAAGTTGGGGAGGGGGTGGTTAGTTTCTAATGCTGAAAGTCTATAGAAATAAAGAAGGGAGTGAAACAGCACTAAGTAATTAGCAGAAGGGAGATCAAAATTTTAGGCTATATTATTGTTTAATTTCTTCATCAAATAATGGAAAACTGTGTATATTTGGTCACATGAAAAGTTGTGCAGTGCACCAAACTAATACTAACCAAAAAAAAAAAAAAAAAAAAAAAAAAAAAAAAAAAAAAAGAAAAGAAAAGGATCAAGGATGATGAGGATCGCGGTTGCATTGCTGGAGGCTGTTGTCTCCTACACCTTCTTTGTTGCAGGCAGTGAACGAGGGTGAAGGGAAGAATGATCTTGGAACATAAACAGTTGAAAATTACACGGGAGAAATATATTCTGTATATGCTTCAGCAGTAGAAGAGTTTACACAGTTCTGTGCAACTTGATCTTAACTTGACCTTTTTCCATGGTGTTCCTCATTCTAAGAGCGCAACATGTGATTCTCAGAAGTGTGAAAAAAGTTTTAAAAATCGATACATGGACTGAGGCAGTTTGAAGTGGTGTTCTGAATAACTATGGCATTTCAGGGTGGGGGAAGGCTAGAGATATAGCAAATTGACCCTCTGAAATGATGTGATAATTTTATAACAGTGATTTCTCTGTAGCACCATTCCAAGTCTGTGAGAAAAGATTATTAGGGTGGTTTTATCTCCTTAGGGAAGCTCAAACCAGAAAATCATGATTGCAAAATTCTGTGATGCCTCCAGCATCTCCAACTATGATTTGTCAGCAGAGGTTGGACATGTCAGATTTTATTGGTTCATCTTACAGTGATATTTCTGATAATAGAGTAACACTGAAAAACCAGGAATTCTTAGTTCTGCTTTGGAACATTCTAGCTCTTCAGCTCATCTTCATCAAGGTGTCTTCCACCCTATTTTGGCTATCTTCTCCATTCTCAATACTTTCATCATCTATATTTTTAAGTTCTTTAACTTTTTCAGGTGTTTGAGTGCCACCAGGGACAGAGGTTTAGTGCTACAGGATAAACTTGTCTGTTTGCTACTAAAAAATTCAGCAGAGTGAAACATTTGGCTGGATCAGACTATGCATATACAGAGTATGTAGAATAGAATTGCTGCAGTCGCTCATGGGTCTTCCTTTAACAACCTTGAATAAGGCAGTTTGTTTTTTGTCTAATATTTTTTCTTCTAATCTGTTTACCAGAACACAGATAATGAAAATATTCTTTGGGAGGGTTTATTCAGAAGCTTTAATGCACAGTGATTTAATGTGTGAGAATTTATAATATTTACTTGCACTGCACATTTCTGTTAAGTCATTTATGCCAAGATATTTTCAGGATTAAGACTGTAAACTCTTTACACTCTATTGCACTTTCTCTAGGTGATTTTAATTTAGTTGCAAATGGTAAATGTTGGTTTTTCAACGAACGCAAAGCTTGATCAAGGCTCAAGCTAAGAAATGGAGCAGAATTGTAGTTGAGACAGAGGAGCAAATTTTCAGTATGTCGTACTTAATGTATTGCTTTGGAAGTATTTAGGGTGTTCTTTTAATAGATATTGATTTAGTATACACTGCCTATCAGAAAAATAATGGAGATGGAATGTTGAGAATATAAAAAATCTCCAGTGATAATCAGTGTTGACTTAAGGGGTGTGTGAAGCTTCTATTAAGCAATTTTTGAAACAGTAACACTTAATTATTGAGTGTAGTCTGAATCTACAGCAAATATCCCATAGGCACACTGATCTTTTGTGGAACACTACCAGTACTTTTACCTGGGTTTACACTGTCTGTGAATAGTGTTAGTATTTAACCACACTGTAAACTTCAGGCAGAGATGGTAGGCCAGACTGTTTCTGACCTGTCTCTTCCTTCCACTTCCCCATTTATCATCCAGGCTTACAAATCCCTGGGAAAAGAGACATTACAAAGTACACTTCGAAAACACACGGAAAAATATTTAGGTGCTAATTAATCATTTGCATTGTAGTCTATGCACTGTGTCATTTGGTGGAGACAAGGTGGGATCCTAAAGGAGAGTTCTCAACCCCACCAAGAAATGGTTAGTTTGCTGCAAAGCAACAAACCTATTTCTGGAATTTAAACAAATCAGTGCTGTTTTAGAAAAACTTGATGCTTTATGACTTCTAAATGCCTTGTCTCTATAAGTTTTTATTATGTAAAATTCAAGCTGCAGATTAGTTTACAAAAGCTTAATATGTTCCTCGTCTTGAAGAGCAGGGAGGCAGTTCAAAGATCTTTGAGCACATGACAGCAAATCTTTTATTTTGAAATATTTTCGACCTGTTTGGCGTGACACCTTTGAAGTGTTCAAAGTCCAATGCTTTATGAACACCTTTGGGCACCTGAAATGAAAATATGTATATACTTCTGACCATGAATGCAAGGTTTCTCTCTATGTTCCCTCCTGTGAGACTGATGAGCATTTTTCTGTGTCCCACAGGGGTTGTTCAGAACTTTGTCGTATACCCATGGTGGAATACAAACTTGACAGTGAAGGCACCCCATGTGAGTATAAAACCCCTTTCAGAAGGAATACCACTTGGCATCGGGTGCCGACTCCCGCTGGGCAGCCTCTCTCTCGTGCCTCTCCAATCCTAGGAACATCTGACAGACTGCAGTGCCAGCAGCTTCTCCAGCAGGCTCAGACAGCCATTCCTCGTAGCACTTCCTTTGATAGAAAGCTGCCAGATGGTGCAAGGTAATATGCTCTCTGGTTAATGCCTGTCACCTTCCTAATGTGTATTACTTTGGAAATCTCTGCTTTCTAGAACTTTGGTGGTTTTTAAACCTTATTTTGTTGAGTTTTGGCAGTATTTTTAATTCTGAGGTTGTATTAAGTAGCATTCACCGGACCAGTCTGCTTGAAACAAGTGGCTTTTAGTGTTTGTTGTGGAAGTGGGCTGTACCAAGGATACTACTGCTGAGGACAGCTGACCTTTCCCTTTAGTCCTAAATCAGTGAAGTGGGGAACTGCCTTATAACTTTTGGATCTTAATAATGTTCTGTTCTCCACTTTTTGGAAGACTATTTAAACAAATAATGAGTGTAAATAAAATGAACTCATTCCCTTTAAAATTAATTATTTAATCTCGTTACCAAGGTATTGGCATAGTTTCAAAGGGTTCTGTAACTCATTACCAGCCCTTATGCTTTGCTTTGCTTTTAATTAAACAAAGCAGAGCTTGTGATTTGAATATGTAACATCTCTTAGATGATGGGATGGTGTTCTTAAATGTTAGCTCTGTTCTAATTTAATCATAATTCTTCATAAGATGAAACTTCGTTTTTAAAGATAAAAATTTGCAAATACGTATGACCTTTGAATTATTTCGGAAAACCATATGTCTTGAGCAGAACTCTGTCCTTTATTGTTTATAATTATTTCAGCTTATGCCTTTATGGGGTGATGTAGTTCTAATTTCCAAGGAAATAGTTATTGCATTTTGAAAATATCTGAGTGATACAAAAATCTGAAATACTGGTCTTACATGGGTTTAAAACAATTCTAGATGAAATCTTTAAATGCCACTATTGCTGCATTGACTACCCTATTTAGTAGAAAAGAATTAGTGAATTTCTACGTTGAAATGTACACAACTAATACTTACTATTTCTTACTATTTACTTACATATTTTTAAATACATACTACTGTATGTATTTGAAAATATGTCTCCTTCATTGCCTGGTGAAGGAAGACTCCCAGTTATGACTATTTGATCATTTGTGTTCTCCTTCTCCCCTACCCCTATCTCTATCCCCTGAAAAACTGAGAGGTGCATTTCTGTAAGCATTTAAATACCATTATAGAACTTAATCTTTACCTATTAACTCTTAATTAAATTCTTGATAATATCTAACATAAGGAGGCAATGTATCAAATGTCTAGAAAATACTTCATCATTTATGAAGCTTTATTAAGCATACTGTATACTGGTACAGAAAAGAAGTGAAAGCTTTCTGACATGACACTCAATTCCAAAAAGACTTCACAAACATAAGCTGCACTTCTCATAACACTCAGGAAAGCATGAGCAAAAATGCTTAGACTGAGTCTGTTCTTATCATGAAGAAATTTCTGTGTCATTTAAGCAAAACATGTGCAGTGCAGAAGTGCTATTCTCGGGAAGACATGATACAGAGTATAAATAATGAAAAGAGAGAAAAAATACGGATTCTGGCATATAGGTCTTGAAACATGTAAAGAAAGGTACCTAATTGGCAAGGTCTTTTCACATGGGAAGAGGCATAGTTGATGATTTGGCAGAGAGATGAGCATAAAACAGAAGAGTTTGAAGTAAGGTGGATTAGTACTTATAAGCAGTCTTGCAAGGGTGAAAATGTATACTCAGGCTAGAAAATGATGAAGAGATTTTAGGGGGTCAAAGACCCAGTATCAGTTTAAGAGTGCAAGCAGGGAGAAGCAGGTTGATAAAACAGGGAAGCTTTAACAGCAGATCTGAAAATGAGCTAAGGGTGAAGTCAGCAATAAAATTGTTAAGTTTAGAAATAAAAATAGGAAGAAGCAGTAGAAATGTGAACTAGATACAGTAAGAGACTTAAGCAGCAAAAATTCAACTACTGTGGCATATAGTACTTAGGTGCCCAGTCCCTGGAGGGAAATTAGAGACTAACAGCTGAATGCTTATGCTCCTAATACAATTCCTGAGAATTAAATGCTTTGAGAAGGCAGTCCAAGTATTTTGGTGCTGTTCAAGGAGTTTCCTCTACTTAGTCACTTAGAAATACTTAAGGATATCCTTAAGCTCTGCTCCTGTTTTCACAAAGTGGCTAATTCTGTGACAGCTACTCATAGCATGTGCCTAAGTGAAGCTTTCGGCGGACTCACTCTTCTGATTTTTGCACCAAGAAGCCTCTGTGTGCTTTAATCCCTGAGTCACACTTGTAGGCAGTGCATCTTATCACCTGGAGTCTGGAATCCATTCCTGAGAGCAGATGGTAGGAATTCTTGTGTGAAGGAACTGTGAGGCAGTCATTGATGGGATTTCTGTGGTTCTCCTTTTGTGGCCACTCATTGTTTACTAGGCTAAGGGCTTCACACTTGTCCAGCAAATGGGAGGAGTTCCAAATGTTCAGCCTTGGAACAGCACAAAGCAGTATACTGGCTTTGAGGACAATGTCCTAAACATCAGCCTGGAGGGTGGAAATACATGGGATCATAAGTTATCCATTCCTTAATGCTGGGTCACTTAATCTGTGCACAAAATGCATAATTCTTGGCAGTAATTACAAGTTCATGGAACTGAATTAAGATGTAGCCTACTGACTACTTCACTTAATTGAGAGAGGTTTGGTCTTGTCAATACTTCTCAGAGAAAGACGTGATGAAAAATAAGGTACTACATTATTTATTTTACATTGGCTATTAGACAAAATGTAACACCTAATGTCTTAAAAAACCAAAACATAATAGCTACTGTCTTTAAAATTTTCAAGCTGAATGGTAAAGTTGCTTATTAAAAGGTCATGTTCTTGGAAAAATGTTTTGCATAAAGAAAAAAAACACCTCTTCATTTCCTCCCTGAGTGCATCCATTCATTCCTACATGAAAAAGAAAAAGGGGGAGAGAAAAGAAAAAAAGATAAACACAGGGAATTGAATTCAAGATAATGTCAAGATAATTGAAGGAAATTGTGTTGCAGTTATGGAATGATGTGCACATAAGTGAAGGAAAGGATGTGATCAAATCCAAATTTAAGCATTAAATTTCAACTGTCTGGAAATCTAACAAAACTGCTAAGAGACATTGTTAAGGCATGAGGCTTAAAAGTTTAAACAATTAAGTACAAAATAATGCCATTCTTTTTTTTTTGTTGTTGTTGCTTTTCTATGTCAAAGGGCTAATAAAATAAAATTTTTAAAAGTATTAGAATTGCCTCTTCCAATTTTACTAGCTTTAAAATTGGAATAAGTGCCAAGGAACTAACAGTCATTTCTGATCCACTATCCACAAGCTTCCCGCACATGAATTTAGAGACCTAATCCAGCTGCTCTGACTCCTGAGTAATCCCACTTATTCAGAACTAAAACCAGATCTAAGGAAAATAGGATTTGGCACTTAGTCTTTCTCTTTTTGGGCCTTTTTATATATTCAATTGGAAATATTTTATTTGTGAATAAATACTGTACTTTTAAAATTCTTGTTAAAGTTTTATGAAACTGAGATAAACCTTTTAAATTCCCCAAATGGATGTAACTAATCGTTCATACTGCATCTGTATTATTTATGAAAATGAATGTATTTGATAAAAGAAGCACAGCCCAGTTCAAATCTGAAACCCCACAAGTACCTCAGTGCACTGTTGATGACACTAAAATCACCATTACAGAAGTTCTCCAAGCAACCAGTCCTCATCCAGTGACCCAGGACCCAGCGGGAGCAGCCACTGGAGACAGCAAGTGGGATATGACGGGTATTGGTGATTTTTAAAAATTTTTCTTTAAATCTTTCAAGAACTCTCATGCATCTTCTTTCTTAAGCAAAATTTGTATGAAACTTATAGATTTTCTTTTTTTCAAACACAGTTAGTATCTTTTAAGATGTACAGGTTTACTGATCTTCGATGCAACATGCATACAACTGCAATTTTAATGTCATCCTAATTTAACTCTTTAGGATCATATTGTTAAATTCAGGTAAATGAGAAATGGTTCTTAGGTTTATTTTCCCAGTAAAAGGCCAGAACTCAGCTAGTAACTCAGAACCAGAATAAAATAATAATACTTCCTCTTCCTGTTTCAGGAGGAAGGTGTTTGACTTAAAAAAAAAATCTTTATGGTCTTCAAAGATTTTATTTCCTGCTATGTTTGTTTCAGTGACACCCATTCCCTAGCATAAGTAGGAATTTCAGATGTCTCTTCTTCCTAAAAGGCTGTGCATAGATGGTCCTTTTGCATCCCTGTTAATCCCTTGGTACTGAAATTTCAGAAGTTAGATATCTGTATATGAAAGAGCATCCCAATATAACTCATCTTGTAAGAATATTATGTGAGACATCTGTTCTAAACTGTTTTAAATTTATGACTTTGTTGTATATATACAGCTACTGAAAATACTCCTTTTACAAAATGTTGAGCTGCGGCAGAATCTACAATAGAGTAATATAAAAGCATTCCAGATGCTACTTTTCAGGAAAAAAAAAAAGTGAATATTGAAAGCATCAGCTTGACTCCTTGAAGCTTATTAATGCTTTGGCATGATTGATTGTGGATAAGATATTCCATGTAGCAGATATATATGCAGTATCTTGTAGACTCTTCAAGGAATTTCTCATAACTCAGTGAAATCTCTGGCAGCTAAATAGATGGTAATAATTCAAATAAAACTAGCTCTTTTTTTTTTTTTTTTGACAGTCAACTCATCAAAATGCATCTTGTGTCATTTTTTTTCCAGCACATTTATTTCTAATAACAATTTAGGTTTNAGGCAAATAGATGGTTATTAATCAAATAAAAATGTAGCTCTTTTTTTTTTTTTTTTTTGACAGTCAACTCATCAAAATGCATCTTGTGTCATTTTTTTTCCAGCACAGTTATTTCTAATAGCAATTTAGGTTTTAGTTTGTTGCTTTGTGAAATGTGTAAACTTTTGCAGTATAATACAAAGCAGTGGATCTGGTACTAACTTACATATCCTCAGTGTGAAACCCTGCAAAACTATGATTACTTTCTCTGGGGCTAGATCACAAAGAGGTTAGGCATATATTACCATGGTTCTTCATTGTAAAAACCTTTGGGTTTATAGCCCCAAGAACACCTTTCTTCTTAAAGTTCAGTGTCTTCTTGGCATGTTCACACTTCAGATATAACAGTGTGCTGTTGAAAAAATTGCATGTAAATATTTCTATGCAGACTTTGGAAATGTTTGGGAATGACTATTATTTTAAAAAGTCACAAAATACTTGCTTTTAAGAGTAAAAAGTGGTGTAGTTCATAATGTAAATAATCTTACAGGATAAAAACCTTAACAGCTTAATTTTCTGCTTACATTAAAAGATGCCAGTCCCCTTTACTCCATGAACATCACCAAGGTTCAGGCTCACTGGAGTGTGAAGGAGGCAGAGAACGAGAGGAAACTTTGGAAGGAACTAGACATTCTGGTAATGAAACCCACTGTATCTTTCAAGTACATGTTCTTTGCAATGCAGTGCCTGTTGAAATGCAGCCACCTCCCCATGTGGAGGTTTGACTCACTGAGAGCATGTGATGGGACAGTGAAAGCAGGGGCTGTTGTGACATTCTGCGAAGATACCTGTGTCTGATTGCAGTGTGTGCAGGATTGAAACCTGATGCTGAGTCGTGTGCCTTTCTCCATTATTTTTGGCAGAAGCCAAGTGGCACGCACCATCCACCAAAGTCCTGAGCTCCTACAAAGACCGAGCATTACAGAAAGAAGGCAGCGGCAAGGAGTCGCCAAACAAGCTTTCACATGTAAGTCTTTTCCTTGGATGTTATTCAGAACTCTAAAAACAAACAAACCCCAAAATAGCAACAACAAAAAACTACTCTGGACTTAACAGAAATAAATCTTAAAAATACATCTTAGTAATTTATAAAGACCACTGTGTGTTTTGGGAGGCAAACATTATGCTCACCCGGATGTGGGTTGAATCAAATATGCTTAATCTTTGTTTACAAACTCAGGATTCCAGGAGAGCTTGGGTCTGGGGCATTGAGGAGATAAAACTAGTATAGTCTCTACTCAGCTGTGAATTTATAGCTTCATTTATACTGGCTTGTTTAATATGTGGAGTATTTAATTACCCTTTAAAGAAAATAAAATTATATTTACCATACTGCTTTTCATCTTATGTGAAATACCCATGGAGTGTAATTATCAATAAGCACTATAAAAATGTAACTTGTGTGTTGGGAATGCTGAACAGATTTTCTAGTCTACCTTGTTTAGTAGCTTGTCTTCAGTAATGGCAAAATCCTCAACAGCCTAATGATGGAAAGTAGATAATGATGATGTGTGTTACATGGAAAATCCTGCTATATGTAGAATTTGTACACTGTTTGTAAACTTACGTTTTATGTGTGAGCAACAGCATCTCCCAGCATCTGCTAGGAGAGGGATCTCATGAAAAAGTTAGACACCCTTCCCATTTGAATCCTACCTAACAGAAGTCCATTTGCCCTTATTCTAGTAGAAGTCCATCTGCCTTTATTCTGGCTCCTGCCACAGACATAAGTTAATCCAGCTCTCTATAAAATTTATTTTAAAAGGTAAATAACAAAACCCCTGGACTTTATTGGCACAAAAGTCTGATGTAATTATTCCACTTCAATAGCCATGCTTAGTTAAGGGCCTTATGATTTAAGTTACTTTCATCTGGTACACATACATCACAATTGGCTTCAGTATAACTAGCCACACATCCAATTGGATTTGATCCAATGAGCTGCATATTTCAGCCACACTGAGAAAAAGCCAACAATAATTCAGTCTTCGGTGATTTTCGGGTTTGCAGTAGAGCTTGTTTAAACAAATAATTACCAAGGCTTCTGGCTTTAACAAATGCTTATTTTAACTGTTCAGAAATGCAATTTTATGGATGTTAAGCAGGTTCTATAATCAGAAAATTCAATTCTGATTTTAAGATTTGTGATAGAAGATGGAACTAGAGCCTTTTTATTTGCAGTGACATCAACCTTTAATGTGTCTAGCCAGCTGTGCAATTCATTTCACAGAAACTGGTGGCATAATTGGCTCTTTTCATACTTTGCAGTTATATGATAGCATACTGTAAAAAAAAAAAAAATAAAATGGTCTTTGAATGGCACAAATGCAGTAATTTATATGAAAATAGATCTCTTACCATTTAATTTGAGGGGGGTGTCTTTTGGTTTGTTTGCTTGTTGTTAAGATTGGGGACAAAAGCTGTTCAAGCCACTCCAGCAGCAACACCTTATCCAGCAATACATCCAGCAACAGTGATGAGAAGCACTTTGGTTCTGGAGACCTGATGGATCCCGAGCTGCTTGGATTAACGTACATCAAGGGGGCTTCCACCGACAGCGGGATCGATACGGCTCCCTGCATGCCCGCTCCTCTGCTGGCCCCTCTGCACCTGGCTGGCAGCAGGGCCGGAGTGCACTGCCACACGGAGCCGTGGCCAGAGGCCTCCGAGGCTGCCGGGCCGGACGATGATCCAGCTAAGATCTATGCTGTTCACAGCTATGCCTCGGCCATCTCCACCAGTCACACGGCTGAGGGCAGCATGGGAGACCTGAGTGAAATCTCCTCGCATTCCAGGTAGGCTTTTCTTACAAACCAGGGGTTCTGGATTTTGGGTTATCATGCAGATAACTCTTCTGTGTTGATTTTATTCTGTTTACCCTTCTTTGAAACTGAACTTAAAAGATTTTGATGTTTTTGTTGTGTTCAAATGCCTGTATGAGCAGTTTTCAAGTAATTTTTGATGAGTCTGCCTGGACAGCATAGCCAGACCTCCCAGATCTGATGGAGGCCTTATACGTGACCCTTGCAAATTGCTTTGGTTTTTAAAATCGGGAAAGAACCCTGAGTAAAAGAGACATTTGCACCTAGAATTTATTTCACATACTTTTGCTTTGCTGAGGGAAATCAGAAAAATTTGGACAATTTTTACATACAGAGAAACTGCATTGCATACCATCCCCCCTAATTTACATTATTCTGATGTATGCTTTACAGTTTTGCTTGTTGAACGGCATTTATGATTGATTTTCAGCTTTTCTTTTTGTTACCAATGAAACGTGTGCATGGTACATCTGTTGTAAAGCTTGTTGAAAGTACACTTTTATAGCTGGTTGCCTTTATCTTCCAGTTCCCATTTTATGGTGACTTTGAAATTGAAGCTTTGGTCTGTGTGTTAAGGTTTTTACTCTGTAAAGGATAGAAGGAAATTGTTTGTTCTTCTTTCCCTCTGATTTTCCTGTTTTCAATGTCAATCAGTACAGAAAAATAACCAAATAATACCTTGTATACTGATTCTTTTATATGCTTGGCATGAGTGAATTTGTCTTCTGTGGTTATTCTGAAGAAATTTATTCTTCAAGGAAGTGTTTGCTTTAGTTTATTTGAAATAGGTTTTAGAGTCTTCACTAAAAATATGTCTTAGTGCCTACTAGTGCTATTATTCATAATAAAAGGGGCCGTTAAAATTATCCAGAGGATTGTCTTGTTGAACTGAAATTTACTCCTGTTAAATTTGCTGGTTATTTAATATTAGTGTCTGATTGAAAGGCACAGCCTAATCTTGCATCAGCTGGCAAAATTATTGTGAAATGGAAAAGCACATAGGTTTTATGATTAGGGAGATACTTGAATTATCCCCTATGTAGTTCTTTATGTAAATGTGTGTGTACATATTTACTTAAAATTGCTCACACAAATTGAATATATATATATATTGAATTTAGGCTTTTAGTTTTGATTCACATCAGTTTGCATTGGCATTTCAGCAAGCTGAATTCCATGCATTGTTTGTTCTAGAAACTCATCACAATTCTGTTCTCAAAGAGCTTTAATGTGTACACAGTTGGTGTGTAGAAAATGACTGTGCCAATTTTGCTTCATTGATTTTAACCTTGAGAAAAACTTAACAGTGAGAATTATTGCCGCATACCAGGCGAAGCGTTTCTGATTTGTTGTTGCATAGCATATTTAATTTTTCCTTTTGTGCATTTTGTTCACTTTTCCAGTGGGTCACATCATTCAGGAAGCCCATCGACACACTGCTCTAAAAAGAGTGGCTCCCTAGATACCTCCAAAGTTTATATAGTGTCGCAGAATAGCAGTCAACAGATGTCTGGGTCGATTTCAAAACCCTACCACAGACAAGGAGCAGTGAGTAAATATGTCATTGGATGGAAAAAATCAGAAGGAAGTCCTACACCTGAAGAATCTGAAGTTTCAGAATGTCATGAGTAAGCACTCTGTTTTACTTCGTTGGGAGAAGAAGGGTAGTGAAAATCAATTTTAAAATAGGATAGAAAGAAATTACAAATTCTGGTTCGCCTTTAAATGTTCAGGGTTTTTTTTTTTCCTGTACTTTTATCTATCTAATGAAGTTTAACACTAGAATAGTCCATGAGAAATGTGTTGTTCTAAGGTGGAAGAAAAAGACTTGAACTCAAAGGAAAACATGCAGTACCTCAAATATAGAGAGATAATACTTTCACAGTGGCGCATCTGTAATAAGTAATGTTTGGATCTGCTGTTTAAAGCTAACCTTGAAATTCCTGCTGGCTTCAAAATCATCTTCGTGGATAATGTCCTTGCTTTCTTTTTGGTGCTGTTTCTCAATAAGCCGTAGCCAGCCACTGTCTGTCTCAATAAATTGACAAAATTACATGCAGTACTGGATGTAATGTAACATTTACAAATGTTTAATTGGGATTATTCTTGGTTTAATGGGAATGGGTTATTTTTATCTAATATCTAATTTTGAACATGTGTGCATATTTATGGCAAGAGTAATATTTGAAAATGTATGCTAGAATATATATATGCTATGAAATATGAATCTGAAGTTAAGCTCTTAAATTCCTAATTTTCAAAAGTAGAAGAGGTTACTACCCTCCTGTCCTGGTTATATGTGTTTGTTTGTGTTAACGTAGAGGTGATTTCGTTTCTCCCCCACAATGTTTTAATTACATAAATTGTTTGGTCATAGTAGTATTTAAATTATAGTGGACTAACCTCAGGGTTTCCCACATTTGGGAAAATTTTTTGGATTTTGAAATCAATGAACTATTGAAACAATGTCTCCTTATTTTGAATGGCAGCCTTAAAATAAAATTGCATAATGAATCTGGGTATTTAAACTGAAACAATGGCAATTTTGAAAATTATCTTCAAGAGATAGTACTGTTAAAGAACTACTATTAATTGAATATGACAACACTTCCTATATAAAAAATATTTTCAGATTTTTCCATGGCATACGGTATTGCCTCACCTCTTTCTTTCTAGGAAAACTCTCTGTATCTCAGAGAGGAAATATCTCTCTGAGGGTAATTATGTTGAAATAAAATAGCATCTCTAATTAGCAGTGATGATGAATATCAGGTCAATTGCTGAATGTTGTGCCACTGTAGGCTATAATTCACTGAGAATTAGGCTTTATCATAGCAAAGCTTATTTTCTCTATGCTGAAGAAAGTCACTGATGAGGCTGCACTTGGCAGAGAGCAATGGCTTCCAGTGTGTGTTCTCTGTGAGTTGCAATCTCCAGTTCCTTCCATTACATTCAACCTGTTAAAGTCCTGTCTCTCCTTTCTCACTGGAAGGAACTAAAGGTTAATAAATCAGTTTGACAGTTTTTTGTTGACTGTAACTAGATTTTTATGTGCTGATAGTTAAAGAAGATACCTGTTTAATATATCTAAATAGCTTTATGAAACTGCTGATAATAAAATATACTTACACTGGGCAATTGATTGCCAATACACTTCATACATTGCTGTGAAGACCATAGGAATTTTGCCAGATTGTGAAGCTGGATGCAATATTGTGCTATAAAGTATCAATTTTTTTATTTATACTATGGAAGTAAAAGTTAAAGTATTTTGTGTTGAACCTTTGGAAATGTTGAAATAAATATAACTTCTGTATTGATAGAGAAGTGCGGTGTGTAAAAAAGAGAAAGGCAAGCTAGGAGAAACAAGGATTATGCTTTTTGAAATTGTTCATTTGGATTCCTAAACTCCATTTCTCAGTAGTTTAAGAATTTCCTTTTGTACCCACAAACAGTTTCATAAAGGTTAAGTGATCAAAAAAAATTTTCTAAACAGTGTGCTGTGTCAGGAGATAATTCTAACAATTGTCACTTTGACAAAAAATGATTACAGTCTTTCAAATCCAATTTCTTGCTAAAAACACCCATTTTCTCAACAGAGTGTATGATGATATTGATGCTGTGTCTGCATCGAGTCCACTCCAAACTTCTGTCAGGAATGCTATTGTTGAAAGCCAGCAAGTCTTGTCCAAGGAAGATTTTCTGAAGTTGATGCTGCCAGACAGCCTCTCTATGGAGGAAGGGAGAAGAAAGGTTGGCTACTTTCTTTGGCTCTATGTGTTTCAGTCTTTCAGTAACCTCAGAAATGGGTTTCTGGTGTGCCCAAAATTGCTATACAGAATGCAATATTGTTTTGTACAAGTTAAGTTTATTCTATGGGGATGACCATAAGCCCCAAAATACCACTTTCCACGAGGATGGGAAGTTTTTGTTTGATGATTATCTATAAAATCCAGTATTTGTTTAAGTATAAAAATCCAGTATTTGTTGAAGTATTTGCTTAGCTTGACCAGAGGTGGGTGCAGGTTGAGCAACTTCATTATAATTTGAAAGGTTAAAAGTGACATTTTCAAGGAAGAAGGCCTAAATTTGTACATCTTGCGTGATATTAAAACACATGAATAAAAGTAGCCCACTTTCCTCTGCCCTGTAATAGTACCAACAATTCTGCTAGAAATCCAAATCAGTTTTGTGTAGGTATCAGTGGCAGCTGCTCAGAAGGCATTATTTTCTGTGCTACTGGAGAGCCTGGATCTAATCTTTATAGTATGAAGACAGTTGGTAATGCTTAATAGTTCACAATAAGTGAATAGTGATCTTAAAATTTGCTGCTCCCCAAAGTAAATGGTTCTGAATGCTGTGCTTAATGTGGAATAAAGAACAAAGCAATTGAATTACTTGAGATAATTGTCCCACTTCCATATTAAGTCAATGCTCTCTTAACCCACTGTGTTTATACAATATGCTAAATAGCATAATCATCATGTCTGAACAAAAGTAGCATATGGGAATCTTCGAAGTGCAGAGTTGAATTTAAAATTCAGTTTATAGCATGAGGTATGTTATGTGTGCATTATATATGCTTAAATTTTTGTGTGTCATGTCCTAGAGGTTTTCATGATTTATGCTTGATACAATAATTGGAGGGGTTTTGTGAAGATTCCAAGAGCTGCCAGTGTTTCTGGCTGCCTAAATAAGAATCAACCAAGAGAGAGGAGGTGTGGCTGAGATAAATGACTGCTATCCCCTTCCTCTCCAAGGCACCTAAACAAAAGTTAAGTGAGACCATGGGCCCTGACCCACAAGGAGCTCCAGCCACAGGAGTTGGCAGTGTACAGTGTGTGGCTATGCCTGCACAGAGGGTAGTAACCTTGACATTGGTGAGCCAGTTACCTCTGACAGTGAAGTCAGAAATTAATTTCCTGAACGTGTGAGATTCTACGTTATATTCAGTGTTTGCAAAAGCTATTCCTCTTAAGCATTTGTTCTGCATAGGGAACGTGGAACACACAATTAATTACAAAGGAAACATGTAATTGTTGTATGCAGGGCGAACCAGTAAAGTAATTAAAGCATTAACTGTGCTTTGTAGATGTAAAGAAAACTGTGTTTGCAGTGCTGTGAAATGACTTACAAAATGGAATGGTCCAGCTTTACAATACACTAGCATCTTCTTTTACTGTAGATATTTGGGTTGTGGTCTAAGTAACTCTTTGAAATGCATAAGCAGTTTTCACTGAACCCTGTTGCCCTCTTTTCTAAGCCTGTTATGTGATACCCAAAGAGATGCAGAATCTCAAGTAATTTTTATCATCCAATGAATTATGTGGCAGCATATATCAGTTCAGAATGTTTAATAGTAAAGCATGGTCATTTCAAATTAAAATCAAACAGTTCTGTGTATCGTCTTGCATACATGTTGCCAGGGTTGGTAACCTTATATACATTTCTGTAAAACGTTGCTGTCATAAGGCTGTGAAGTTTTCATTTAACGTTTCATGATTGCTAAAACTGCCCAGTATCTGGTTAATTCATGGTGATGTGTTCCAAAACATTGAGAGGAAGTCTGAATATCCAATTCAGTAACTCTTTTGGGGCCCCAGTAGATCTGATATGGTGGAAGAAATCTCTGATCTTCTGTATTGGTTCAAGAATTCCAGAGTGCCTGTCCAGAAGAACACTCCCAAGAACCGATGGTGGGGATATAATTGTATGAATCACTTGAACCAGCAATATGTGTTCTTATTTTTATCTTTAGTTTTCATTTTATGGAAACCTTTCCCCGCGGAGGACGCTTTACCGCACTCTCTCTGATGAAAGCATATGTAGCAATCGGAGGGGATCTTCCTATGCCAGCTCTCGAAGCTCAATGATAGACCAGGCCTTGCCAAATGACATCCTGTTCAGCACTACTCCACCATATCACAGCACACTGCCTCCCAGAATGAGCCTGACTCCTGGAATGGCAAATCTGAGAAGTAAGTCATTGTCCATGTCATTGCTGGGTTTGGAATATTGGTAGTAAACTCAAACGAATCACCAAGTATTAAGTGAGATTTTACTTTTAAGGTGAAATTAAAAAATGTCAAATCACTGTTCTAGTTATCCTAGTAAAAATATTTGGTCAGCAGTACATGCTCATGCTTGCCATTATTTCAGTTCATATTTATAATGTTTGGAGACAATATTGACTTTACTTCTCAAAGCATTTTCATGAGACCACTGATAGGCAAAAGACTTTGTCTGAAGATACTTTTAGTTATCATTTTATTTTCCATTGGTGGCCTAATTCAGCCAAGCTGGCCTGTTTTTTGTTGTTTTGAGGGGGTTTTTTTTAATTTTATGTGCATTTAAATTATTGAAATATTCACAAATATATTTGAAATATATATTCACAAATATATTTGTTTAGATAATCCTTTTAGTAACATCTTAAAAGGAAAAGTGCAATAAATGTTGACTTTGACTTCTATTTCCAAATTGAATTTCCTGGTACTTTTTTTAACATATTAGTAAAACCTTTACAAATGACATTTCATTTTTAATGGCAGCAGAAGAGCAGTCTGAGGTGCTAAGTTAAAACTATTTTATGAATGTGGTTTTTTACTTGTGAATTTTTTTTAAGAGAGACCGTTATTATCTGCTTAGCTTGCAATAATTCCAGGATGAGCTATGAAGTTTGTAGTAATTTAAAAAAAAATTGAATGAAAAGCCGAAATCTACACAGACAGATATGTATATTTAGGTTAATTATCTATATTTGTTTACTTAATAAGAGTGAATTGTTTTTTCACAAATGCTGAATAGGTATGCTTCTCAGCTAGTTTAGACTGATGTATATTGGACACCTGGAGCTGACGTTCAGTCTGGGAAAAAGCCCCACTCTTTAGCTGCTCTAATTTTGCATCACAGATGACTGCAATTTAAAAAATGGACTCTGAAGTCCATAGTTAAGAAGCTGTGGGTGAATTTCTTGAAAGCATTAAGAACATTTTAGGCCCATGTCCAGGGAGAATGCAGCCAGATGATTTCAAAGAAGTAGCAATGAAAAAGGCTCTGTCATCCGTCATGTCCTTCAGGAACTAGAGTCATCTCCTAACTTTGAGAAATAAGCTTTAAATACAAAATACTTTCCTGGTTAGAGTGGCCTCAACCATGAGACCCAGTTTTGGTCACTAACCACTGGTTAATTTTAAATTGGTATCTCAGACGAGTGCCAAATTCCTGCCTCTGATGGGAATGCATGCTTGGTGTACCTTTTGCCATTCTAAAAATATTCTTCTATCAGAGTGATAGAAGAATAGATAGAGTTAATCTGAGAGGATCCTATTCTTTTACGGATAGCAAATGGAGATCCGTTTTCTTTAACTGGAGATGAATTCAGTAGATTTTTGTAGTCTATGAAGGAGCTGTATTGTGCAGTTAGGCATCCTGATTGTATTTTCTTTTTTTGTTTTCCTCTATGTTAGGCCTTGTTTTTTAGAGCCATTTCTTGTGCATGTAAACATGCAGTGAGATCAAACCTTCAGCTTACTTTTCTTCAGGAGATTGGCACAAGGCAATTAACTGTGTACATCCAAGCTTTATGCTGCTCCTCCAGCAGTGATATTTTAGTGGGTTTTGTATTAGTTCTGTCTTAGACACCTAATATTTCATTCTTGCTGCTTCTTAGATACAGAAAGTTATATAAATACATATATATAACTGGAAAAAAACCCCACAAAATCAGTATCCTGTCAGTCAAAAACTGATCCAAGGCAATTCGTGCTGTTTTCATATGCAACCTCTATTTTCTGCTTCTGGTTCTGTGTTTTAAAAGTGCTTATCAATGCCAGCTATATAGAATCTATTGTGGTGTTTGTTTCAAGGATGATTTAATTGGTTATCTGTAATTACTCTGAAGAAAACCACATCATGGCTTGCCCATCTATGTTTCAAAAATAAGATTAGTCAGTATCACCATATGAGAAGCTCTTTGGCTCTTTTTAGGAAGATTTTATGTAGTCAGTGCCTAGTAGGTATTTACATTCTACAGCAGTGATGTGAGAGGTTTCTTTCTCATTTATAATTTTAACATAAGGTTGTAGTTTCAGATATCAGGATTCATATCCTGTCATAGTAATATCTTTTTTGTATGATCTCAAAGCATTTTAATTTTACTGATATTTAATGTTTATAGATATCAGTGAAATAGCATGGTTTTGGCTGAAATCAATCATAGAAAGGTATATTCTTGCACATTATCCAGCATGAAATACTGTGGCAGCACCAAATCTCATGAGACCCCTCTAGCAAGGAAATGAGTGTGATTAATAGGTAAGCAAGGCAGCACCAAAACCAAAGAGTAATAGATGGCCCTGAAGGCTTTCAGCTTACTGGAAATCAGAATTATAAAACAGAATGACCACACAAATAAAGAAACAGAAACTTCCTCTGAATGTAAGAAGATGATGGGAAAAGTGAAGATATAGGACTTTTTAATTATTGTTTTATCACTGGGAAAGTGACATGAAAGAAAGAGTTGCTATCAGTAAAGCCTGAATTGCAAAGTCTGACAATCCAGTGCTGTTGATTGCAAACAGTACACAATGTAGAAATATTCATTTAATTTTATCTTATTTTTAACTTAAACCAGAAGGGAGAATTTGTGTAGGTAAGAACTCTGGAATTTTACCTTGGGGACATTAAGGATTCCTTGTCTGAGATAGTGCTGTTCATACTGAGTGATTCTAACATGCAGTTGCAGGTACAAATCTATGCCCTTCTTGCAAATTCATGGCAGGTGAACGAGCAGGGAAAGAATTAAAACAATGAGAACCACTGATACTGACCTAGTGTAATAACATAAGTGGGGAATCCAGGGAGACAATCTGATTTACATATTTGACACCGTGGTCCACTCTATCATGAAGCACAGAAAGAGAGGGGAAGGGAAATGCCCTAAGTGATAAACTGACAGGATGTTCCTGTGCTGTGAGGAAAGGAGCAAGGTGCAGCATAGTTGCAGTGAAGAGGGTCGTAAGGAAGGGAATATTTTACAGTGATATACTGGCAAATTCTGAAAGTTCTCAGGTTATACATGGCATAGGGAAACGGCTGCCAGAAATGCAGGAACTGTCTCTGCAACTATGTTCATAGATGAAAGTCTTATCTTCAAACTGCCTTACTACCCCTGTTACCTTCAATCCAAAACTAAACTTGTTGATAAGAAGCAATGTTGAAATGAAGGAGCATCACTGTATATTGGTGATGTGCAGAGGTAGCTGTTTGGAAATCAGTTTGTCAGCAAGCAGATAAAGGATTAATTCACACAACTGAAGGAGAACTTGTTTGGTGTTACCTGTTCTCACACAGTGAATGGTTCACCTTATTAGAACATGGGGCTATCTTCAGTAAGAGAAGGGAAGGAAAAAGTGGTTATCAGAAGCACATGTGCATGATAGCCTATGAGCAGGCTGGAGTCCTTGAAGCAGGGCAACCCTAGGCAATACTGAAGAAGGGAAGGGTTCAGCAGGCAGGAGTTGTTGCTTAAGAGAACTATAGAGATATAATTACTGATTGCAGGAAAGAAAAACAGACATCCCACATAGTGTGGGATTTACATTTGTGTGAGATTTGATATATTTCTTCACCTGCAGCTGCTTTGGAGAGAATTTACTTGTTAAATGGCATGTCTAGTTTGAAGCAAGGAGTACTTAGCAGATAATTTTTTCATGATCTACAATCTCTGCACAAAAGTAGCAGTTCCAACTGAAGCAGGATAATTGTCTTGGAAATAATATAGGTTAAGTCAGGTGAATCTTTCTTTTTTCTGCATAACTAATTACTTTTTGAATATGGCTGTATGTGGGACCAACAACTACCAGTTTCAGGAGCTGTGTTGGAAACTGAACTGACCACATAATTTTGGTGAAAATAAGGACTCTTGATAATGCTTTATAATTTTATGCATCAGTAATAAAAATAAATAAAATTCCTAAGTGCAGGAAGTGACACAATTGAAAAGACCAGAAACTAAAACATCAATCATTTTATGCCAAAAGCAGTATAGCAAATAAAATCATCTTTAAAACTGAAGATAACACTGAACATGTTTCCTGAAAGGAAATTGTGTTGCTTCAAAAGTCAATGTTGTGCACAGTAAAGTAGTGGCCTACTAGATTAAGCATGTCCTTCTGGACACACAGAGGTGGGCATGCTTAAGCATCACTTGCCACCTTTGCACAAATCAAAAAGGGAAAGAGGCAGCAGCTGCTGATATGGCAGTCCTACACAGACAGAGCAAGGCAACAGCAAGGTGAGAGGAACAGGGAAGAAATGCAAATACAGGAGGCTAGAAATAATTTATCTCACCCAGAGCATTCCTGGAATGCAAACAATATTCTCTAAAATTCAAAGGCACCAAGGCCTATGTCATTAGAGCTCTTGTTTGGTGTTTTTATTCTTTTTTTTCTTCCCCCTCTTTTCGCTCCCCCATTGCAGAAGAACACAATTTATGTCTTGAAAATGAATTATTCTGTGGTAGCATACTCATGCTTGTTCAGTTATTCCACTTAGACTTCCAGCCATCAGCATGAGCACTTGCATTTTCAGAGCTATCAATATTCAAATCTCTACCCTGGCAGGCTTTCTGCAGCTGAGTGGCTCTGTCAGGGCTGATGCAGGACTGAATAGGATCCACCCTTAGGTGAACTGAGGCTCTCACAGAGACAATGCATAATGAAGGATGACTACTGGTGAATATATCACTCCTACACTTTAATTTGGAGAGCTGGCAGCATCGCGCTGGGAGCAGGCTTCTTCCTGACAGGTTTCACAATCAGCCTCTCGAGGCTGATCACACAAAAGCAAGGGCTGTCCCTTAGGGCCTGCCTGCTGGTCTAGAACCAAAAGCTGGCTTGCCAGTCTTTCAAATAAGGTATTCTGTCTATTTTCCACAACAGGGATGTATGAAGCATTTGTACTTGCACAAATAAGTTTTTTACCATTCCCAAGTCATATACAGAATCTCAGAGACTGCTCTGACTTTCAGCTTTCAATGTATTTGCACAAAGGTAGCCTTAGGTAAGGTTTTATGTATGTTTATACAGAACTGAAAATAAAATCTTAGTACAGATATATGAGTAGAATATATGTCTATGTTATATTTTCCATTTCTATAACACCCACTTTTACATACTGAGAAGGACATTTCAACAGAGTTTTGTCAAGCCACTTCCAAGTGTAATGTAATTGCATCTTTCATAAAAGTATAGAACAAGATAAATTCCACAGTAAAGATAATTTCTACCTCTTCTGCAGGGACTCCTAATTTTTGACAGAGGGTTGTAAGCCTCCTTCACTTTTTTTTTTCCTCGTATTTTGCATTCTTTTTAAACAAGGTTTCTGCAAAGAATAGAGCATATCATATGCTTCAATCATTGCTCTGTGCAGTGGAATGCTTTGTAACAGCCTACTCTCTTTGGATTTTTAAGTCAGAATCTTTAAGTCAAATGGACACTAATATCAGGACAATGACAGCATGCCATTTCCTTAAACGATAATGTATCTTCCACTTGTATGAATGCATTTTTTCCTTCATTGTTTTTTGTGTTTGGTCTTTTCCTGGGAAAAAAATACTCATTTAGGTATTATAGTTTAAATCATTGGAATCACTAGATGGAAACTTCCTTCTGAAATATTTGAGGAAAAATTACTATTTTGACCTTTTTGTTTCATTGGAGTGGAGATGTTTGAAGCAAAAATTCTCTTTGCCTGACTATACTATGTGATGAAATTATTATATTCCATTGCTGGCTTTATGGTTAAGATGACGTGATTGCAAGTAATAGTTTTGGTTTATGATCAGTTCTAAGAAACTCTGTGTGTCTGTTCAGTATTCTTTCTAACATATTGACATTGATCAGAGTGAAGGTTGCTATGGACAAATTAGGAACATGTAAAGATATTCAAGAAAATTAAGAAAATTAGCATCTCCTCTACTAAAATGTGTTTTTATAGTACATTCTAGAATGTGCATAACTGAAAGGTTTGTTTGAACAGTTTATAGTGTATGCATTTCATTTAATATATGATCTGTGTACCTTTTACAGTGTGTTGTGGCTCACTCTGAAATCTCACCCAAGTCCTACATCCTCAGAGATACAGCTACAGATGTTAAACTAATAGGGTAATATTTTCCATGTGAAAGGGAGATTTGGATCTAAGCTAGAATTTACAAATGCATTAAAAGAAAAGCAGGTGGGTTTTTTTAATTGCTTCTGGGACAGGAATATTTTCAGTTTCAGAGTAAAACTCTGCCTGTAAATATCTTTCATGTTGCTTCACAAATACAACTTGGTGTATCTAGCAACTTTTCTGCTCATAGCTCAGATTTAATGTGCTTTGCTTTAGAAGAGATGTTGCCTACTCACACAGTGTTCATATGAAAATGTGAGGGACACACCATGTGCAGTGGCACCAAAAAAATACCCCTTAAAACTTTGCCATCTTACTTTGCCAACATTTAAAGATTGTTCCACCCATACTGAGTATTGAACAGGAAAAGACAAACACAAGGGAAATGAAGATAAGCGCTTTTTGCTTATACATTTTTTACAGATCATTATAGTAGCTTCAAAATTAATTGTACATAATTGTTATAGGAAGACTAATTATTGTGTTTATTGTTTAGATGAATTCTGGTTCTCAGATGGGTCCTTATCTGATAAAGCCAAATTCAATGATCCTGGCCTGATGCCCCTGCCAGACACTGCCACAGGGCTAGACTGGTCTCACCTGGTAGATGCTGCACGAGCGTTTGAAGGTAACAGGAAAATTTGAATAAAGATCATTGTTCACTACACAATCTTTTTTTTTNTAGACACATTTTGAATTACAAAAATCTAGTGTTTGCCTCTGTAGGCCTTTAGTTCTTTTGGCAGTATCAATTCTCAGTGTGGAAGATTGTCACTGAAAATTTGGGGTCTTTATGTTATCTCTATATCCATTTTAGATGCAATTCCTCCACTTTAGTGCCTAAATTTGTTCTGTAATCAATTGCAAGATCTGATCTTTGAAGGAGAGATTCAAAACATTTAATTTAGATGTTTAAAATGAAACTGGAAGTTACACAGAGTTTGTTGTGTTGTGTTTATAAACTGGCATGTGTAGTCCAAATGATGTTGTGGTCCCTCTGAGTTTTCATAAGCCCTTGAAGATCAGGTGAAAAGTACAGTATATTTTCCAGCAGCAGGATTTGGGATGCAGGATATAGACCAGGTTTGCTTTATTAAATTATGGAACCAGATTAACCAAGAAAAAATCTCATCCACCTCTGGGAGCTAAACCTACACTTACTGTCTAAGTGTTGGTTTGAGTGTTTATATGAATGTACATATTTGAGTGTTTGTGTTTTGTTGTTTGAGAGGTGTTTTTTTAGTGCTGTCCTAAAATTTCTGACATTTATTAACTGGCGTTGCTTGTGTTGCTGAATGTAATCTGTGAATAAGGATGACGTTACCACAGTCATCATTGTATAAGATACAGGTCTTAACTTTGTGAAAACTGTCTGTGAAGTTAGTGACTTGGCTCTTTTTTAACTTTTCTAAACCATGGAAATCAGTTTTCTGATTCCTGATTCGTTCCCAAAGTATGAAGTGATTAAAGTTCACTTTGACTAAAGCTTTTCAGAACTGCTTGTTACACTAATTTAAATGGCATTGTGAAAACCCAAACCAACAGCAATGATTAGGAATTTGAAGATCTGTGTTATTCAAAACTGTGTTATTGACCTGATGTGCATTCATTACTCTTCAGTACTACTCAAACATGGCTGTGTTAGCTAGCAGGAAATACTGTGACACTGAGAATCTTGACAGCTCTTCCCATGCATGCTCAGGGAACACCCTGCTGTTTCTTACTGACATCTTAAACAACTGAAAAAAGGTTTGCATCAGTAAATGATTAGCTCTGTAACTTTTTACTTGAAGAATATTTTTAAATGCTAATAAAAATGTTGAGTTCAGCTGAGTGAAAGATCATTCTGTACTAGCTATGCTCCTCTATTTTTAGCTTTCTTTGAAAACTAATAGATTTTCATACTTTTTACTAGTATCATGATTAAAATAATTTCACTTTGGTAAGTGTTATGTAAGTGTAATTACATTTGAATTTGAGAATGAGAGGTAGAACAATACAGCTAAGCTACAGTGCTGTATCCTAGGGAGGGAGGGTATTAACTTGTTGGGTTTTAATTTCAAATAACTTAGATATATCTGTAGATAATGCTGAAGAACTGATGGTCTGAGTTGTAAAATAGAAGCTATTTATTTGATACTTTTTGAGATATTGTAGGAATTCAAGTAGTAAATAATCTATTTTTGTATGAAGGAATATAATTCTTCTCTGTTTAGGACTACAGTAGAAACATCTTTTTATATGTTAGATGATTTATACAGTGTTTTGACTAAATTAATAGTGCTGCAACTAGAAAATTTTGCAAGGAATGCAATTTTTAAACCCTTACTCAACTTCATCCTGTCTTGCAATTTGAAAGTCATTTAAAAAACAATAACTGATAGGCATGTCATAAAAGATCACTGGAAAGGAATGTGTTGCATATGAATTAACAGTGCAGTTTCCATGTGTATTTTAATGTTGTTTACTTAGAAGCTGCTTCAACTTTCTATTTAAAAATAGCTTGGAACTACTGTTCTGCATTCCATCAATGTGAAAAAGAGAGTCCATGATTCTAAAGTTTGTCCACTTTTGAATATAAAAGTGCTTTGATTTTTTTTTTAAAGTGGATGAAAATGGGATTACATTTCATATAGGTCCATATTAAAAAACCCAAAAAAGTAAACAAACACCTGCCTCTCCAGTTTCAATGGAAAGGATCACTAAAATGACAGGAATTTTTTAATGCTGAATCTGTGAAATTGGAGTTTTTCTCTAGACTGGCTTTTCCAGCCTGATATTTTTAAACTGTGTTCTCTTCTAGAACCTAGATACTGATCTTAATTTTAATTTTTTCTCTGTACAATGTCTTTTCTTACTATCAGTTTATCAGGATTACCAATCTGATTCCAAGGTCAGGGTTTTTCTCTTGTTATCTCTCTAGATTATGTGTTGACAATTTATATAATTTGGTCAGTTCAACATCCCTAATGTGGGCCTCACAATCTTTCATCTCTGTCTTAAGAAGCAATTGTATCTTGATTAATGTTAGATGCAGACTTTTTAGGTGCTTAAAATGTTGCCATCAGTTGGATTAAGAATTACATTTAGTAGCAAACTTTTTTCGACCATCATCTGTACTCAGAGTTTACTTATGGGTGTAACAAGAGCAGTAGTCTCATTTTTCACTTTCTTCCTCTCCTCAGATGAGGAGTGGACAAGGCTGTTTATTAGTATTAGCTTTTATTCAGCTGAAGCCTTGATCCTGTGTAGAACAGCAGTTTTTAAACTGTGGTCTGTGAGGGTGGAAGAAGCTGTTACTTTTGTTTTGTCTTGTTTTTAATTGAAAGTGTGGTGATAATGCTTTTCACTTTGTCAGGATTTAATTTTCACTGAATTTGCTTGACAAGAAGCTTTGTGCAAAGCTGAATATTTACTTCAAACTTTTTCTGAAAATCTTCTTTTATTCCTAAGATGGTCTTCACAGTGTAATGGAGAGCTGTGCATGCATTAACTCCACAAGCTCCAGAAGCTGCATCAGGCTGCCTCTGTGGAGGGTCAGTGCCCATAAGCTGGTGCAAGGTGGAGCATTATTTTAACACTCTGCACTCCTTCCTTTGAAAGACATGGTTTTGACTCTGATATTTCTCCAGAGATGATATTTTGCATGCATACTAACATCAGTCCAGTCAGTAGCAAGGGGAATCCTTCACTTCTCTCATACATGGATAGGCTACTTCCAGTTCCTGTCTCTTATTTCGTTGGGAAGTGCAGAGAGACATAACCAGGGAGCAGTTCACATGATGGAAATACTCTGTTGGAATGTTTCTGTATCCATCCCTGAAGCAAACAATAAAAAATAGATAGGACTGTGTGTGACTGTACAGCAAAAGAGGGAGGGCAGTTGGGTGAAAAAGAAGTTAAAGAACAAAAAAGAAAGAAAGCATTCTCAACTGAGTAAAGATAAAGACAGGGAGGTTTCTGGAATAAATTGGAAAGCCAAATTTGAAAAAGGAGAAATCCCAGAAAAGACTAAGGGAAAATAAGAGAATTAATTTTTTAATTCTCTCTTTGTGTTATCCTTCCAATAGATCTTCAAGTTAGGGAAGAAGGACTGGCCTTCAACATGTGTTGATGACTTTTTAGATATTTTCCATGTTTTGGGGACAAAAAAGAGAAGCATTTTTGGATGTCCATACCTGCTACCATAATTATAAAAGACAACTGACACAAATACAGATATTGAATATTGTTATTAATAGAACTTTGTAATATTTGTTCTACTTCAAACTGGGTTCATTATGCTTTAAAAAAGCTGTTTAGTGTTTGATAAGTCATATTGTGGGCATTAAAAGCCTAAGATAGTCCTTCTGACGTCCCTGTTCATTAAAATTGATGGTTTCAACTCCTGATTTTTTTCCAGGTGATTTTTATGAATATCTGCTGGTGCCAATCAAAATGCAGTGTTTCTTAATGCAAATTTATCTTTGCAGAAACATCTGTGCTATTATAATTAATGTTATTTTAATAGTTTGATTTAAAATCTTCATAGCTAAATGTAATGCTACACATAATATAATGAGAAAGAAGTGGATCATTTAGCATGACAGATAATTATTTTAACCGAAGCAATGTGTTAAACTGCTAGAAAAAGCAAAAATGACAATATTTAGTTAACATTTGGTGATTTCTAGGGCATGCATTTGTAACTCTTTTTGCTTCAATGCATATGTCAGTATATGTTTGTGGGTAGACTTTACCTTAACAATGAGAGAGTGGCTTCATGCACTATACTCATTTTAGCCTTTTCTGCTTCCAGTACATGAAAATTGCCTGGAGTTTTTTCTGGCCCCTGCTAGTGGTCTGGAACAATGAGAATACAGATTCAAACTCTTAGTGGTTACAGCTGTCTGACTCTTTTACTGTAAATTTAAACATGAATTTTTATCTCATCTTTGGTCTTGCTAAGTCAGTTGTTTAAACTTTCGATATGAAGACCAATATATTATTTGCAAATAGTTTTCTGTGGGTGGATTCTCTTTGGAGTTTGGCAGGGACATCTCAGTTAAAAATTAGAGCTCTGAGATTTACATGTATTTTCTTCTGTTTAGTATGTACATTTTGCTTCAATTGAATATGAGGGGTCCCTGTAATTTGGAGTTAGCAGAATCCAGGTATGCAGCATCATACCCAGAAATACACTTAATTTTTCTTTATGAAAACTAGATGTTGTAATGAAAATGTCAATAATATGAAGGTGAAATTAATTATCTGTGTACTTCAGACTACTTGTTTACACTGTCTTGTTTCTGGGCTACATACTGTGTTTGATCTGGGAAAGTAATTTTAATTTATCTGTACAAAGTAAATTATTTTTATTTAAATTATTTATCTTAGTAGGTTTCAAATCTGCAAATGATGTCATTGGTTATGTGTTTGAAATTATATTCTTATTGTTAGCACATATGGAATAGTCATGTTCATATTTGCTGAGATCCATCAGTAGTCAGAAATAAGGATAAAAGCGGGGGAAATGTGCTGCAGTCTTTGAAATTGGACAAAATCAGACATGCGACTTTTGTTTGTTGTATTATAGAATGAATTGGCGATCTATGCTATGCTGGAGGGATTTTTCAAACCGACAAAGGGCTTTTTAGTGATTTCCTGTTTTCATTTGGTAGAACTTACCCTTCCTATTTGAAGAGATCTGGCCTGTATTCACTGTTTGTGTCCTTAAGAACTTGAAAGATTGTCCTGTTATGTAGCCTGCCAAGTTGCCAAGCTGTGTCACAATACTGGGTGCTGCTGTTAGGGACGTGGGGCGTGACACCTGGTGCTTACTGTACTGTTGGTGTTGTGTAGAAATGGCCTGGCAAGGCCGGGAGTGAGCGCCAGCAGGAATTGCACGGGGAACATCCCACCGCGTGCGCTGCCGCGAGGGCCACAGCTCCTCCAGTGGAGATGGACTGTCTTGTTTATAGGAACATTCTAAATCTTATTCCAGGTTTTGACTCAGATGAAGAATTTGGGCCGTTCTGTCATCAGACGCCGTTTCTAGGTGATGGTCTGGGATTGATGGCTTTTGCCTTTTGTGAACTTTTTTTTAATACTTCCTATGTTTGCACGTTTGCATGACAATGCAAGCTTTGGGCCTGGTGGGGTGGTACAGCAAGGGGACAAAGGGCAAGGCAGGCATGTTGTCGCCAGAATTCATACAAGCCTACAGACATGGATTTTGTTTGGTAGAAATAAGCTAAATCAATCTCCACAGAATATGGATTTTGGTTGTTTTGGTTTTGTTTTTTTTTTTTTTTAAAGAAGACAAATTAAATCCTAATGAATGCATCAATTACTCCTGTTCTGTGCAATGATGAACTGCATGGCATACTTCTATTATGTAGTGACTGATGTATTTTGGCAACCACACTGTATATCCATAGGTAATTGCATCTGTGCTTGTTAGATTATGTTCTAGTGAAATTCAATGCAAATCATAGAGTACTTTAGTAATACCTATAATAAAAACTCAATGGGTAAAAATAGTGTGAATTTATTGGTTTTCAAGTATGCAGATTACCATCAGTTTCTGCAAATGCTTGAGTCAGTAAAGCAGTATGAAATGAAGAGTGAAGATTTCTGAGGAATCTGAGGGCTTTAAGTCCATGGAACAAATGCAAACCTTTTTGCCGAATTATTACTGTCATTGGTTGTGGCCCTGAATTCTGTAATGGTTTTCTGCATATTTCATCAAGACCAATTTACTGTTCATATCAGCATTAAATGGTCCAGACAAAACCTTCATACTGCTGATAGACATTTAAAAATTGCTTTGGGGTTGCCTTTGGATGCAGGTGTGGGGAAGCCAACTAGCTGGTGCATACATCTGCTGATTATCTTCAAAGCTGAGATGTAGACGCCTACATCCATTTTCGCTAACTGAACCAGGATAATGGCTGTAATATGGCCTTTTATTTTGCCCAGTTTTAGAGGTATCCTTATGTTACTTTTTTACAGATCAGAGAGTAGCATCTTTTTGCACCTTGAATGATATGCAGCAAGCTCAGGGCTTGGAAGGAGCACAGGAGTTACCTTTGGATGAGAGTCCCCCAGATGGAAAAGATTTTCTTGAGGATGCGGGGTATGTGAGAGTTGAAGCATATTTCTTTCAAAATGAATGATTTATTTCCTTTTTCTTATTTTAAGGAAAGATTTTCTCTTAATGTTGCATGTCAGATTGCCTGTATGCATGTTTCATGGCTGTTTGATGGCAGACTTGTTGCCTTGACTTTTAATTTCTTTAATTTTGAAAAATTTTGTTTCTTCAAATCAGCTTCTCTCACACTGCAGTAGGTGTCTGTAACACAGATTAAGGTTAGATGCAGAGTTTCAGATAATCAAGTTTCTCACTGTATTCCTCCTTTACAATAATGGTTTTTGTTACATTTATTTCTGTTTTCATTTTAATAGAACTAATAACAAGAGCTCAACTCTGTAGGATGCAATAACCTGATCAGCAGCAAATGTGTCAAACCTTGGGACAGGGTCTATCCTATCTTTGCAACTATTTGCTAACCTGTATTTTTTTATTTTATATGGAGGTAAATTAATCAAGAGAATCTGTAACAGAGGACTGCAGAATTTATGCCAAACTACCCAATTCTTCAAATTCTTCCCAGTGCTGTGAGAGAAATGATTCCTTTTTTTTCCCCTGACTCTCCACCTAACCTGCTCTAAGGAGTACACTTGTTAATTTAAAGATCATTCTTGTTATAGATTCAGAAGTATAATCTGTCCACCACCACACTTTAAAAGAAAAACACATCTTTGATTAGTTTTGCTCTTCAATTGTAGGAATGGAAGAATGGAAAACAGAGGGAAAAGTCTTCTTGCTTGTTAGGCTATCACATTTTAATTTGAACCAATTTTACACAAATTAGCTTGCTTACATGGTAAAACACATTTATTGTAATGACTTTTAAGTCCATATCTTTCCCGAGTCTAATGATCAGTAAGGATTGCAAAAGACTGTTAAAGATGTTCCCCTTTTAGCCATGGCAAACCTGTCAGATTTGGGCAATTGCATGAAGCAGCCGATTCAGCTTTGAATGTAAAGCCTCTCTCTTCACCTGCTCTCTTTTAGACACAATTACTCACATGATGGCTAATTGCATTTATAATGTGCAGGGAACTGTCTCCCACAGTGCTCATTGTCATTCAGAAAACAGAAGCTATTCTCAGTATTTTCCCTCAGTCATGCATTTGATTAACCTGTGGCAATATTTTATGTGTTTTGACCTTTAAACAAAATATTTTTCTCCATTAAGCCATCGGTTTATCCTTTACTGAATATGACACTACTGCACAGCAGACAAAAGAGCTCTTTATAGCTCTTTTGGTTTGCAGTAATTGCTGCTGCATCTTGCTTGAGATTAGTACAATCCTTATCAGAAAGCATCTTGTTAACCAATGCACCATGGAGCAGTGAGTGTGACTTGCACTGTGAGGGTATGTGCAAGTCATTCCTAAAACATTGCTTCCTAAAATCATTGTTACTTCTGCCTGATTTGCATGAGAAGCAGTGTTGTATTTCAGATATTGCAAGACTGGATTTATGTTCTAGAAATAGTCTTTTATTGGTGCTGGTTTTGTCTCTATTTTCCTAACTATGCCTAAACTGATTGGTTTCCTTTGCTGTTACTAAAAGTGTAACTCTGCTAAAGCTGGGAAGAAGATGTTTTTCACTAACTCAGAGTGAAGGTAGTGGTTTACTTTACAGGGAACATGCTCCAAGTACTCTGACTGGAAAGGTAAACCAGCTGGAAGTCATCCTCCGGCAGCTACAAACTGACCTGAGAAAGGTGAGAGACCACTAGCACCATAACTGCTCCCCAGTTTTAGTAGTTTTATTTTTACACAGAGATCATCAAGGGCTTGAAAGAAGTACATCAGTTAAACTAGGCTGTAGAGCTCAGTGGTTGATCAGAGCACTGAGGTGCAGGAGGTCCTGTGGGAATGGTTATGTGAGGAAATTGGCCCAAGGCCGAGTAGTTTATGGTTCTTTACTCCAGAGCAACAGTCCTACAAATAGTCATACCCCAGAAAAAATGAAACACTTCACCTTCATTGATGGTACATTGCATTTAACATAGGATGTGGACAGGGCACCATTGCTAAGTAGTTAGCACCCCAGTTTTGTCATCCTTGTTGCCTTGTGCTACCTTGTCATGTAGCAACGACTTGATTTGTGCCTCAATTGCTGACAAAATTCTAAGCTGGAGATATTGCCAGGATAATAGAAGTGAGGCTGCTTTTGATAAGAAAATAATCATGTAAGGAAAAAATTTGAAATCAGATATTGTTCTTCCTTAAACATATACTTGAAATCAATTACTTACAACTTGGGCTCTCACATATGATTTATTATAGCTCAAAGTGTCCTATGCTTTTAATGCTTGATTATTTTCTTTTTTTTTTTTGTTAAATGGTGTAAACTCCTTTAACTTTTCTATTAAAGTAACATCTAGTTTTCTTTTTAGCTTGCAGTATTTTCTTGGAATGAATGAGGTAGTTCGAGCATATTTGGGGAATTAACTTACAGTTAACAGTTGTCAGAATGAATTAGGGAGCTCAGCAAAATATAGCTGTTATGACTTGCATGGAAATACTAACAACAAAAATAAATGTTGTCATCACAACTACTCACTTTGCTCAACTTGTATCTTTGTTAACCAGGAAAAACAGGACAAGGCAGTTCTCCAAGCAGAGGTGCAGCACCTGAGACAAGATAACATGAGACTTCAGGAAGAGTCTCAAACAGCAGCTGCTCAACTGAGGAAATTTACAGAATGGTTTTTTAATACGATAGACAAAAAATCCTAATGGCTGGGGCCCTGCAAAATACTTATTTGAGCAATGTAACAGCTGTATCTTTGAATAAGCGGGGTAATAACTTCACTGTGTTCACAATCCATTTTAGGTGTTTCTGCTACGTTTTCTGTCCAGCTTTATTCATCTGAAAAGGAGAGAGAACTGTGGCAACCCGTCTTTAAATTCATATGAAGAAAGCAGAGAATAGCAGATACTTGTTTGTGTGCAGATGAATGTAAAAAATCCTTAGTGTCATTTTAGACATTTTTAGAAGTTGCTCTGGCTGGGGCTTGCCTGAAGAGGAATATTTGGGGTTTTAGTTCCTGCATTTCAGGTGTGCTGGTGAAGATGTTAAAGCAATTTAAATTAGCTTGGGCTTCAGTATTGTAAGATAAAAAGAATAACCAGACATATACTTTAATGTTTAAAAGGTGCTCTATTTTTTTGTATGTACAGTAGTTTTATTTCCACAGTCCACATTGTCATAGCAATAAGAATGGAGGTATAGTGAATAGTCACAGAGCTGTGTTTATAAAATGTTAGCACTGACGTGTTTAACACTAGTTTGGATGCAGATACATTAGAGATTATTTATTTGCAGGAACAAATGGTGCCTGAATATAAACAGTGTTCTGATTTTCTAAAAATACACATGCCTTGTAAATGGCTCACTGGGGTTAGCCCACTCCCAACTTCAGTTACTTTTGTATAGTTGATGTTCAGCTAAACAGTTACACTGCTTAACTATTGAAATCATGTATGATGTGAGCCAGCCAATCAGTTGTACAATGCCAAATTTGTTTATCTTTGTACAGAAGCTTTGATCAAGTGTCTTGTATTTAACACCTTTATTTAAGCTTATTTAACCTTAAATTGTTGTTTTTATAAAGTTTGTTTTATCTGCACTATGGTGAGGTCAGTTGGTTGCAAGTTGTAATATTTTGAGCTTGCCAAGACTGTACTGAGGAGTTCTAGAAAATTCTAACAATTGGATGCTGCTAGTACACAATTGATTTGTTTGTATGCTTTAACATTTTTAACTGTTTAATTTGAAATGAACATACATCCTGCTTTTTTAATAAATGTTAAAAATCTAAACCTGAAATATTTTATCTTGTATTATCTGAAGTCGTTACCAGCAGTAACTCAGGTTTCTGTTCAGCTCAGTCCCTGGGCTCCCCATCCAGAGACAGTTCAACCCCTCAGAGCTGTCAGGATCCCTTGTTACTGAGGAGAGGTTGCCACCATTATCACAGTTAATATCTTTGGTGCATCCTGTCCTGGAACCCAGGAGATGGCTTCCCCAGTCTGAACAAAAGCTGCTTGGGCTGTTCATAGGCATTGATTAGTGGCCTATGAGACAAAAAATTCCTGCTTTATTGACAAGCACATGCTGGAGAAAATGTTCAAAAGAGGTTTAGTTTCTTCATGTTGCCTTATATGTTAGTTGTAGCAGTTAACTTGCCATCATCTTGTGCCAGCAATTGAGGATTTGATTGCAGTGTTAGCATATGTGAGATGCTTTTTGGACAGTATTGAGCTTAAGGTCTACACCAAAAAAAAGGATTCCTTTGCAAAATGAAATTAAGCTAATGAGCACATTTGAGTTACCTGAGGAAAAAAAAAAGAGTTCAAGACCATAGTTTTATCCCAGTTTCCTCTTGGCTGCTGAATGCATTCAGGCAAACCTATGGAAAATTGTTGAATAATTTAAAAATATATTCAACTCATGCAACTAAAATTCCATGTCCATTGTTAGTGCACATTGGCTGAGAAATGTTTTATAAATTGAACAAATGTCTGTCACTGCTGTCACAATTGTTCCAAGAGACTCTTCTTAGGAAAGGTTGTATATGGGCAAATAATCTTACAATGAAATTTAAAAGACCATTTTGTATTGTATTTGTCATCAAAAACTCTGACTTTTACATACCAAACAATATCCACTAAGCTGTATTAACAGGGTAATTAAACATGGCAGTCATGTGTTACAGTAGCTTCTGATTTAAGCACCTTACTGAAGTCATTAGCAAACCCATCTGGCTGGAGACCTTGCCAAATAACAGTGCTGAACAACGTGGGCAATTTGTCTGTGAACACGTTTCTGTGAGGGTTGATCTGTTCCCTTCCAAAAGCTGTGCTAACTGAAATGAACTTGAGGGTAAGCTGGCTCTGAAGGGACACTTAGGTTTGTATAATAGTTTACAGTCCAGTATTCATTTTAGTCCTTTATCTCAGTTATTGAAAACTAGCAGTTATAACTATGTGCACGAAAAGGACCTTCAGTAGTTATTTTTTCCATGTTTCCTATCCAGCTGAAAACTTTTGATTTCCAAAAGCGACAGAAAGCTTTGTCTATAGAGCTCCTATTTCTTTTGCTGACAAAAGCAGTTGTGCTGGGGGCACGAGGTTCTTCCTTAATTAATCTTCACCATGGGGAAAGGTTTTTAGTCTGGCTGTTAGTGTTTTGATGACATGGGAATACAATATTTATCAGAGACTTTAATACGGTTTTGGCATAGGTAAAGGACGTTTAATTGGACATTTTAATTAACTGGGGTTTTTAAGAATAATCCTCTTGGAAGCATTGTGCTCACAAAAAATGCCTGGTTTAGACACACAAAGGCAAAGACTATATTTACATGAGCAACAAGTGTGGAGCACCAGGAAAATTCAGGGTGTTGCTAACCCAGGTTTTGGAGATCTTTCAGGCTCTTCTTGTCCACTTCCATGACTGGATGCCTTTTAGTGGCTGACATCGTGTTAGGTTGGCTCTGTCTGAAGGCTCTGTGCTCTTAAGACCATTCCGTATGATCTGAAGCCAAGTAAGTGGAAGTGATTGGGAAGCTGACTTCAAAGATGTGTTTGTGATCTGAATTAAAACAGTAATATGGAAATATTTAAAACATAAATTCCTCCCAGCACAGCAAGCCGTACTCTGCAGTACTGAGGGGCCAAAATCAAATACGAGTTGATGCAGATGTTTACTTCTGTAAGAGGGAAAAACACCAATCATGGCAAAATTACCAAATGTTCTGCTTCTGGCCTAGAAGTGACATACCAAGATTCATATGCATATCTTTATTGAAGGGATCCTTACTGAGACAATGTGGACTGTATTTTATTATATACAGTTTTTTTCTGAGGCCACTATTACAAACATAAAGGATAATTTCAAGTATTTTTTTGTTCCTGAGTGGGTAGTCTATTTGGTTTAGGCATGTGAAAGCTTTATACAGAAGCTATTTAAGTCCTCTGTGTGTTATTCAATATAAATTCTCGAATAGTTCATATTTGTTTGTGCTTAAAATCCAATAATGTGGGACAATGTTTAGAATATTTGTAATGCAAACTAGCTAATTGTAGAGTTGTTTAGGAAAACAATTTTCCGTATGGAAAAAAAGAGAATTGCTATGTGCTTTATGTCGTTATAGCACTTCTTGAGCTCTGTGCTGTCTGGTTATAATATAGAAGAAAGTCAGTGAAACTCAGGATTTTGTGTTGTGCAATTTGAAGCCATCAGAGCCATTAATTATTGCCAAAACAAGTTATTCTTCATCCCATCTTCCTTCTTCTGCAGCAAAGACTATAATGTCTTTCAACTCAAAAGCAAATACAAATCTTGATCTCAGCTCTTTTCTCTGTGCACACAGCTATTTTTCCTTTGATTCCTTGCACTTCCTTTATTTCTCTCTTTCACTATGTTGCCTTTATTCTCTCTCATGGAGAATCCAATGGCAGAAGGAAAAATTCTGTAATAGGTGTCTGGTCTGGCCAGCCGTAGAGTGGCAGGGCCGAAGCATTTTGCTGCGTTAGCTCCACAGTGGCTACAGAGCAGAAAGCAAGGCTGGTACAATTTCATCCAGTCGTGCCAAGGTAGATCTTTGCTGTTTTGCAGACTCTGAAGTCAACTGCTGTCTTACACAGTGGTACCTTTCTGGAGACATTTTTGACTCATGAATAAAACAACCAATCCACCTATTTTTGTAAAAACTGTATCTAGCAGATTTCCAAAACCTTCACCAGGGAAGGAATTAAAAATAAAGGGTGGGGGGGGGATATAGAGAGGATTTGTTTTGTAGGTTTTATTTTGATTTTGATTCTCCTTTCAGACAGGCAACCAACATCTCTGGCTGTTGCACTGTCTTAAAAGATTGTAGCAGAACCAGGGAATGGAATGAAGAGACCAAATTGCTCATAGCCTTCTAGTTCAGAAATCACAGGAAGGCTTCAAATCTATTAGTGTTGGAATCCCATTTATTTTATTGACTTCTCAAGGGAAATTGTATTATGTCCTTTGTTTCATATTTTATTGTCCTCCTCTTTCCAGAGCTTCTTTCTATACAGCATCACAGAATTACTCTAGTAGCGGTCATTGTTAAGGAAACATCCCAGTCTACCCATTCATGAGATTCCCTGTCAGTCACACTCCCAAGAGACTTTCACTGCTGGCACCGAAGCCCCTTCCAAAGGGTGGCTCCAGGAAGCTGACAGGTGCCCTGCTTGGCTCCCACCCCTACCCCTCACACAGTCAGACCAGATTTCCTTACCAGTTCGACCCCAGCTTTCCCATGGCAGAGCCCCAGATGTCTTGTTCCATGAAGCCATTTATTCACAGTGCACTCACACAGACACAGCTTGAGCTGCTGCCAAAAAACAGCAGACGAGCATTTTCTGAACAAAGTCATTAAAAATTTTTTAAAAATTAAAAATTACTGAATATGCTGTTGATACCAATTCAGGTGCCCATGTGTCTAGACATCAGCTGGAGGTGTTTAAAATATTTTTGAGGAGTGATTATGGGAAAGAAGACAAAACCATGCCATGTCAAAAAGTGGGATACGTGAAGTGCAGCAGTAGGAATCATGGGCAATATATTGACTGATGACTCTATGTCCAAAGACTAGAACTTTAAAAGAATAGGAAATGTTCACAACCTGTTTTATGTTTTGTAAATCCACTGTTTGGAACCCAGAAAACAATTGTGAGCTTACCTTGAGAAAACCCATGCATTAGCCCTGACCAGAAACCTGGGAGAAGGTCTGCAAAACTCGGATAGTTATGACTGAATTTAAGCTGTGGGGCTTGGTTATACTGAACACAAATTTAAAGTGTTAGAAACTCATTCCTTTTTTTCTTTGATTCCTATTTTGAAACATATGAAAATGCATGATTATTTGAGTGACAAGAGCTGTTAGTAATAGAATAAATAGAATAAATAGAACCCCAGGGCTGTCCAGTAGCAAATAGTAGTCTGGTCATCTGAGATTCTTGTTTACCACTAAATTGTAGTCTTGCTTTCAGCTCAGGCATAACTTTGATAGATAATATTTTCTGAAGGATTTTTTTTTTTAATGGAAACCTGAGGTATTTGCATTCTTGTCAGTGCTGTGTTTCTGCCTCTGCATAGACATTCTATTCAAGATGATGGATATTCCTTGTCTAAATCCAAGACACAGTGTTTCTTCCCAACAAGCAGTGTTTCTCCTGTGTGTAAGACCAGAGCTCCAGGAAATATATTCTAGCACTAGTGCAACTTTAAGCTGTTTGTGCTGAAGGCTGACTGTGTGTCTTCTGCCACACAGCTTCTGGATTCTTGGTCTTCCTTTTGTTTGCTGAGAACTGAGTTTCTCAGTAGGGGGTTCAGTAAAACAAGCATAAAAGAAAAAGCTTCTTTAGACTGGCAATGTCTTCATTTTTTAGGAAATAAATGGGGTTTTGTAAAGGTACAAACATCCTTTGATGTTCCTTTCTGTGTCTTTTCCTGTCAGAAATCATAGCAAGGAACTTCAGGGTGGCTCAATACTTGAACAATTCAAAGCCTGTTTGAAATACTGAAATACTTGTGTACGAGTAGGGGATCTTCAACATAATTTCTAATTAATATACAAATAAGTTCAGCGTGCTTTCAGCCTGTATGCAGACCAGAGGCAACTTGGCTTCCAGTGGGGGAAATGCTGTTCCAGTTGCAGTCTACACAGCTTGGACAATGAGGAATGAGTCACCTGACACTCAAAGGAGAGAGCAAACAATGGGCTCATTCCTACATATTTTTATGTCACATAGCCAACAGAAGCTGTATATCATGTAGTCAGAAAAGGTACAAATGGCACCATTAAATTGAGCTGTGCTTTGTAAACTAGGTGGCTGATTTCCTTTAAAAATATCAGAAAATGTATTCAGTTCCTCTGGTGTAAATCAGACTTAATATAATAGAAATTATTGAAGAGAGTAAAACTGGGAAAAGAATCAATCTCTTTGTGTGGAATGGTGAATTACATCCAGACCATATTTTGAAATGAGGTCAAGTGATTAGACCAAAAAACAGGATATGAAAATAAAATTGAAGTCGTTCTTTATTAACCGTGACCTCAGTAGTCCACAGTGGTTTGGCTTATTGATTTCTAATGTTAATGTGGTTTAAACTTCTTACTAAGCTCTGAAGAATGTTCTTTCAACAGAGCCATATCTATTAAATGAGTCATTTGCTCTTTAAAACTAGATAGCTTTACAGCACAGCATGCCATAAGCCTCCTAATGTCTTGCCAATTGTCCAGCAGGATTGTTGATGTATACGGAGAAACTTTAAAGGGATGCTGACAGGAGAGTTTCATCATCTGTAAATAGCCTTATTAAGGCTCAGGCATAAAATCCCCTTGGGTTTTTTAAGTGTGAATTCTTGCTATGACTGTGTGTCAGTACCTTCTCTTCCAGTCCGTCCTAGTTTGTTATTGCAGAACATACTAGCGTTGCTCAGCTGCTGATTATTTTTAGTTGGTTTGGTTTTTTTGGGGGGGTTTTTTTTTGGTTTTTTGTTTTTTTTTTTTTTAATAAATCAAACATGAACTAGAAGAGAGTCTGAAAGAAATCTAAGGAGAGAGAGTGAAATCAATCTGCAGACTAACACAGAAGAGCATCCTATTAAAATGTTTTTATAATGTCACAGAGATGCTTTCATAATCCTCTTAGAGTGAAGAAGAGAAAAATGACTAAGCTTGCATATGTAACAGGCCAGTCTATAATTCCTGAATGCACCACAGTTTCTCTATCTCACCATGTGTACAGCAAACCCCATTGCAGTGAATGGGTACAATATGGTAATAATGATTTGTCCACATTTTATAAGAAACGCTACAAATTCCCTCCGTAAAAATCACAATTTTTCATCTCTAGGAAAGTTCTCAGAAATACCCAAGCTGCATTTCTTGGAGTGATATGGAAATATTCAATTACTGTTGATGACATGAATCCATTAGTTGGTGTTGTGAATGAGAGTGAGCATTCTAAGCTGTGCTGACACTAAATGCAGATGCTCAGAGGCATCAGAGTTGCAGATATACCGGCACCTTCTCCTTGAAGGGAATATGCCAGAAATATCAAAGGGCTGTCTATTGATTTGTTCAGAATACAGATGAGAGCAAGGTAATTGCTGGCAGAGATACTCTGGTCTTCTGATGGAGACAGGTTGTTTTTACCCAATGTTCCCAATCAAATCTTTCCTCCCCACACATGAGGGTTGTTTTTTTCCCTCTTGCTCCTGTTGCGGAGCTTTGGGCAGCTTCCTAAATTGCATGGTCCCATCTGGCACCTGGGGAAAGTGTCATTTTCCCTAGCATCTTGCAGATTATTTTATGAGTCCTTTTGTTACAGACAAGTCTCCCACTCCTGTTAAGAGTGCCCACCTGGCTCCCTGCTCTCTTTTGTTCCTCTTCCTCCACTGGCTTCATCTGCCCCATGTGCTGCAGCTGCTTGCTTCATGCTGGAGTAAAGTAGGCAGCCCCTGTGCTGCCCTCCTGTAGCCTTTCAAACTGTCCACTCAAACACTGGGTTCCACATCCAGACCATGCTTTTGTCAAGAAAGGTTGGACCAGATGATCCTTGAGGTCACTTCCAACCTGGTATTCTGTGAAATACAAGAGATTATGTCCTTGCCACTTATCTAAGTGTTTCTGAAACGTTTGCTTGTGGTCATTTAATGGTAACTCTGGACAATCTGGTGTTACCAGCACTGAGCACAAACGGTGGATCATTGCTAGAAATGCAGGAAATCAAGTGGGTTTGAAAAAATGTAAACAGCTTTGTCTCATTAAAGTCATCTAAAGGGAAAAATGGCACAAGAAACTTCACATGCTTTGAGGAAAGGATTATTTCTTGGCCACATGATCTTCACTGGCTAAACATGATTTTTTTTTTTTTGTTCCTTTTTTTTTTAATATATGGTTTTAGTTTTAAACAAACTTTAGCAGAAGCCGTGAGATGATTCAGACTTTTTATAGAACGTTTTCTAGAGGCAGACAAATAAATTCAGGGTTCCTAGGTTATTTTGGAAGTAACCATAGGAGCTATATCTATATTTAAAGTGCATGAAGTATTTTTTCTAATGTCCAAAACAGTGGTCTGTACAGCTGAATATCTGTAGATCCCTTTGAAAGTATATTTAACTCCCAATATGTATTAAGTATTGTACTGTCTAAAAATGCCCTTCTCTATGAACCTTTTATGACTGGGGCTTTATGTTCCAACTCTGAGCAGGAAGAATGGAAAATTCTGGTTTTTAATGAGGCTGCTTTTTGTTCTCTTAAAATAATCTGATGACCTTAAACTTGCTAAGACAACATTTCCAGAAAAGTAAATGCTCTCTTTCATCTCTAAGTGCATTTACATCATTTGGTCTGTATGGATTCAGAAAGTTGAAAGTCCATTTTTCATACAGGCAGAGATATTTTTTCCTCCCCTGTGAGGAGCTACATTTCCTTTTGAAGCTGTTGCACTTACAAGTCAATTAACAGGACTTAAAATTTGTGACAGAAATTTTGGCTGGAAGGAATGTCTGGAGGTTATCACGTCCAGCCTCCTGAAGCAGCACTGCTATTTTACCAAGTTAGGTATGGCTTTGTCTAGCTAAGTCCTGCAAACCTTCAAGGACAGAGATTCCACAACATCCCCTGTATTATCCCCCACTAAAGCTGGAAGTTTTTTTAACATCCATCCCAGCCACAATGTGTGGATGTTCCCCCTTGCTATCAGCTGGCAATACCAGAATTTTGGCTTGTTTCATTTGTGTAAATACCCCAAAAATAGTTGTAGACTATTGTTAAATCATCCCTTAGTCTCTTCTTTATCAGATTAAACAAGATTAAACAATTCAATACTCTCAACTGCCACTTTTTGCCTTAAGGCTCCTGACCATTTTAGCAGTTCTCTGCTGCTCTCTCTCCAGTTTTTTATCATCCATCTCATACTGGGAGTCCAAAAAAGAACACAATATTCCAGTTGAAGGTTTACCAGACAGTTATTTAACCCAATTTTCCAGGGACATGAAGCATAACTGTAGTTTCTGCCCTGTTCCTTCTCTTTCCCACCATCCTCAATGCTCTCTGGACATACAACTTTTTTTTTTCCCTTTTATTACCTCTGAGAGTTTGTCTGGCTACAGTTTGGGGAAGGTAGATGCTTTGATGCTTTGCTATTGATGTAAGCTGTGGAGGTGGCCCCAAGGTCACCTCTGCAGAGGCACACATACTCTTGATAGACACAGTCAAAAATGTTGGTGTTGGGCAGAAGTTGAAATAAAAAAAAAACACATATGTACACCTTCTGTGAGATGCACATTCACTGAAACTCCCCAGAGGAGTGTGGTTACTGAAAGGAAAATAAACTTCTTTAGTTCAAGGTTGTTTCCAGACATGCTGTTGCTATTTATTGCAAATCCAAGAAGGGTGCTTGGTAGCAATCCTCTTGCTTGTGTTTCTGCTACAGATTCTCAGAGAAGATCTGTCTGGATGAAGCCTCCTGTATCTGACCTCACCATGTACATTTTCTTAATAGCTGGAGAAGGAAAACTAGGGTTTGCAGAAGGTGGTTCAGCTGGATGATATCCCAGAGCTCCTCTGAAGAGAGTCACCCACTGACAGTTCCTTTCTCTCTCCCTTCAATACAAGAGGAGCACCAGAAAAGGAGCAGAGGAGTGGAGTTCAGCACTACAGTGTGTTTTCTGGAGTTCTTAATTTTTTTCTCTGCTTTTGTTGCCTTTGATGTTTAAATGAATGTTATGAAGATCTTGAACAAAATGCAAAACACCCTGACCTGCTTTAGCTACAAGCTAGATCAGTGTTTGGATTATTTGAAGTCAGCCTGTTTTGTGTTTGACACAAGGTATTATCCCTTGAAGGTGATTTTTCACTTTGAGTAAATGAAAACAGGAGATGTGAGATGCACTCACCCAATTTATCTTAGCTGAAACAAGTTTGAAGCATTGTTGGATGCCTCAGTAAATGATATACAATCATCTGGAAACAGGCTTCTACAAACCAGGTTTTCTATCCTTTTTGAACACATTGTTCTGAGGAGCAGAGTTCAGCTGGATTCAAGCTGATATTAAAGTAAAATCTAGTGGAGGCCCTAACAGAGTATCTAATAAACAAAGTGACTTTGAGCCTGATCTACTAGTGTGCTATTCTAGTTTGCCTCTAGAGTAATTCACTTCACTTAACCTTACTATGCTTTATATTAGCTTCAAACTGGCTTCAAACTACAGCTGCTCATTGTTGAATCAAGTCCTGTGTTTTGATCAAGATACAGAGAACTGTATTTTTAAAAGTGCTGAGTCTTTGTTTGTTTTGGAAGATGTTAAAACATGTTAAAGAAAATTAGTTCTAGGCTGAATATTTGTATGACAAGTTCTGCCTACAGCAAATCTCTATGACTGAGCTGCAGATCTCTCAAAATAAGATTTCAAATTGGAATTTTTATGCAAGTCTTAACACTTGTGGTACCAGCGGATGTTGCCATGATAATAAGTGAAATAACAGAGTGTTGTCACGCTGCATTGAATTTCTGACCTCTGTTTCATTTTGTGAGACAAATTGATCCTTGAACATTAAGGCTATAAAGGATTATCTGAGGAAAAATGTTTTCTGGATACTTGTAATGGAACTCAATATGCTACATGATTCAAGTGAACAGTAAATGAATTCATTGTTGTGACTGGTTTGTAAATGACAGTGCAAAAGCAAAGTGCAAAGCAGAAAGCACCACCGAACAAAAAAAATAGGCAGTACCAGGGTTTTTTTTACCTATGCCTTTGTTTTACTCCTCAATAAAACTTTCCAAAGAGCAAAAACATACAAAACTCATCAACTCTGTGTTGAGTTGAAATTATATCCTCTTATTTCTAATTATTTCTAATGCACAGCAATGAACAGTGAAACAATGGAACATTTCTGGGTTTGCTCTCTCCAAAGGGAGCCATCAGCAGGCAAATACAGCAGTAGTAGAAAATATGTTAAAGGGGGTTGTGCTGTCTCTTACTGCAAGGCAGGCTGGTGCTCTGAGTCCCTCTGGCTGTGCAGGAACTGGAGAGAAGGGTAACTGCTGAGATACACCATTACATTTGTGCCTCCATAGCACCCACATACTGAATCACCTCTGCATCTTTTTCATACTCAGTTGATCATGTTACTGAAGTTGTTTCAACTTCATTCTTCAAGGTAATGGAAATTATGTTGGGGAACAGAGCCAGGATCACAAGAGCCAGAGTAGCTGAAAGAGCAACAGGTCTGCCTGCCTTCCCCTCTTCATGCCCTGGGCTTCCTTGCTGCAGCCTGGGATATGTTCCAGGGATTGGAATCCCAGCAGGCTGGAGTGATTCACCCACCAGCATGTTGAGAGGTTAAGGCTCACCCTCCCTCCCATTTATACCTATGGAAGAGTTTGGCTGGGAATGTAGTTATTTTTGACTTAAGAAAATGGGGCTGTGCTTGGGGCAGGCCAGGCTGCTGCAGCTTAGTCTCCTTTCATCAGAGCCTGGAGAGAACTACATGCACTCCCTAAATAGAAACAGGCATCAAAAAGCACTGCCTTCAATCTGGCAGGAAACACCATCATGCCTTTGATGTAAACTGGTGCTGGGGCAGGAAAACTTGCCCAGCTCTGTGGAGCCTGAGTTCTGTCACTCCCTCCAGAAAACAGAGGGCAGAGCATCTTTGTTTTTGCTGATAGAGCCCATTACCCCACAGGTGAATGCCAGGCACAAATGATCCATAATCCAACAGTGATTATGGAAACCATGTGTATGAAATCCCCTGTGAAGACACCCTATTTGTTTCTCCAAAATGAGTTCCTTTTTGCAAGCCTACTTTTAGCCTATAAAATATTTCTTCTTTCATGAGTATTTCTCCAGCAGCAGAACCAGGTTTGTGAGGGGATGCATCAGTTTATATGTCAAACCTCACAGGAGAATCTCCTTTTGGCACTAGCCTGTATTTCATGTGATTTCACCTTCCTCTCATGTTCACCACCATTTCAGACATGAAGGCCCTTTTGAACTTACACATCTCAGTGCTTAGATCTGATAACCAGCGTAGGGATGGTAACCTAGTATTAGGTGAATGTCTTAAGGGAAAACTTACATTATTTTATGCAACTGCAATGAGCTGCTAAAAGAACCAGGGGTTCTGTTGCTCTTGGTTTTCACCAAAAATGTCCAGAGCAGAGTTGAGAGTTTCAAAACTGGAGGAGTCTTTCTTTGCTCGTTGTGCTCACCACTTCATGGAAAAACTTTCACCTTTTGTCCTTACCCCTCTAATGAAATCCCAGCACTCCTGGTCAGGTGATCTACTTTGATTCGCTTGCAAAATGAAATCAATAATCTCATTTAAAAGACTTGCTGAAGGCAGGGAATCTCCCTCATATTGGACATGCTATCAGAGAAGAATCTTCCATTCTGGATGCAACCTGACCTCCAGCCTGTAAGGATAACTAGCCTGAGAGAGCATGAGGGATTTAGTGGCAAAATCAAATGTGTGAAGTGGTTTTGATAAGAGCTCTGTGCTGTTACCGAAGAGTTATTAGGATTATACCACATTTCAGTTTTTCGGTCACACAATTTTTCCACAGATTTTCTAAATAATTGTGTTTGAGCCAATATACACAGGGTGATGTAAGGTACAGATGGGCGAATGTGTTGACACACTGAAAGCATAAGTAGTAAAAGACATGGTGTTTCTCTTGCTTGCCTCATTGCACACAGATGACAGCCACAGTCACAGTGTCTCTGTGAAAACATGAGTTTCTTTGATTATGACTGAGAAAATGTCCATTTCCCAGTTTCAGAAAGCTGTTTCAGGCACTGCTGCAGGAGAAAACTAAAGCAGCTGAAGCCTGAAAGCAATATTTTGGGTTCCAAGTGCAGAAACCTGCACCAATCTCCCTCCACACATTTTGTTGCTAAGTACAAGTACACACTGCAAGTCTCATGGTAGAGGAGACGGGTCTTGAGAATGGGAGGCCACAGTGTACCTGACTTCTACTCTATATCGGGTTCCAATCTGCTAGAGAAGCAATACAAGAGTTTTCCAAGGCTAGATTTGGGACCAGACATATATATTTTATAATAATCCCTAGCAATTTATCAAATGTCCTTTTAGATTTAGAGAGTGTAGGATTTCACAGAGTGACTTCATCTCCTGAGGCATCAAGAAGAGCTCACTGACAGTCTAGGAGCAAGCTGCCCCGCTGCTGGGGGAAATAGGACACTCAAAGATAAAGGAGAGTGCAAGTAAGGAGGAAAAAAACCAGCTCTACTCCGTGAATCTGTAAACTATCAGATTTACTGAGGTGCCATCTCCACCTCTCCAGTTACTATCTTGTGGCAGGGTGCAGGGTCCCATGCAGTCCCCATGCTGCATTTGCAGCCACGCAGTCCAAGTGGTCCCAGACAGGTAACTGCTCCACGTTTGTCAGCTAACAGAACTGAGGAGCCCTGTGCTGATCCTGCATCCTCATTGCACCTGATACAGCAAGAGCATTTGAACCCTGTGCTCCTCATTATCTAACCCCCACTGACTGCAGTGGAGCTGGGTACTTCCCTGTTTGCTGTGCCTTTGAGGTCCTTCATAAAAACCATCAGTTCTTTAGATAAGGGGTCAAGCTGGCAGCTGATGTAAACCCCATAGAGCCACTGCTGGGCAATGAAAGTAGACTCCTCAGCACAGAGTCACAGTTTCCTGTTCTCTGCATGTTCTGCAAACACTCTGCCTCCATTTTGCCTGTTTGTAGGGTGTTCATCTGGTTTTTTACTGAGCTGATGCCAACTTCATCATTTAAGGCACTAGCAAGAGTTGTGCGCACATGGGGAGGTCAGGAGAGATTCAAAGGGAGTTGACTCTGAATGGGTAGAACTTTTTTAAAAATAGAAGGTAAAGTCTAGGGGAATGCAAGTACAGCTACACAACAGGGAGGCAATGAGAGCATGGGAGTGACAGGGTCTGCTCAGTTTTCCCTCCTGGAGCTCTGGCCTGATGTGTTTTTACATAACAACCTCCCTGTTGGGGGTCACATGTGGCTTCCCATCCCAGGTGGAGCAGGCTGTGGCATCTCCCAGGAGCACCCAAAATGCAGATTGCCTTAGCCAGATGTGACACAAGCACCATCACTGCTCATAAAAGCATACAAAATTTGTTTTAAGAATGAAAAAGCAGTGACAAAACTCATTAATACCAGACATCCAGCTTGTTCCCCGAGCTATACCTCTTCCCTCCACAGCTGATTTCTGCTGCTTGAAGCTGCAGACAGCTGAGGTAGTAATGGACTATAAATGAGTGTTGTCTCAGTGCTTTCTCTAGCTGTGCCAGAGCCCTGGACAGCCAGACCTGGGAGGGGAAATTGTATTAAACTGAGCAGGAGGTAGAGAGAGCATCCTGCAGGCCAGAGCCACTGCCATCCCCATCATGTATTCTGTTGACAGCCTGCCCCAAGCCTGAGCTCTAGGGTTCTCTCTTGACCCTGGAGAAGCACTGGGTCAGATTTGGATGGTTCCACTGGTCTGTCATTGAACCCATTAACAGGTTCAATGCACTTTGATATGAATTGGAGCCAGGGAAAATTTGTATGGAAATCTGTTTCTTTTTTTTTCCATGATGACAAAAGATGAACAATGCATAAATCTTTGTTCCCTCTCTAGTGCAGCAGGTGAACAACAAACTCAATTTCACCTGAGATCAGCCAAGAAGAAGAAGCTGATTTTTGCCTTTGAAGCCTAAACATTGATCATTAAATAAATGATGCTATTATTTTCTTCAGGTGCACGGAAGGAGTCTTTGCAGCCACAATATAAGAGATGTCCTATTGTTTCTTGGTTATTTTATGTTGTACAAAGCAGCTATTCCTGTTTATATCGTGTGAACTGTTATAGCCACTGGAGTTTTCTGCCTGGCTGATTCTGCATTAATTTACAATGAGCATTAGTCTTGTGATTTATGGACTGCCAGATTCCCTGAGTAGAATAACTTCCTTGAAGAAAGCTTCTCACCCACAGGACGGATCAGACAGAGAGTTTCACTTGTCTCTGCCAGCTCCAGCCTGGGATCTTGAAAGAAGAAAAGGGCAGGCAGGATGTGGCAGGTGAAACAGCAATTTTGGCACTACAGACAGCATTTGCTTTGGGTGAAAAGTCTAACATGGGCTCACCCTTCTCTCTTGTTACTTCCAGGTACCTCCCTTGGACACATTGGATCTGTCCAGCCCCAAAGGGAAACTGCAGGTCTGTATTTATGTCTTCTGAAACTTCTGTATGGGAAAATTCATCAAATAGCTTGTACTTTTATAGCTCAAGGGTTTGTGCCTGTTCTTAGAAGCTGAGGTGAAATGTCTCCACTTGGGAGCTGGGATCTAAGGTGACACAGACATTATTTTTGATTTACACAGGGATGCAAAAGCAGAGTCAGATTTCACAACCTGCAAATCCTTGGGAACTAGTTCTCTTATTTGGTTACTTGGTGTGGTGTCAGCATTGTGCTTTGAGGAGACAATAGCTTCAGAGGAGCATCACCCAAAGGAACTCCCTCTTCAGTGAACAATTTGGCAGGCACAACACCTTTGATGACTTAATATTGTGCTCAGAAAGACAGTAACTACTCCTGGCTTGAGAATAAAGGACAGGGAAAAAAGAGTATTTCAAGAAGTTTGGTTGTACCTTACATTTTTAGAGCAACAGTCCTGCCTCCTCCTCCCTGCCCCACTCCAGCGCTCCTCCCTGAGCTGCAGGGAGCAAAGAAAGCAGCAGGGGTTTTGGTAGCCTGGATATGGTGAGGCTCCATGAATATGTTTTCATGCTCCAACCAGGTACTAGAAATGCCTCTAACAGGTATCAGTATCACAACTCATGCTAGTGGGCACTTTTGTTGTCAGTCTTGAAAGAGAGGCTAAAAGCTGACTTACGGACAGGATACAACCCAAATGTGCTTGGACACAACCCAAATGTTCTTGTCCAGTTCACACATGAGATGTGACCATTGCACAGTGTGGCCATGTGCAGTGCTGCTGTGTCAGGGCTGGCACTGGGAAGGCTCTCACAAGCTCTGGGTCCATGTCAGTAAAACAAAGCCAAAGTGAAGGTTGCTGGTGAGTTAATCAGCCTGAATTCACATAGCAGTGGGAACATAAACATCTGATAAGATGTTTATAGTACTTCATTGTAAGTGCATGTAGAAAGGTGAACATCACATGTGGCAGGAGAGATTATCTGGGGTAGCTTCTCTTATTAATCTTGCTGGATGCAATCAGCTTATTAAAGCAAAGCAAATTCCAAAGCAAATTGCCAGGACTCACAGGATTACTTTGTGGATGAAAAGACCTTGCCATTTAAACTCTTCAGGAAATGATCTCACTTCCTCCTGAAAGTTTTCAAAGACTGAAGAGCAGTTATATTTTTTTGGCCACATACATCTCCTCCATTTCCAGGTGCCTGAATGTCACACAGGACTCAGCTGTACAGCCTGTCCAGCTCCTTGGGAAAAAATTGTTCATGATGGTCTTTTGCCAGGTTCTTAGAAACTTGAGGTCTGAGAATACATGGTTATAGAACCTGGATGCTGATCGGGAACAGGCTGAAATGGAAAGACACCAAAATGGGAGGCAGAGAAACTGAGAATATTCTTAATGCTGTATCATTCAAATCAGGCAAAAAAATATTGTGAACACTGGAGGAAACTTTATTTACAGCACTTTTTCTAAACCAAGGTGGTGGCATAGCTTGAAAGAATCCTAGTCCCCTCTAGGAATTACACCCATTGCTTTAGTTCGTGCTTTAACTGTACTTTCATTGTCAGGTCAAGTTTTCATATCCCAGAAACTAAGACTTATTTGAGTAACTGGCTCAAATGATTCATATGGATGATTCCATATGAATCATCTCTTGTCTGTGGATTGGGCTTTGATAAACATAAGAAATACACTATTTTATAGGAAAAGCCCAAAGACACTGCTCCCATTGCCTATTGCTTGGAATTTTTTTTTTTTCCAAGTGCCAATTATGAATTTATTTTCATTAGTGTAAGAATGTCTTGGTTATTAAAACAGTTTTCAGACTGGGCTCTTCTCCTGGCTGAGGTAGCACCAAATGAACAGGTCTGTGCAAAGTGTCCTTTTTTGAGCCCTTTTGTGTAAAGTATCCAGAGGTTTGAAGCAAAGCAATCAGTCACACACTTAAGACTGTTCTGGCGGACTTCAGCCAGGCTATTAACATAACAAAGAAAATATGTGCTTATGCAGATTCTATTTATTATCCATATTTCATAACTTCTAAAGAGGGAATTGCTTGAATAATGGCAGTAATAATATATTAGCAAAGATGCTTGTTTTGATCTTCAGTGTGATGTGACAACAGAAAAGTGCTGCCCAGTGTCCTAAAGTGTGTGTTTGTATGTGTTGGAGGAGATATGAAGTAAGATCTATCTGTCCCAAATATAACAGGAGCCCTTATTAAAAATACTGTTAAGTGCTCACAAGAATATCTTCCTTTTTGTTTTCTTTCTTTTGCTCCTCTTTTCTTTTATTTGCCTTGTTCACTGCCAGCCTGAAGAGCTACTCTTCAGTTTTCCAGTCCAGCACTGTGGTCTCTGGCCTCAGACATCTCTGCAACAATGAAAGCCCTGTAGAACACTTGAGGGTTTTGCCAGTACCTACATAGGAGTGCTGCCTGTATAGGGTTTGTGTGGATTGCTGCCCAGCAGTTAATGCACAGGCATGCAGATAACTCAAAAAAAGGCTATTGAGAAAAGCCAGTGGGCTGCAGTAAGAAATATACAAATCTACATGGCAATGCCATGGAATAATATTTGTATGCCAGCAAAGACAACACCTTCACTAACTTGGCTTGAATTTCTTCAAAAAGAAATATCCAAGTAACTTTTTACTGAGAGGTTTTTATATCATTCTTCTTCTGGAACTGGAAACATGGGAACTCAAATAAAGCAAGACTTCTGTGAGGTGCTTTCCTCTCCATTTTCCTAAGTTTTCTATAAATAGTACAGCTTGGGAATTGCTGATACCTAACTATAGAGTTGGCCTGCTGTATTTTGGGCTTTCTGCAGTTTCCCTATACAAGAGATTATATTTTTTAAGGATTTCTTTTTCTGTAATTGCCCATAGCAGATGGTTAGAATTTGGCATCTGGAGAGATGTTGATCTACAGATATACCTTGTCTTCACCCACAACAGTCTGTTCTAGAATTAGCTCACTTATAAACTGCTACAGATGTTATTTTCCTTCATTAACCTTCTCCAAAGTTGGCAGCAACACAAAAAATCAGGGAATATGACCATTGCTTGGTGCAGGTTTCAGCACCTGCAGGTGCTAGGGGTGGTGAAGGATGGAGAGAGAGCTAAACCCTGCCCACACCTCTCAAACCTTCCAGGCAGCTGGGTTGTGGTTTGGGCATCTGGGCTGGCTTCCAGAGGCAGCAGCCATTGCTGCAGAGGGGCACTGCTGTCTGTGGGCTGGTCTGGAGAGCACAACTCTGCCTCTGGTCACAGGGGCCCAGCCCCACAGAGGCACATGGGGCTGCGGGAGGGGAGGCTCACTGCTGTCTAGTGGAAAAATTGTTTGAACACTCTTCTGCTTGGAAATGTTGGTTCTGCCCTGTTGAAGAAGGGGCTACATTGCAGTCTGGTCACACATGGTTTGTCCCAGGACCTTTGCCTTCTGCAGTACAGAGGCTGGAAGGATAAAAGTGCAGAAATAATGTAGCTAAGGACAGGCTCTGTATTTTTTGTTTGATTTTTAATGACTTTGTGGTACAACACAAACAGCTGTCTTCAAGATGCCTAGACAGCATGCAGTATGGTAAAGTGCATAAACTAGAAGGATAACTTCAGAAATAATCATCTCTCAAGTAACTTCCTTTGCAATACCTGAAGGGATAGCAGTGGGATAATAGCAATGATCAATGTGAGTACCTTATAGCTACAATTTATCATGCACCTTAATAAATTTAAAGGCCTTAATTTTGTTCTTTCACTGATTCAGAACATTATTTTCTTTATCTGTGGGGAGTTATTCACCTTCTCACCCTGTGCTTCTTCTCAGATTGGCCAGGATCCAAGGACTAGGTCTTTTGCTTACCAGGAATACCTCACTGGGAAACTCAATAAATTTTATCTTGTACAGGATCTTCTCATTTTTCCCTCTGTAAAAGAAGGAAGGGCGAGAGTGTAGGATTTGCCATGGTGTTTGAAACAGGAGTCCATCTAGGGGTTATAATGTATATTGATTCAGACTAATTTAAAAACACCACCTTAGAACCTGAAACACCCCAAAATAAAAAGCAAGAGACTGTTTTCAGGGCTCTGGTGGCCATGCTGCTTTGTACCTAGTGTAATGGACACACAAAATTGGGCATGTGAGAAAAAGTGTGCCTGGGTAAGGGATCCTTCCTTTATTTTCAGGAGGGGAGTGAACACAACATAAACAGGTACAAGATCAGCTGTGTTTTGGCTCTGATTCAATCCTACCCTGGCTTACAGAGGCAGGAAACACTGGAGATACAGATGCACTGTAAGGTCTGGCGTTTGTCTTTTGGCGCATCCAGACAACAACCTCTGGTGAGCTAAGGGCTCTCCACAGTACAGCCCTTGCACCATCTCCATGAGGACATCTGTATTCTCAGCAGGAGTGAATCATCTCTTATGAGTCACTTGTGTTGCTCTTCCTTTGCAGGCTGACCAGGTCTGGCTCTCCTGAGGGAGAGAGAGCTGATTCATAAATGGTGAGACTCAAATGGAGCCCAGCAGCTGCCACATTTGACCTCTGGTGTCAAACAGGGCTAAACATTTTCTCCTGCCTTGGGTCCAGTGAGTTGTAGTCAATTTAAGCCTCTGCTGTGCTTACAGACACAGATGATATGGCCATGTCTTTTCCAAATTTGTACAGGCATCTTCAGTTTCTGAAGACAAAGTATGTTCATGTATGATGAGGCTTGCAAAGTGGGCAGGAGTGCTCCAAGCACGATGTTTGATGGCATGCTCTATCCACAGCAATTACTTAATTACTAGGTACATGTGTACCAATTCCATGTAATACATACTGAAAACTGTCTGGATTTGAGCCATAAATAATATGCTCAAGTCCATTTGATGAGACAGAAACAAAGCAATGGAAAAAAAAATTGAGTCATATATTAAAAATGCTACCTTGGGTGTAATAAATTCATCAGAAAACACAGAGAGCAGATGATAACCATTGCTGCTCTGGAAAGACCAATCAATTCCTGTTCACTCAGGGTATTGATAAAAGGAACTCAAAACTCATAAGGCCATGTTCTGGGCTGGCTACTCTGCAGCAAGCCAAAAATTTCTTTTTGGTCCTACCTGAATTTAATGAAGAAACTGTGTTTCTGAACAATTTTACTTGTTGAGAAACACAGTTTAGATTACCCTTTCACTACATAGTTTGTATTAGGGTTACACATTGCTGCTATTACTCAGTTCTCTGAATATTGCAGTTGAGTGAGAATATTAGAGCACGAGAAGCATTGCATTCTAGGAGCATGTTGTTCCTATCCAAATTAAAATGGATTATGGAATATTGCAAAATTCTTCAAGGCAAAGATAATGGGAAGTATTAAAATGTTTATTTACTGCAGCCCCAGTTGTGAGGCACCAGGACTCAAAAGTAACCAGTTTTTTCTATCCTCTAGAAAGTTCCTAGGGTCATCAGCTATGGAGCTGACACTCCTGTGCAGGTGGGAAAGGGAGCACGGGGCAAGTGAGTGATCAACTCCACTTGGCCAAATTCCTGCTGATGGAAAATGAAGAAGTTCTGGCATCCCTTTGCCAACATCATGAGAAATAAAGGGCTGGGCCCAACTTTTCCAGAAGGAAAATGGTATCCAGTTTGCATAAGAAAAACAGATCTAAGTCTCAACCTAGTATCTCCTCTAAGAAAAGGTTTGGATTGGTTCAACCATTCCCAAAAGGCAGAACAGCTGGTCATACAGGTATGCAGCAGTCCCTAAACCTGATCTCTGCTGAGGTCAGCCATCAATAGGGTGGGGTCAAGGCTTTCTGGTGTTATCTTTCTAGTGGTATTGGGTAAATATATCTCCACATGATGACTGGTGACCAAAAGACAATAACTAAGTGTATTTTTTTTTTTTTGACTAATTAATTAATTACGTGGCTCTCTCTCAGAGGAGCTCTCAGGCTGAGTATGTGAGCAGACTGGCATGTACATTTGAGCTGGCTGAGGTTTGCACTGTGGCAGCTGCAGGAACATGCTGACACTTTCATTACTTTCCTCACATCCCTGCACGTACCTCCTCCTGATCCAAGTACTTTGATATTCCAGTGTGCTGCCTCAAAGCCAACCAAGCAGACACCATTGATGAGATGGTTGGTTTTGACCCCAATGGCTGCAGAATGTGCACCACCCCAGGCACGGGGAGGCTTTCATTCCCATACTCCTGCATTCTTCCTTGCACACCCTAGCTAAGGGCCTGGAATAAGAGCCTTTGCTCAATCAAAACTGATTCAGAGCACAGTGTGGACTTAAAATTAATTCCTTGAAGTCTCTGATTTCAGCCCAATATAGATCAGGTGTACTTTTTATAAGAAGTAGATTATGAAAATAACAAAATGTTTGTGCTTGGTGCCTGCGTGCTTTGCACTTCATAAGCAAAGACAGGCTAAGTGTATATGGTAAAGAGCTGCCATACACAAATGGTGTTTTATCTCTGTTAACCTTCTGGATTTACCATGATGCTGTCCTTGTCACTTTTTGCTGACAGAAGGGGTCAGAGGTGTAGGATCAGATCCATCAGCTCAGGCTGTGGCTGTACATCTGACAGCAGACAGCTCAGATTGCCGTCAGCCCCATCAGTGCACCCGGCAAGACGTGTGTTGTGTGAACAGGTAAAACGAGTCAAATTTTTAAACAGGCAAGCAGGAATGGAGCCCTAGCCCCTGTAGTGGTGGGCAGGAGCTTGTACCTCACCTGGCATTAATTGGCACTTTTCATCTTCCACTATCTCTCCTCAATCTGCCCTACATCCCCATGATAGTGAAGCACTGGTTAATGACCGTGTGGGACCCTATGTCGTGTGGAGCTGAATACTTTAGAGAGCCCCTGGGTTTTGGAGCTGAGGCAATGCTGAAGGTGGTTTTCTGCTGCCCTTGGACCCATGATAAACCAAAATGTTGTTCTTTGAGTCTCTTGAGTGGGACATCTGTGCATCTATATGCAAATAAGTTGATAAGAACTAATAAATAAGCAGCCACATTTTGGCTTTAGCATTAGAGGAGAATATATGCATTGCATGTGAGGATGGTACCTGCTGAGACAACTGTCTTGGTTTTTGTATTTCTTAGGAATTTTTGATGTCTCCTGCTGATAGTGTTAATAAATCAGACGGGAATTGCACAGGCAGTGCTGCCAGACATACAAACGGAGATGCTACTATGCAGGAAAAATGTGTGATGTTGGGATACATTTGCACATTCTGTCAGTCATTTTGTCCAGCTTCATATGCAATACTAACCAAGTAAAAGACTACATATGGAGGAAAATAGAAATTGGAAGAGATGTGAATGACAGCAAATTATGTTGGTGGGGAGAGATCATCTGCTTGGACTTTAGGACTATCATTCAGAGGGACTTCAACTATCAAAGAAAATGGGCTGATAAAAGCCTTATGAAGACCAACACAGAAATGCACATAGAACAGAACAAGTTCATATAACAGGCTGGGGACCAGCTCCCTCAGCAGCCTCTCTGTGGAAGAGGACTGGGGACCTGTGAGCACAGGCTGCCCAGCAGCCAGCAGGACCTGCCAGCAGTGGAGATGGAGGGCAACCACACTCTGGGCAAGAGCCTTGCAGCAGCTCAGGAGAACATTATGCCTTGCTGTTTGCACTTTTGAGAGCACATAAGAAGCAGTGTCCAGTTTTGGACAGAGTGGGACAAGGCCAGAAGATGACTATGAAGACAGTTAAGGGGCTGGAGAACGTAACAGATGAGAAGAGGCTAAAAGAGATGGGCAATGGGCTCGTGCAGCCTGGATAAGAGCAGTTAATATGGAGAAATAACTACAGGATCCCATGAGCTGATGGAGGGTTATAGAGAAAGAAGAGCCAGACTCTTCTACAAGGTACAGAAAGGACAGGATATAACCATCACAAGATGCAACAAGGGACATTTGGGTTAAGTGTCATGAAAAAAATTGCAGTTTCAGAATTTTGTCACTGCAGTATGTTGTCCCTTGAGGAGGCTGGACCTCCTTCTCTGGTATAATTCATAGAATGGCTTGGGTTGGAAGAGACCTTTGTTATCATCCTTATAGCCCTCTTCTGAACCCCCTCCAACAGGTCCACGTTCTTTTTTGTTCTGCAGACCCCAGAGCTGGATGCAGCACTTCAGGTGGGGTCTCTCACCAGAGCAGAGAAGAGGATCAGAATTCCCTGCCTCAACCTTCTGTCCATGCTGCTTTTTTTTCAGTCCAGGATGAACTGTGAGTGCACACTCTTGGCTCATGTTCAGCTTTTCATCCACAAAAGCCCTCAAGTCCTTCTCCACAGGGCTGCTCCCAATGGGTTCTTCTCCCCCTCTGTTCTCGTGTCTGGGGCTGTGTCTACCCAGGAATGGTATCTTGCACTTGGAACTGGTGGAGTCTCATTGGGTTCATGTGGACCCACTTCTCAAGCTTGTCCAGGCCCCCCTGGGTGGTATCCCTTCCTTCACTTGTGCCAGCTGCCACATTGAACTGAGCTGTTCAGAGGTCAGCTTGTCAAGGCTCTAAGCAACCTGCTCTTACTTTGAAGTTGAGCCTCTTTGAGGGGTGGGTGAACTCCAGAGGCTCCTTCACAAAAAATTACTCCATGGCTATGTTGTTTGGACTATCACTTCCCATTCCACTTGCAGCCTGCATAACTCAGTCTTTTCTCCTTCCTCTAGTTTGCCCTTCATGTGCTTGGAGTACCTTCTTGTATGCCTTGGCCTTGGGATGAAAAATTCTGATTAGTCTTCAGTCAGGTCTGCATCTTCACAATACTGCACATCTGGCCAGACATCTGTGTGGAGAGGTCATATGGTTCTATCCATTTGCCACTATTACTGCAAGGATAACTTGAATTGAGAAGCTGTTTCTGACAGCTGGATTGCAGCCATTCATGGAAACCTGGTACTAGTGGAGTAGCTGTATCTTCAAGTTGCTTACAGAAACTGCTGTGAGTCATAAAATATGATTGATTTCAATCACTTCACCCCTCAGAAAGTGTCTATGGCTGTTCTCAAAGCCCAGGTTTTCATTTCAAGTAGATTAATACGGTTTTCTGTCATCTTCAAGATAATATCAATAAATCAGGACTTGGCCACTCTGGCAGAAAAGATAACAAATATTCCTGCTTTTCAAGTGGAATGTCAGCTACTGTTAAAATTGCTATTGTTTTTCTTCAAAATTACTATTGCCTATCCTTCTTCAGTCTAACATTGCTTTCGTCTCCCTCAGCATCTGCATAAAGCCTCACCCTCTCTTGGTTGCCAAATGCATCTCAATGATATCCACTATAGGATGAAGATAAACATAAATATACATATAAAAGCATGCACAAAGAGGGGAATATTATCCCCTGGCTACTCCAGCTGTTGGCAAACCTTGACCCTCAACCAAGCCACAAAACTGCTGGGTTCTGGGAGAAGAAACACTGGTGCTTATACCAGCATTAATTTTGTCCCAGGCCTCCCCTAAACAAGCTGTGAGTGTCTCCTAAGGAAAGGAGAGGTATCAATGTTGGAGGGTCAGGGATAGCAAACCTGAAATTTGCCCCACTGCTCTGTCATGGTGACCCCACACAGGTGCTGCCATTTCCTCCAGCCCAACCTGCCCCAAGAAGCCAACACGGCTTCACCCACCCCTGCCTCAGGAGTGCACACAGCCCACTCCTAAAGGTTCTTGTTCAGCTGTAGGAGAAGGCTGCAATAACCAAGAGCATGGAGCTCATTAACAGAGGACAAAGATATTAACATTGGTAGAGACCTGAATATTTTAAATGCAGTGCTACAGAGGCACCAAACACCATTTAAACACAGTGTGAGAAAATGTCTGCTTTTCCCAAGCGCTTCTTAGGCTATTCTCCTCTCTCCTTCCCACCAATCCAGCCCCTGCAGAGGTGCCAGGCACCTTCTGGGTCAGTGCTTCTGCTCTCCACTTGGTCTTTTCTCAGCTATTTCTTTGAAGCGAGACCCAGAGGGACCTCCCTCCTCAGGCCTGATGGCTGGGCTGTCACTCACAGCTTTGCTTTCTTGTCTGCCTCTCCTCTGTGAAACAAGACTCTTGTCCCCTGAGAGCTTTCAGGCACAGCTTGTTGCTTTCCCCTGGAAAGCACAGCAGCTGTTTGTGCTCATAAGGAAACAGCTCTTCTAAATGCAGCAAAGATTGTCCTCGGGAAAGGGATGAGGCAGAGTGCTAATTCAGCTGAGTCTGGAGACATGGCAGGCTCTCTGCTTTAACCCCTGCACCAGGGGCAAGGAGTGGGTGAGCAGGACTGGGGCTCTTCAAGGGATCCTTGAAACATGTGAGGGAACTTCCATCATCCAGAGCTGAAAGTACAGGCAGAGTTAACTGTCCTTGGGCAGAGCTAACACCACCATGGCAAATCTGTGATCGTGGATGTCCTGGAAGCAGCAAAAAAAGGTTGCTGCTTCCAGGACATCCCCAGTCCTGGAAGTAACCCCAGTTACTTTATTTGAAATAATTTTTAACAGACTGCTCCACCCAAGAAGCTGTTTACTCAGTTTTCCTACTCATCCCAGGGACAAGGAAGTCCTGCTGGGAGTCAGAGGCTGCTCACAGCTGCAGCCTGCCTGCACCTTCCTGCGTGGGGCGAGTGGGGAAACACTGCACCTGTCCTCTGGAATGCTGCCCCTGCCCTGCCATCCTCCCCTCCAGGGACATTCCCACAGCCAGCACTTACCCCAAGCTCTATTGTGGTGAGCTCACCTTCAATTTATGGTGTTAAAAGCTTTCTAAATCTGGGTGGGTTTTTTTGCTTGCAGTTTCCCCCAAGGTAAACACCTCAATTTCAATCTGAGTCATATCTCCTTGCACCACCTGTTCTGACATGCAGTGGTAAGTGGTGTGTAGTACCTGTCTCTGGCTGGATGCTGCAGCCCAGCATCCCACAACTGTGAGACCCATACAAGTGATATAACAGCTCAGGAGCTGAAGATATCCAGTATTTTTAAGACTGAGATGCAGGCAGCAGCTCATCATTAGAGAAGAGGAGGAGGCTCTGGGGAGAACTTACTGCAGCCTTTTACAAAGAAAGATGGAGACAAACTTTTTGGCAGGGCCTGTTGTGATAGGAAAGGGGTGGTGGTTTTAAACTGAAGGAAGGTTGATTGAAATGCGATTTAAAGAGGAAGGTTTTTACAATGAGGGTGGTAAAACACTGGTACAGGTTGCTCAGAGAATTTGTGGATGCCCCATCCCTGGAAACATTCAAGAATGAGGCTCTAAGCAATATAATCTAGTTGAAGATGTCCCTGCTCATTGCAGTGGGATTGGACTAGATGACCTCTAAATGTCCCTTTCAAACCAAACTATTCTATGATTAGCATTGCAGTGATGGAGAAATGTCACAGTGGCTTCCATAATGCCACAGAGCAGGTCTCTCCCTGCTCTTTCTGTCTGACAGTGAGGACATCATTCACAGGGTTTCCCTTTTTTTGCAGTGATATCTGCTGTAACTGCTTTATGGAAACTCCCAGTGGGAGCAAAGCAAAGGGGAGGGAAGGCTGTGTCACCACCAGGAAAAGTAAGCAGCCTTTTGTGTGTGGATGTCTACACTCAGTGATGGTCCAGTGAGAGAAAAACTTGGTATAACTAAACTGTGCTATAAAAAAAATATTAGGAGTTCAAATTCAGAGAGGAATGTTAAGGAGAATCTTTTTCTGCCTTGCCACTGTCCAGGTGACAAAAATTTACTTTATCTGTGAATTCAAAGCCTTGATTTTCTCATCTCCAATTCTGGAGCCAGGTCTTCCCAGGAGAACCTTGGTGGTGTCCAGACCAGGAGCTGGTCCACGCTCTGCCTTGTTACAATCTGGGCTCACATCAGCTATTTCCAGTCCCATGCAGAGCCATCTCTGGCTATAGGCTCAGGAACAGCAATAGTATTACATTAGATCAGTATCATAGAGATTATCTGTTCCAAAGTTATTATTTAGAGAAGGATTGAGAACCTGGCTTGTATTTCTCATGGCTGATCCCTCACAGCTTGGTGTTTCTCCTGATTTCTTTGCTTTCCTTTTGCAGCTGCCAGGTTTTCTGAGCTACCTTGGAAGCTAATTGGCCTGGATTTTGCCTTTCTTCCCTTAAGTAGAATTACTGATTACTTTCTTCTCCTGTGCATGCCAATGTCCCTGCAGTGGCAATGCTAAGCTCCCACATGTTGCTCTTAAAAGTTTGTCTGCTGTGTGATGCCATTTTCCCAAGGCAAATAGAGAACATTTTGGTCTGTCAATAATGCAACAGATTTCTAGTGAGCAGAACAAATGAAAACCTCTTCTCTTTTCCTTGATATTTATTTAATTTTTTCAGTCATTTAATTACTCCTCCTTAATTTAGAGGAGGTGAAGAAGGCAGTCCAACATAGAGAGCTCATTTTGTTACTGTAGACTCACATTCCCATGATACTGCTAGTGGCCAGTGACAAACTGAAGGTCTGAAAGATATAGCTCATGTTTGATCTTCTTTTATCTACAGAGGTCCTTTAGCTTCTTGGATCTATTTTCTGAAGCTTATCCTCTCACCAGCCCACCCAGGGTTATCTTCATAAAATAGGCTGTCTAAACAGGTGACATGTATTGACTTTTACAAGTCACTGTCTGTTGTTCTCCCACAACTTTTAAGTGCACCCATGCAGACTGAACCTTAAACCCCTAAAAGGATAGAGGCTAATTCCAACCTCTAGTGCTGAAACCTGGATGTTACTCCTGGCCCAAAGAGGGATGGCTGTGCTACCAAGGCACTGGGGGAAATAGAGAACCAGGCAGAGGTTCTGGTGGGGTTCTGATGTTTACCCCTCCTCTAACCCTTTTGTCCCCATTTGGTGACCCTACCACTCTACCACTCCTTTCTTTGCTGTGCTACTGAATATGTAACCTCAGGGGAGTGGTAGCTTAGAAGCTGGACACTTGGAAACCTTTCAGCCCAAGTGGCCTGCTTTCCTGTCAGGAGTCACACGGCAGAAATCCGAAATAACTCCTAATTAAAGGAGCTATAGGCTGCAGTACTGTGTCCTTCCAGCAATCTTGAATCTTTTTGTAGCTGGGCACTAGAAAAACTAGGCAATAATTTGATTCTGTGAGACTTCATCAGTGTTTTGTCTGAGACACAAGGAAGAGCGTTGTTATCCAAACAGTGGGTTTACAGCCTGGCTATTGAATTATGCACATCAGATACTTGCTGAGCCTCTATTTTGGTTATTAAACAGTTGGCTTTGGGCTCATCCTGGGCCACAACTTGACTCAGTTCCCACACCCCCAGCAAGAAACTTGGTGATCCTGTGGGATGCTTAGTGGCCAGCTGTGTGTCCCAGGAGCTCTGTGCAAGTGTGAGGCCATGGAGTCTGGTTGTGGGTGCTGAAAGTCTGATCCCTTCAGCAGGAAGGCACTGATGGAGCCACACAGCAGGTGTAAAATAAAAACAAACAAAACCTGGATAGTGAAAAATAAATAAGGAAAATGAAACAAAGATCTCATCCTAAGGAGGTGTCCTGAAAGCAGTGATTTTACTTATAAGTTTTTATCTTTCACTTTTCTATGTAATAGTTCAGTTCCTTTGTCCTTTACATGCCAGGACTGGAAGAGATGCATTTTCCATGCAGTGGCTCCTGTGGGAATTGGAAACATACCCTGTTTCTCTGCTCCCACCCTGCCTCTCAACACTTCCCATGATCCTGTACCATGCTGTGCATCTGGAATGAAAGACAGGGTCCCTTCCTGAGTAGCAGCAAGACAGTGCAGGAAAACTGATGTGTACCTGTAATGAGACAGAAGTAGCACTTGCTAGGAATAGCCTTGTGATGCAGATTTCTGGTGGGTGTTTGGTTCACATTTGCTACAGTGGTTTAATAGATATCACAGCACACCCTGGTTCCTTGAGAGTCTCTGTAATGGCTGTATTACAGACTATGCTGTAAGGATAGTGCTGTCTGGATTCTGCCATTTCCCTAGCAAAAACTAGCAAAACTGAAAAAGAAAAGAGGTGCAGAATCTCATTACATTGCACTGTGCAAGGCCAATCTTCCTGCAAAGACAGGAAAGCAAAACACCTTTCTCTCCCTTCATTCTGGTGTTAAAGGATCTCACTTGTCCTGCCTAACTTCCATGTCTGCCTGTCTCTCTGTTGGCTTATAGGCATGTAGTGTCCTGGTTAAAAACCTTGCTCTAGTACCCCTTGGAGGATCAGCAATCCCAGCTGGATCTTGCCAGTGCTTTATGCACAGGCAAATATACACATGCACACACACATTTGCCTGGCTGTGGGGATGTGGCCTCCCCTTGAGAGTTTTTTGCCATGTAATGTAATCCTTCTTACCACCCTCTCACATGAGACATGTGACACATGAGAGGACCACAACTTAATTACATGTGGAAAACCCACTCACATCAGCTCCTCTTCTACTCTTTTAACTTAAAACCTCCTATAATGCTGAGTTATGGGCAAAGGGGGGAAGTGATGTTGTTTTTGTATGAGACACATAAATTTCAGTCTGTGACTAGAAGAGCAATCACACATGTGGCATTTGCACATGACCTAACCCACAGTTTCTCTATGTTGCCAAAACAGGCTTTGTTATGACTGATGTTCTCAGCTGCTGTTTTGTTTCCTTAAAAATCTCAGTCCAGGCAACACATTTCAGTCCATTTGGGAGCTGGCAAGGGTCAGTTTGAGAAATGTGTGGAAGCTAGTTAGAGTAGCGGGGGGAGCGGGGGCTACTGAGGATGTTGCTTAAACATCTCTGGGCCAGTATTTCCAAAAGCATTTAGAAGGGTGTAGAGCAGGTAGGTGCCTCGTGGATTTTCAAGAAAACCTGTGCTGCTTATCTGCAAATAGCAATATTTAAGTATTTCTGTATTTCTGAAAAGCCATCCTTAAGTCATGAGCCAGGTGAAAGTCACACCATTTATGTAAGGCATGTCAGAGTTCTTGGTGATGCCTGGGTGCAGCACTGGGATGAATGCCAGACGAATTTTTTCCCTGTGGAGTTGCACAGCTGACTGTGCTTTGGCTTGCCAGGACAGAACACCGCACCAAGGCAGGCAGAGAGTGAGGAACTGCAAGGGAAGGGCTTTTTGTTGATAAACTCTGGGTCAGGTCAGAGCTGTTGTGTTCCTTGACATCAGGCTGCCTGGGAAGGGCAAGTGTGTATTTTTAAAGATAAACAGGCATGTCACCAATTAAGCTGGTGCCTTAGCAGAGCGAGCACAGCTGTCTGTAGGTGGTTGCTTGAGAGCATTGAGATCCCTGCAAGGGGAGGGAGAACCCTGCCTCCCACTGCTCTTTTCCTGGTCTCTCTGTGGAGGGAAGGCAGGTCTCCCTGCCTGACAGTCTCATTCCTCCCAAATTTGCAATAGGTCACTATATTCAGCCCAAAAAATAAGGGAGCCTCTCTCATTGCTGGCTCCAGGCACTGTTACTGGATGTGTGGTGCTTGGCAGGCTCTCTCCCCTTCTGCTTAGTACCCTTGCCTGTGTTGCAATATTCCCAAATCCCATCCCACCTGCTGTGTCCTGCTAAGGTGTAGCTCCTGCTGGTGTCTTCCTTTCTGTTTTCTGTGGCAAGGGCCAGCAGCTCTTTGTGTGTCCCAGCTTACTCTCCTCCTCAGTGTGATAGCTCTCACACACTGAACTTCTGGGAACTGCAGACAAAATGTAGCTTCCACTTTAAAGCATGCTCAGGCTCATGAAAAGCCTCCCTGGCTGTTTCTCTGGGACTCTGGAGAGGCTCTTGGGATGAGAATGGAAGAAAATAATGGCTTCAGGTGTTACATGAGGAGTCCTGAGCTGCACACTCAGGATGTACTCCACAAAATAGAAAATTATTTAGGTATTATTATTCTTGCCAATGGCAAAATCCTGGACCTGCCCTCTCCTCACCTCTCCACAAGCTGGAGAGGGATGTCAAAGCACTTGTTGCCCTGGCTTGGATCTTTCTGGCATGAGTGTGCTCCTATTTTCTGTGTTCTGTGGGCTGAACAAGGGGAGGGAGCTGCCCTTCACAGCCTGAGTTCTGCAAGAGGGCAGACAGGCTGCAGGAAACGGGGGGAAACAATGAGGTTCTGCTCTGCTGGTGCAACAGCTTGAGAGTGGTGGAGAGGAAATGCTTCGATGACAAGGGCAGGGTGAGTCAGAGGCCAGAGGGCACGTTTTTCATGCTGTGAGGCCTTTTTGGTGTCAGCACTGCTCCTACATAATAAAGCTCAGCACAGGGCAGTGCTTGGCAGGGGGGTCAGTGCCTCTCACTGACCAGGAGGGTTCTCAGTTTGAGAACCAGGGAAGACTGAAGGAAAACAAAAGCCTTAGGAGTTGTCCCTGAGAAGGGACAAGCTGCCTCTGTGAGAGGTGGAAGTGCCACCTCCTTGTGCAAATCTGGTCTGTAGACAAATTGTCTCAGAAGTACCTTCCAGCAGAGGGAAGGAGGCACTGCTGAAGCCCAGCTGCAGGTCTGCAGCTGCATTCAGTGCCCATCTCAAAATCTGCCTCTTGATGAAGCACTTCAGAGGAACTAAATTATTTAGAAACTCTAGCAATCAATTACAAGCACCCAGCTCCTTCATCTGTGTCCTTACTGAGCCTTTGACTTCCTCACCCTGCTCAGGGTAGTATTATGATGGTGTAATGGTTGATGTTTATGAAGTGTTTTGAAGATAAAAAGTGATGTTAAGTTTTACTAGGCCAAGATCTGAGGCTCTCATTTAATCTTTTTCAAAACATCAGACTCAAATCTCACTCCAGGGGTTTCCTGCATGCTGCTTATAAGCAGCACATGGAGCTGTTCCCGTTCCCATGCCCACCCTGCCCTGCTGCAGCCTCCCATCACAACTCCTTCCCTGTCTGGCTGTAAGCCAGAGTGCTAAGATGATCTGTTTTTCAGATGCTAAGTTACGACACTGCAGGTTCACTGAAACAAAGGGAGAAAACAGGAGACAAAGAAGAAGCTACACATGAGAGAGAAGATTGGCATGTGGTTTGTGCACATGCTTTTATTATCCCAGTCATTAGAGATATGCATAGAATCATAGAATCATAGACTATTGTGAGTTGGAAGGAGCCCACAAGGACCACTAAAGTCTAATTTCTGGCCCTACACAGCACAGACCCATGAATCACACCAGAAGTAGTCTTTGAAACTTGTTTTTAGCTGGGGCCTCCATTGGGCTCAGAGCCATCCCCTGCCCCATCCCTGCCCCAAAATAGTAGACAAGGCAAACAATGGATCTGAATATGAGAGTGAGTAGAAGAAGAGGAAAGCTTGGCAAGCAAGACAGCATCCTAAAGAACCAGTCTCCTTAAAATTGTCAAATTTCCTGCAAGCATTGCAAGGAAGAGAAATTTCAAATTGCTTTTACACACCCCTGCCTGCTTGAGTGCACAGAAAAGATAGGAGTGGTCTCAGAAGGAAGACTGCTATTTTGTGCAGTACATGGCCTAGTGCCTCATTTGCAGTTTGCTGTGTAAGCACTGTTGTCAAATGGGAGCTATTTGCTTCCTCTAGGCTTTTCTGTGGGACTCATCAGTATGACATGGGAGAACTTCAGACATCAATTAAATGCTTTCCAGAACAGCTCTGTGAGACTGAGGAACAGGAAACAAAAGGAAATCTTTATGCCTCTGAGGGCTCATCTCTGCTGCAAACTGGGCCCAAATTTCAAGTCAGGCACATTGAAAACAAGAAAGTACAATGACCTTTGCTTTGTGTGGGAACCTTGTGGCTAAGGTGGTATTGACATCTGGTGCTCCTAGGCAACATTCAGAGCAGTTAACCACCATGAAATTGCTCCTTCTTCTCTTGCAGTGCCTTCCCTCACTCATTCACTACACAACTTCTTCACCAATGGGGGCTCCCTCTCTATCTGGCCATGAGGCACCCACACGATGTCCATATATTGTGTGCTCCAGGGGCTGAATCAATGACTCCGAAGATTGTATGCTATTAATGAGTGCACAAAACCAAAAAACTGGGTTCATACAGCCACCTTCTAGTCTCTGAGTACCTGCAATTTGTGCCTGAATCCCCTTTTCTGCACTGAGGGATGTATATGAGTGTATGGTGGGGAACACTGTTCAACCTTTCTCATTCTCCTGCCTTTCCTGCTTCTCCAAAGCAACTCTCCTTGCCCATTTTGCCTGGAGCTGGGCAGCACCCTCACATTGCCTACACTCAGCAGTGGCACCACAGAAGTTTCATCTGTGCAGCCTGGGGCCATTGCATCATGCCTGATGCTGAGAAATACAGCATGGCTTGCACTGCCCACCAAAGATTTTTCTGCTGCCACCAGGAAGGTTTGAAAGGGTTGGCTGCCATATCCCAGCCATCTGCTTTCCCTCTCAGCACCAAGGATGTATTGAGGTCTGCGAGGCACCACAGGGTCTTGCAACCCCTTCCAGAGTCTCAGAGGTACAGAGGTTTTTCACCAAAACCTGCTGTGCAGGAGCTCTGCCCCATCAGCCCCTCTGAGGCCACATGGAGGGGGGCAGGGGACTCAGCATGGGGCATGACACTGGTGTAAGGCAGCCAGGTGTTCTGGGGAGGGCAGGGTTCTGCCGCTGGCACAGCTGCTGTGAGCACAGAACAACCACAGTGGGAACGTCACGCTCTCCCTGGGCCAGACTCTCCCACGAGACCCAGGAGTCTTTAATGAACTTCATCAAACTGACATTATGGTCAAATTGAGGTAGCTTTGGATGGGAATGATAAAATGAAAATTGTCCCTCACAAAAGGCAACTCCTGCTGCAGGTTTCAGGCTTTGACTTTGAACTAGGATGCTGTGGGTTCTTTAAACCAAACCTCAAGGAGGTAATTTTTTAGAGGAAGGTATTTGCTTGGCTATGCTCTTTTTTTTTATGCTTCTTTTTTTGGAGGTTTTTTTTAAAAAAACAGAGAAGACTTATTTGCTGAATCTCTCCTTCACTGTGGCAAGAACACTGGAGCATGGAAAATTTCATGACCTAAAGTATTTATCAAAGTTTTAAGCAGCAGACAGAAAGGGCTTATACCGTGAAGCATAAGTGGTCTCAACAATAAATAATTCTACCAGTTCAGCTTAAAATACATCTAAAATATATTTTTAAGGCCTCAGATATTCTGCTAGATTAAGTTGATACTGTACTAATGTACTTTACCTCTCAGAGAAGTGTGTGGGCTTTTGGCAGCAGAGGAAGCAAGAGTTAGCAGGAGAGGATGTGAAAGAAAAGCTCAACTCCTTCTTGCTTTTCAGTCAGCCAACTCTCCATGGTCCCTGCAGCTGCCAAGAACTTCTGTATGACAATAGCAATAACACAAAACTTGTTAAATATAGATTCAACTGAGTTTGAGGAGAAGCCTCTATAATAATCAAGGTTTACTGGATGTGTCTTGAATATGGTGTTGTTCTTAATTATTGAGCTCTGCACATTGGGTGCAAATACATTTAAAAAAAAAGTTTTCCTTCCTGCTTCTGCTTAGTAAGTGAAATGAAGGCATAAAAATGTGGTTTTGCCTTTGAAAATTCAAGACAGGGAAACCTTACCAACTCTGTCGCTAGCATTTTGCTTTCCAAGTGCACAGGTCTCCAACATATTCCAGACTTTTTCATTTTGTCTTTAAAAAACCTTTATGAGGAAGGGCACCACAGCTTATGAAGATGCTCATGAGCTGTGACCATATGGGCTGAAAACTAGAGCTGAATAGGTCTGAGGACAGGCACACGCTTTGTGTGCTTTGGCAAACAATAACTAGAGACAATACTCCTGGTGGGCTGTGTCCATGCTTTCCTGGGGCTTTTCAAAGACCCCCACAATGTGCTGAAGAGCTCTGGTAGTGGTGTTGGGTCTCCACACAAGGGGCAGCTCATGGATGTGCTGGAGGACAGAGGGACAGAAATCTGCATTATGGTGTGCCACTTCCACTTGTCTGACCATTGCATCATAAGCTCTTCCTTCCCTCAGGGAGGGGAAAGGTGACCACGCCTGGTCACCATGGCCACATCTACTAGAGATAACTCTGCTCTCAGGACTCTTGGCCAGGAGTCTGGTGTGGGGATGCTCCCAGTGCACTCCTGCAATACCTGGCTGGGGCAGGCAGCAGAGTTTAGTGTGCAATTCCTGAGCCAGGACTGGTTTAAGCAGCTTATAGCAGTGGTAATTGTGTAGATACAGCAGCACAGTGCTTGGTTCTAGTCAGATCAGACTGCAAGGACATCTGTTGCATGCCAGCAATGCAGATGCACTCTTCAGGAGTAATCCATAAATGCATTTCAGGGGGAAGAAAAAGAAACCAGAAGTAAAATATGCTAAAAAGTGAAGGTTTATAGCAAAGTGTTTTCTCCAGGAGGTCTCTGAAACAGCTCAAGGTAGCATGATAGGAACATGGACTTGTCCCTCCTTCCATTGCCAGGGCTACTGTACAAAAATATAGAATAAAAATGGAGCAATGCTGTAAGTAAAAATCTGTTTTGAGAATACCCAGGCCTGAAGCTGTGTTTGAATGCATGACTTGTTTCACTGGATGGTGATGGGCATGGAAAGGCTTGGCTTTTCTTCTCGCCGCCCTTTTGTTTTTTGCCTTTTATTTATTTTTGTTTTCCATCTTTGTGGCTGACAGTAACTACATTGCCTGAGTATTTATAGAAGCATACACATACCCCAGGACATGGACACTTCCCTTAGGAAATAGTTCCCTTGCTCTAGTCTGCAATGGGGGTTTGCAGAAGTTTCCTAATGGGTGAATCTGGTTTCAGCCTACGAATCAATAGTATGAATTTCAATCATACGAACTGCCAGGCACCAGGATTACTTCTGCAGCTCCATCACATGAGGATGGGACAGGGGCATGAGCCTCTACCATGCTGCCATGTAGGAAGAAGTCCTGGAGGGTGACTGTGCTGAGCATCTGGTTCCTGGCTCCTGAGCCTGCCACACAGGTGGGCCAGGGGAGCAGTGGGGAGGGGGTGGAGAAGTCTTGAATAATGTGTTGACACTGCCTACAGCAGTCAGCATTGCTGAGCTTCGTAGCAGGGCTGAGCAGAGGAGAAAACCCTCACCACCTGGCCAAGGACAGCTGCAGAATGGATCCTCCAGGGATTAGAGACAACCAGGGAGTAGACTGTGCCCTGAGGCACTTCCTCATTCAGAATAGCACCTTATTTGCCCGTCAGCCCAGGGGGAATCAGAAGTGATGCCTGCACCTCACAGCAGGGAGAAAGAATGGGCAAGAACAATGCCATCAGTGACTGCTTTCAGCCCAGCATCCTATTTCTATTTTATCCATGCAGCAGACTTTTCACCTGTGATTGCCTCTTTTATTTCCATCTGTATGCCAGATCATTTTTCATTTTATATCCATATGGTGCTAACAATGTGGGATTCATGGGGAGAGCTGATGGGCAGTGCAGAGGTACAATAACTGCATACAAATATATCAAAGTGGCAGCGTGAGGAACAGCAAAGGTCTCTGCTTTGCCAAGTGAGGAATGGGTACAGCAGGACAATTTGGTAATTCCAGGTTATTTACAGGTAGTGCTGAAAAGCTTGGGCTGGGCTGTGTTGTTAACCTGTTTGGATGCACTTATGGAGGAGAAATATGGAGCCAGAGGCTGACACAGCTATCGTTTGTCTGATTTCTATGAGTGGTTCCTGGAAACAAGGGAACTGAAATTTGTGCTTTTGAGTCTCCAGTTTATGGCACCTGTGCACCTCCAGTGCTGCAAAGCTTCATTTATTTACTTTCATCATGGACACTGAAGGGCAATGAAGTGTGCAATGTATAGACTTTTCCACAAGCTAACAGGAAAGGTGGTGACCTCCCTGTTCTTCTTTATGATGATCCTGTTCTCTGAGTCCCATCGGAAAAAACTGCATGGAAGAAGAAATTATTTGCAGTTGCCAACACTGAACACAAAGGGAAGCTCTCGAAGACAGTGGACCAGACAAAAGTCACCCAAGAAAAAATGCCATTACAAATACCAGTGGCAGAGCCTAACACCCAGCTTCTGTTTCTCATCTTGAAGTCAGGAATAAAACCATCTGAAGGAAGTTCCCAGGCTGGCTCTCAGCTTCAGATCCTCTGTCATTCCTCTGAATGACACAATCAAACTCGCCCATTTCAGAGCAGGCCAAATGCTGGAAAAGGTGTGGCAGGTTCAGATCCTTTATGAGCTGTGACCCCTTGGTGCCTTCCTTGTCCTCCTTCCTGCTGTTCTCTCCTCTCCATCCACCCACACTTCCTGCAGGGCAGCAGAAGGGGTGGAGGGCAGTGTCACTTCTCTTGAAACCTGGCTACCAAAGGCTATGATTATTCCATAGCCCTGTCCTAGTGGAATGTTTGACCTTGTTGATTAGTAACCTAGTGGAATGTTTGACCTTGTTGATTAGCATGTTATGCAAAGCATAAAATCCTACACCCCAGAACCAAGCTCCTATGCCTATAAAAGAGTGCAGACAGTGAGGGAGTCTCCCCTGTAAGAGGGTGACTTGGCTGACCTATGGATATTTCTGACATGTAGGTGGATGTCGAGCCAGCCAAACAATGACAGTTGTCCTGTTGTTTTGCTTCATTTCAGAGAAGAAAGATTTGCAAAGACATACAAAGAACCTGAAGCTGTTGTTGCACTGACATTTTAGTCCATGAAGTGACACAAAAGGAAAGGCTCCTCCCCAGTGCCAGGCTTTTGAAAATCTCAGGATTAGAAATTTATGTGACTCCTAACCCCTCATGTTGTTACATTCTGTGATCCCAGATAGTTTAATAAGGCTTTTGAATAGTGGCTCCCCTCTCCACTACATCAGAAATCTGCTCAAGGGAGATGGGGAGGCAGGATTCAGTCTCAGGCCTCATATTTGCTGCCAACAGCAGTGGCAGGCAGCTGTGGCCACTGCCCTCAGGCTGCCAGGGATGTAGTGCTCAGCTCTGCTCAGCTCTTGCCAGTGTCCCAGCTCAGCTCTGGCCAGCACATCCATTGGTGCCCTTGAAACTGTGCTTGGCAGTGGAGGAGCCTCTGGGGAGCTTGTTTCTGCCCTCACAGTGACTCCACAACTGCTGGGAGCTCTCTGCTCTTGGATCAGGGGATGCAGCTGGACCATGCTGGGCATCAATAGAGGCTTCATCCACTGTGGGCTCCCTGAGCTGGGGCAGGCAGTGCTGGCCTACTCAGCATGTGTGAGCTGATAAGTGAGCTGGCAGCCCACAGCTAACCCAGCTCTTACAGAGGTTATGTGGGTTTGGCATCCTCCAATGGAACCCTGCTTTTCAGGACCATCTTGGGCCAATATTAGTTTAGCACCTTTTTTGTGGTGATAAACAATTGTTTAAGTCTATCAAGCTTTTCAAAGTTATCTTTAGAGGGCTAGAAATGTACTGTTATTTGCCTCATGTATATCTTTTGGTGGAAGCCAGATGCATTTATTTCCTAGCATTTGATATTAAACACATTTACAAGGTGTTGCCTTTCTCTGTCCCATGGTGCTCCTTGCAGCACATCCCTTATGCCCTCCTGCCAGTCACAGCCTGACAGCAGTCACCCAGCAACATCACCCAAATGGCACAGGAGGAAAAAGTGGACTGTTAACCATGGTTGTGTTTCTCCTTTCAAAGCCTGGGACTTTAGTATTACTGTTCCTTTTCTCCACTCCTGGTATGAACATTTCCCTCCCTCCTCAGCTTCACCCCAAACTTGTGTTGCCTCCCATGGTGCAAATCACCCTCACTTAAATCACATCCACCTTGCACAGCCATCCCAAGGCACAGTGGTGAGTTGTGGGGAATCATGGCTGATCTCTGCAGGAAGAAAAGATCTGAGTGTATCGCTGTGGTGGAAGAATACCAAATGCAATGATTTAAGGAGAAAAGATGAGTTCTGACTCAAGGTGATCTGAACTCAGGCAGTGAGTCAGACTCTCCTGTCATTGTGGAGACTCAGCACCATACGACCAAAATCAATGTTCTGGCTTTTGTGAGATAGTTATTGGGATTATTAAGATGACTCTATTTGCCCATTGGAGTGTACAGGATGAAACATATGGTACTAAACAAGCCGGCAAAGCAGTCAAGGGGTTGCTACATGAAGGGATTTGTACATAAACATAACGGGGCAAGGCAAAAGCCATGCTCCTGTAAGTTAATTTAGCTGCGTTTGCTGTAATGACAATGTAATTATAGGAGTGCAATTCAGGAGATTTATCTTTTAATTACCAAACTCCCATGTCCTTCAAAAATCTCCTCTCACAGCTCCAGAGCCACCTGCGTCAAAGTGCAGCGGGGAGCCCGTGCTTACTCACGGCTCCTGCGCTCCCGCTCGCCCCACGCTGCCAAACTCCACAGCTCCGAGCAGATGGTCCCGCAGCAAACCTTTCCTTCCCGGGTCACTCACCGTTAAGAAATTGGATCATTGTTAGTGTGCGTTGTAATTTCCTCGGACATTTCCCTCATGGCGGTATATTTGCTTGTGGTGGTACCTTAAATTCATGTACACATAAACCTATACAGCCTGGCAGTTTCCTAATGGTAATTTCAGCTGAAAAGACTTTTTTCCCTGGAAAGAACTCAGTGAACTAGCAGTGCTCCCCTGAGCAAGCCAAACTCTAGGAGCTTTGCCAAGAACCAGAGCCCACTCCTACAAAAGGCAAGTTGTGCCCAAGCAGTACATATCTGCTCTCACAGAGAAGTGAATGCTCTCAGACCAGCACTGTCACACACATACAGGGGAAGTCAAGTAATACATATATGAGCCTTATCCTGGGCACTTTTTGTGACCCTATATGTGCTTTCTGGTTTCCCTGATATTGGTTTAACTACATTATGTGGAACCTGCTGGAAGAAAAGAATAACAAAGCCCTCAGAAGTAGAATAATGTTCATATTTCATTTTCAAATAGTTCTTACAAACTTTTCATATCTTGGAGGTACAGTAGAGTAAAGGTTTGTGGCTACATCCTTGCTGTGTTTCTGGTAGCACCCATACTTAGGGCACCACTCAGAGCTCCAGTGAAGCCAGTGTTGAGCATGTGCATGCAGTGAAGGATCCAGCTCACTGGCTCTATCATAAGAAGCCAATAACAGGGGTGACAGTAAAACTTGACACCAAGGCAGAATTGCCTCAGTTAAAAACATGATGCTGTTATTTTCCTTCCTTTTAAATGCTGGGAAGGAGGAAGGAACTGCACCCTTCACCAAGGCCCAAGGAAACTCTGTGAAGGGTTTGAGCTGGGGCAAAGCATTGGTCACCTGCCCTTGGGGAGCAAGGGACCTGGACAGTTTGCATAAGGCACAAGTTGTCCCCATGCTGAGCCCCCTTGGGAGAACTCAGGTTCAGGTTTGGATTTGGCACACCACAGCTGGCAGCTGCAGGGTCTCTCAGAATGCAGGCAATCACTGGCATCCCACATCTTCCTGTGTGGCTGCTCAAGCCTCATTTCCCATATTGGAAAACACTTGGACTGGAAGGTAGGGAAAAGATACATGAGCTGGAGTGAGTGAAGCAGGTGTTTTGCCTGGCTTCCCAGTTGCCAGTGCGCCTGTGTCCCTACCACCAGCCACAGCCAAAAAAGAAACGTGAAAATGCTTCCTGACAATAACACCTTCTCTGGGGCATTGTTGGAGGTGTCCTACCACTGCCAACCTGCTGACAGCACCAGGCCCTCGGAGGCTGTCAGAGCAAAAGCATTGCTGAGGTGTTGCCGGCACTCAGGCAGTCCCTGGGCTGGCAGGGGGAGAGCACAACAAGTCATAAAGATGAAGACAGAGCAGGAAAAAGGACACTCCTCAGACCAAATCAGCTTCCAGGGAAGACCTCTACACCTCAACACACACAGACTGCAACACTAAAAATTAAAATTTTAGATCAGTCCACAAAGCTCTTTTGTTTTTTTTTCTAGCAATGATTTTACTTACAGCTGAGATCTCAAAGCAAGCAGAAGTGATAACATGAACACTTACAAGGTATGATTATGCCAAAAGAGAAACATTACTTTTTAAGCAGTGCAAGATTTTCACTCCTGCTGAGTTTAACACTGGTTTGAGCACAGTATTTCCTCTTAAACTTGATCACCCAGAGCCACATCATAACAAAGGGTCCTGGAGCTAAAATGACCTTAGATATATCTGCTAATTTCCTACTCTTCAGGAAACTCAAAGCCATTTACAAGAGGAGTGAGCAGAGGAGTGGATGAATTAAGTCTTGCAAAACCTTTGGGAGATGGAGACAGGCAACAGTATTTTTTCCATTTTGAAGGTGGCAATAAAAGCAGTAGCCTGTCACCAATGGTTTGTTTCAAAGGTGTCAACCCTGCTTTCTGTTCCACAGAAGCAGTGGAAGCTTAGCTAGCCTAACATGGATCCTTTTCTCCCTGGGCCATAAAGTGAGTTAAGGGCAACTGACTCAGATGTATCCAACTGCAGCAATTTTTTGGTTGATTTTGTATCATGGCCCAGAACAGCAGCAAGATAAGAAAAGGCTGATTTCACAAATGCCCCTTTCAGTTTTGATTAGAATAATGCACTTCCAGGCATGACTGGGTAGTAACAGCTATGCACTAAGTGACCACGGCTGCTTGGTGCCTGTAATCAAATAGATCTGCTCCTTGGGGGCCACCAGCTTACCAGCCAGGTGGGAGCTGTGGGCCCAAGTGTGTCTGTGGTCTACCTTGGTGCTTGTAGCTTTCCAACTGTGCGTTGCACCTCCGGCTCGTGTGTCGTCAGCACCAGCACAAGGTCTCTGTGAGTCACATAATCTGGAGGTAGAAGTGCAAGACCCACCCAGCACCTTCATCATCTTCTGGGACATGATATTAAAGGGGCTGGTATCCCAGGTTTCTTCTTGGAGTTAAGTCCTCAGATCTATGTTGGAGGAGATAAATGACAGAAAAGCAGAGACACAGCCCAAGATCACATTTCCTAATTGAAAAACTTTTTGGTTTGCTTGTGCTATAAGAGTTGTTGCTTTCTTCTTCCCCAACACCCCCAGCTCTTATTAGAACATGGATATACCTTTCACCAGAAACATGGCCAGTCTGAATGTTAGGCCTGAATTAGACATAAGCATCTCTCTTTGACCACCATCCATTTGAAATTATATACGAGCTATAATATATGTTTACTGCATGTTTTTAAAAAGTCTTCAAATCAAATGATGCTTAAATTTAGTCTGATTTTGATCTGGACAGGAATACAATTTTTTTCTCTTTTTTTCTGCATCTACATAAATTGGACTTGAAGTTACAAAGTTCTGGTTTGGGGTAGTACCTTGCTTTATGGCTAGCTGTAAGCAAGACTCAGTGAGCAAATATTTATTTTAAATGTCAGTTTCCTGAGGTCTGAGCACCTTTAGTAGCTAGAATGATTTGCAGTATACTGGATCACTGCATGACACTGAGAAAGACCTTATTCATTGCTTCCAAAAAGCTATTAAAAATATCCCATAAGAAGATAAGTCGCTTAGAAGGTGTCTGTATAGCAGAAGATTAAACCTACCTCAGTCAGACAACATTTCATGGTTAGACCACCAGGCACTGCTCTTCTCTTCATAAACCCCATTCCACTATGTCATTTCTTCTTTAATGTACTCTACCTGGCTTCCTGCTGAGGATGATCTATGTGCTTTGTGAAAGCAGAAACTAATATTATTCTGTGGAAGGGAATAGGAAATAGAACTTAAGCTGATTATTTAATTTTCGTCCAGGAAATTTTGAAGACTGAGCAGTGGTTTATTTTTTTTTTTCCTCCCCTGAAGAAATTGTGCCTTTTTCTCTTTACTTTTACTGAGAACATGATAAATACATATTTTCTAAGCTACATTTTGCATAAGGGGATATATCAAAGGATAAAACCCAATGAACCAAATTTGCTTCTGGGAAGGCCTTGTGTAACTCCAGGAAAGTAAGTGGAGATAAAACACACCTGTGGTTAAATTATCTGTGGAGAGGATTGAAGTGCTCACTGGAATCAATGGAGCAGCCTTTTACAGCAGAAGAGGCTGTGGTCTGCAGGCTGCTGAGTGAATCATAGAGCTGTTTGAGAGAGCAGAAGCAGAGGAACTCCACTGCCAGGGTATCATTGTTGCTTTTACTTTGGCACCTCCCTAGGTAAGAAATGTGGTGGTCACTCTGTCCTCTGTGGCTTGCACCATCTTCCCCTTTCCTGGAAGCAGATGGGGTCCAGTAAAACAGCAGTAAGGAGAGGCACTGGGGGTGTTCCAGGGACTTGGCCAAGGTGACAATGGCAGTGGCATCAGCCCCAAAAGCACAAGCCCAGCCAACACTGTCAGTTTTCTGCAGCTCAGGGTAGGCAGACTATAGGAGGGTAGGCAGACTATAGGACTGAGGTTCAGGCCTGCATGTAGGAATTAAATTTCACAGTGGCTTTAATTGCATAAAGTCAGAAGTGCCTAACTCTTGCTCCAGTCTTTTTATCCATGTTATTTTAAAAACAGACAAAAAAGCTTAACAGAAACCAAACCAACCAAACAACACCCCCCAAGAAAACAGAAAAATCCCATATAATGAAAATGAACCATTTCTCTAAAAAGTTCAGTCATGTGGGAAAGAAGAATGCGGTTTGAACGAGTAAATGCTCACAGTGCTTTAATTTATTTGCCAAGGCTAGAGACCTGTTCCTAGACTCTGTCTATGGTCAGAGAGGTGAGAGAATTTCCTCAAAAGTGAGATCCAAATCCCTCCCGCTATCTGCCTGCAGCTAGAGTGTGTGATTATCCTGAAGCAGGTCAGTACCATGTCCATGGGCCACATAGATGGCACCTTCCCCTTCCCCTTCCCCTTCCCCAGCANGATCTGGTTTTAGTTAGGACACATCAGAGCTCTCTGATCTATCAGTCATTGTTATTCTTGTGTATCCAAATAAGTTTTTCCAGGCCACCTGCGCCCTTACCAGGCTATAAAGAAAATCTCCACTGTTTTGGCCTCTGTGATTGCAGCACCCACGTGAGCAAAGGGACAGATTTTTTTCCAGCCTTGCCAGTCCTGCATGGGGTAGTCCTGCTGCACATCTGTTGGACTTCTACACACTCTCCATTTTAGGTGGTGTCTAGCTCATCTCCCCATCATGGATGTGGGGCAAGCAGGTCTCATTTATAACAAGTATTTCCACCCAGGGTCAGAAAGTTATCACACCAAGATTATTTTTCAATGGAAAATTGATTTATTCTTTTAGGGGGAAGCAGGGTAAGGAGTGAGGAAAAAGAGAAGGTGCCAAAGAGACAGAGAATGATGGGCAGCTGGTAGATAAGGGAAGCACTGAAGTGGAAATGAAAGCTTCCATATCATTGCAAAAGGATAAATTCATGCGCTGCACTAGGATGTCACAGGCTGTAATCATAAAAAGAATCAAAGATACATAATAGCACCATTACTGGAAAATATGAGAAAGGCTTGAAAGATATGGTATCATCAAAACTCTCTTACACTGAATATTTTGCCTCTGTTTTGTGCAAAAATAGGCAGAGAAATTGTTCTTTCTGCCCCCTATTATAGGCAAGTTATCACTCTTTCTCAACATATCCACCAGTTTAAAGCAAAAATAAAGGCAGTACCTAAGAAAAAACTACATGACAAATGAAGTCATAAAACACCATACCCGAAGTCCAATATTAGAAGAACATTTAGGTTTTCATGGCTGCAAAGCCAGCTGCAGGGAAATGACTGGGACAGAGTTGCCCTTGGATTTTTCACACCAGTAACCCTGTGCATGCGTGTGCATGTGCATGTACCCAATGCAAACACAGGTTTTCCCTTCACCCTCACATAATTGTTTTGTCAGAAGCTTCACCTCTTCCTTTGGAAGGACAGACACTGTGCAGCTGTGCAATGAACAGTGTACCTGTGCTGGTTTTCTTTCTAGCTTTATCAGAAAACACAAAGCCTGGTGCCTCATGCAGAGCCTGATGAAACGCCTGCATCAGTCATCAGGAACTTCTGTGTGACCTTGAACACGTCCCAGGTCATCTCCTCTATTTTTATCCTGGGAGTTTCCGTCCTCCTTCCAGCACCTGAGGTACCTTAAAGAGCTGTATGTGTAGGTCTGTTCTTCCCATTTTCCAGCCACAGAACTAAGAAGAGAGATATAACAGCTTGCTCAGATATGCCACAATTCAGCCAGAAAGTTTAACAACTAAAAAAGATTTCAGAAAGTCATATTTTTTTTTTTTCCTGGAGATGCCTGGGCAGCACTTTCAGCAATGTAGAAAACTTTATGTGTAGGTACACACTTATGTGCAACTCTGTGTGTATAGATGTCTGCCTGTAATTACATACATACACTACAAAATTCTGGCAAATGGGAAGAGTGGCTTCTGGAATACAGGACAGTTAATAAACAATATAAACCAGCAGCAAAAGTAGGCGATTACCCATGTCCATAATCCTCCCATATTTAGCAAAATATGTGTTTGCACTGAGTGGATCTACTTTTCCACAGCAATAAAACTTTTCTGTATTGACAGATTTAGTGAATTAGGCTTTAGCTGAGAATTATTAAAACAACTCTGATAGATTTACTAACTCCTGGGCTTCTTGTGGATGGACAGAAATGCTAAACAGGAATGAATTTTTCACTTTTGCTTCATTCCTTTCCAAAATCCAGATCTTTAAAGTAACTTTGGTCTCTGAATAAAATTTTTCTCTCTGATGGGCTGATTTGTAACCCTCAGCAAAGATCTGTGGTATTCTTGGGGTCACAAGAAGCTGAAATCAGAAATGCTTGGCCAGTAGCCCCTTCCTTTTCTCACCAGTGATCCAGGGTCACTTCCTGACTTTAAAGACTCCTCTGTGAAACAGTGCTAACAACCTGATGGAGAAGCCAGATGGCTGGCTGTGTCACTCCAGCATTTTCCCATTAAGGTAAGGATGAACCATGTCCTTGACTCTTCTTGCAGCTCAAGGTCTGCGTTTCCTCCCTGAAGGGATGGAGTCAAGAGGAGAAAGAAGCAGGATGGCTCCTATGGACCATCTGCAGTCAAGTCCTTGAGGCAGGAGCTCCAGCAGAGCTGGGGATTCACAGTGTGGAGTTGAAGGTCAGTGGCCTAGGCAGCAGAAGGGGTCATAACCCCCAGGCATGCGAGAGGGCATTTCCATTTCAGGCTTTCTCCGCTTCGTGACTTCCCCCAGATATGAAACCAAGTGACACGGCAGACATCGCCTGTGTCCCAGACATACCCTCAAGGCTCCACACTGGTTTCTGCAAAATGCTGGTGCAAAAGATGAAATGCTTCCCCACAGCAAAAATCCTGTAACAGATAAATAGTGTGGAAATAGTTAACAGTGTAGAGAACCAAAGCTAGTGGTTTAGAAACTGGAGACTAAATGACAGGTAAGGAGATGTTTGATTTCTACTTTCTAGATTACAAACATGTAATCTAGAAATGTGGCCCACAGCTCACATCATGAAAAGTAGTGTGGGTTTGGCAGTGGGTAGTTATAATTTCAGAAATCTCAGCTCTCTGTTCAGACTCAAAGACTTCCAACAAGAATAAGGCCTGGAATAATGTCTCTGGCTCAAGTATTGCAAGGTATTCTAATGAGAGTCCCTCAGGTGGCATTAAAGGGAATGTGATTAATACCATGTGCTGCACACTGCTGTGGGTTGGGTGCATTTCCTTCATTATGTTTCTCATGAGGACGTGCCACAAATAAGCAGGTGCCAGTGGGAAATAATCATGATGATTCATGCCAAAGTACTAAACCAATAAGCCCAGGGGCAACAGGAATCCCTGTGTGGCTGGTGTTGCAGTTTGTCAGTGGAGCTGCAGGGCAGTGGTGCTGGAAGCACCATTTCTGGTATTCTGGCACACATTATAGCAGTGCAACTCTTTGTCATGGAGACACAAATGCACTCTCCAAAGATCTCACTGTAAAATCATGTAAAATTGCTTCTGTGCACGTGCCACCCATCTCGATTTCCTGCCCCTCTTCCTGCCTGGAGGGCTGTAAAAGGTTAACCAAATGCATCTTAGAGAGAGAACTGCTGTGGATTTTCAGTGAGGTGATGTTAAACAGCTTAGAGCTACCCCCGAGAAAAGACCATGAGAAGTGCCAATCATTGCTATTTCAATTTCTATGGAGGTACCAAAATGTGCCTTATTTGTGCTAACCTGAACTGCCCTGTAAGAAAGCACATGCAGCCACAGTAGGAAAATCTGTAAATCCATGTCCTCATTCACTCTTCTGTTTCTCCCTGGGCTTGACCTTTGGGGTAAAATACTTAAGTGGATTTTTTTCTCCACCGAGCTAAGAAAGAGAACTGCAGTGTCTCCTAGAAAAACTTGTCATACAACAGTATTCATGGGGACTGTATGGCCCAAGTGAACAGAAGCACAGTTGGCTGCATTGCCATAGTGCTTTGAGTCCTCCTTGGAGATGTAGCAAACAAGAGAATCTGTGCTATGCTGGAAGCAGAGGAGCAATTTTATCTGGGACTCCCCTTTCCTCCTTAATGCAGGTGTTTGCAGCTTTTACGGTCCTCCCCATTATACTGGGCAATTTGGGCTTTGCTGTATAGCTGTATATTATAATACTATGTTCAGAACTTCTCTACTCACTGCAAAAAAATTCTGTCTGGAAAAAAACGTGTTAAAGAGGGTTTGGTCAGAGAGAGAGTGAGAGATCATGAATTGCAATTATGTATCCCCCTAACCGCAACCCACTGGTAGTAAGAGCTAAAGCGATGCCTTTGAAAGCAACTGCCTTCAATTTTTTTTATCACTTCCTAAACTAAAAGACCTTGCACACATGGTAAGAACTGCTGGTATCTCTGCACTGAAGGTTGTGTCAGCAGCACTGGTGTTATAAAGCCTCATTTTCCCCATGAGCCTACAGCTCAGCTGTGAAATTTCCTCCAGGCTCAAGCTTTCTTTTAAGGTTCTAGCTAGGAAGTGATTTTATTTTCATTGATTTTGGCTATTTTTACAATGTAAACAGGAAGGTGAGTGTATGCAAATTATACTAGGAGGTAAAAAAGAGAAGAGACACGCTTTTATTCAATCCAATTTGTTTTCGTCTCTTTCTCACACTCATAAGTTCATTGCATGTAATGAGGTCTTGTCTTTAATCTCCTGGTGGAAAAAAAGATAAAAAACTGAAAGGCTGGGTCCAATTCTGATCGCATAGACCTGACTTAAGATATTTGACTTAACAGTGGTTCTCTTGGTATATGAAATCAGAACCAGAGTTTTCTGTCTTGCATAAAACACTGGCTCTCTTATTCGTAGCACATTTAACCTGCAGCCCTTAATTGATCTAATGATTAAGTACCACATTATTTTTCAGACACCCAAGCTCTTGGAGATAAATCTCAAAGAGACGTTATTTGATTTAAAATCAGTATTAGTGATTTGATGCTTAATGACTTGCTGTTAAGTTCCACTGGCACCGAGACAATACAACCTACCTCAGTAACAAAGCATCAAATACGAGTGTCTCATAGACCTTTAATTATGATTATCAATCTTCTTTTCTATCTCATTTTTTTCTCTCAAGTCCACATGTTAATCTGTATGTTGCTCTCTAAATAATTGGACAAAATCAGGTCTCATCCTAAGGAGGCTGCTGTAATTTTCCACAAGGTGAAGATCTCAGAAATCCTGCAAAGCAAAATATCTTCTGGTGAGTTCTGGTGATTAAAAGACAAGATGCAAAGTAGAATATTTCCTGCATGCTTTGTGGGTTTCTTCTTTTCTCTTTACCCTTCGTTCTTTTCTTCTGGCCAGTTGTTTTCTCTCCCAGTTGCACTCACCAGTACTTCTCATACAGAGAGAATAACTACAGATGTTAAAAATTCATTGCTAAAATATACATGCATCAGAATAGCATTAATTTGCAGTTAACCAGTAGATGCTGCAAATTAGGAAGTGACTAAATGCAGTATAGGAGCAAAAAATCATGCATTATAAAACATGCTCTTTTCATTTATTTGGACAGTTGTAGTTCAGTTTTTAATTATTAATGGTAATACTCCTCAATGTGCCAGTAAATGTGCTGGTTTATATTTAGTAAAAAATGAAATCTTAGTAAAACATGAAGTCATTACAGCACTCAGCTGTTAATTATTGCTTAGGGATAGAGGGGAGATTACAAATTTTGTTCAGGTTAATGAAGCATGAATCAGCTGCCTCCTACTGCAAGGAAGAGCTGAATATCTTACGTGCTACTGCAGACACACTCAATCTGCAGTCTCTTTGTTTTTACACTGAAAATGTAAAAACACCTGAAATTAAGGCACCTGAAATTAAGCCTTCAGAGATGCATTCCAGAACTGTGAAAGGCTGTTGATAACAGGGAAAAGTCTGAACTGATCCAGCTTCCACAGAACTCAATGAGAGTTTGCTGGAGATTTTTCAGTGTCCAGGTCGGGACACTATAAGAGTCACTGATATCACTAGTGCTGTTTGGAGAAGTAAGAAGTGTGGATTGTGTGCATTGAATCCTGTCAGTTTTACCAGGACAACTGCTGAAGAAGTATGCAACTGCCTCCTCCACATTTGTGTGCAGCTGTGGGGGAGTGTGGCCAACCATCAAGAGCTGTATGAGGCAAAGCAGCAGTTTTGGATCCCCTCTGCTGACCCATTCATTCCTCAGGCAGCAGACAGAAAGGCTGGAGGGGCTTACTTTGCTTACATTGCTTACTTTGCTCACTTTGCAATGCTGTCTCAAGCTACCACAAAAGATTTTGAGTGCACACCTAACTTGGCCCTCTGCTTGGACTGGTTTTGCACACAGCCTCTTTGACAGTATTTCCTCTACCATACAACATGCCACACTTTGTTTAGTTGTCAAGAGAGACCCTTTGGTTAATACAACCAACAAGTATTCAAAAACGCCAGTAAAAATAAAAGCTGCTGACTCACATGGCTGGTGCCTCTAGTCCCTTTTATTACCTTTTACAGGCATGAATGGGTTCTGACTTGCAGAATTACTGTAGAAACCAAGCATCATAAATACCAGCAGTCAAAAAAAGCTGTGGCTACATAACACTCCTGGGTCTATTTTTAAAAAACCTCTAAAAATCATGGTACATGTACTCAACAATTTTAAGTGGGAGAGAAAGAAAATCCTAGTTGCAATTCCTTGATTGTCCCAACCAAAGAAGAACTTGGGTGGCAGTTTTGGTCACAGCTTGCACAGCAAAAGACTTCTAATGCTCAGAGCCATTAACTCTAAAACAAACCCTGAACTAATGCTAACTCTTGTAAGAAAGTACATGCTTTAAAAGTCACTTTCTCTTTGTGAACACTTCATCAATGGGAACAAAAAGTTGCATTCATTGTATAGATTAGTAACAGTAAATAATTCAAGGTGCTCTAGTCCTGACAGTTCATGGTAGAGGGATTGAATTCTGACCCTGCAAGAAGCTACCCCAGAATCTTAACCAGCAGCCTGGGGCTGGTGGCAAAAAGGAGGTGAGAGGTCTCTCCTCCCCTGGCACAAAGAGGTAGGTGAGGGTGGTAGAAGGACCACCTTCTGGAAGGTTTGCTGGGAACAGCTCTGTGCCACCTCTGCACAGTAGTGTTCTCTGCTATTAGCAGGCACCTTTCAGCTATTTGGTATTCTATTAAACCAGGCTGTTCATTGAACATTAAATATTTCTTTGTGTACTTAGCTGACACAGAAAGAAAGCTTGGCACTGGAAGTTCTGCCACAGGAAGGTTTATCCCTTGTTAACTCATGGTGTCTCTACTGGAACAAGTTCGTTTGATCTCTTCAGCTGAGTTGCTGGTAGTGAGGTTTGTGCAGAAAGACAAACTGCTTTTCATTATTGACATTGTTAACTGGCAGTATCACCACTAGATCTCAGTCTGAATAGAAATCAAATAATTTTTTTCCAAATTTTCTGCATTTTCTCTTCATGTAGAATTTAAGAAGTTTAGGAGGGGCAGTCCCTCAGAGTAGAGGGTGTCAGAATAGAGGTGAAATCGAACAGCAATTGTTAAATATGGTAATACTCATACCAGCTGGCATTTTCCTAGTATTTTCCTGCTCTGTGAAAGAGGTATGACATTTCCTGTAGACTGAGGGATGCTATGAGAAAACCTGAACTGCAGTGACTGAGGCCCTTCAGGCTAGCCTGGACCTGTAGCTGGGCCATGTCCCTCGTGCATGGCAGGACCCTGACAAGCTGGCAGCACCCTTGTGCCATCACCTGAACATCCCCTGGCCACCGAGGGGAGGTGTAGCCCCCGAGGGCTGCATCTGCCCCGGCAGCGATTCGCACTGTGATTCTGTAAAGGGTTTTGTTGGGATTTGTGTGCTGCAAAGACTCAGCTCCTGTCAGCATGGGAACAACCTGGCTTTCCTCTACTCCCTCTTTTCTGCTTTTGGGTATGCAGGAAACCAGCCCTCATGGTCTGGGATACAGCATGGAAAGTGACTATGGTGTGAGTCAAAATGAGGTGTTCCTGAGATTCTGTATTTAATCTGGCTTCTCCAGGAACACTGTCTCTTGTAAACCCTGTGTCTGCCTTCTCCTGAGGATCAAGGGGTAGTGTTAGACAAAAACATGTTAAAATGGTACCTTTTTCTGCCCTCTCCCAAGCAGCCATCTGGCAGCCATCAGTCATGGAGATGCAACACATCTGGAACACGCTCTTGAGTAATCATCTGGGGTTGCATTGCAAAGCTTTCCACAGGTTTGACAACATCCATCACCAGATAAAAGTCCGGCATCACTTTTTAAGAGAAAAGCAAAGTAAAACCTGAGTAAGAGCATGTCCTGTGTTGGACATGACTGTGACTATCAACAAAAATACTTCTGAATTCTTTGTGCCACGTGAAGAAGGCACTTAACACATGAGAAATATGTGTATGTACTTAACATATGAAAAAAAAAAAGACAGGACTCTGGTCTTATGCTATTTATGTACCCAAAGTATGACAAAGCATGGTTAGGACTTGCAGGATCCTAAAGATGGAAGCTAGCAGTGAATTTACTGTGGGAGTCGTTGCAGAGACTGCCTTCACAAATGAGAAAAGGTAGGGAAACATTTGTCTGGAATGTGTTCAGGAAGAGACACAATGACAAAACAAGGTTTCTTCCCCCATCATTACCTCTGCCTCAGCTGAGTAGGCAGGGTGTTGTCTGTGCCGCCTGCCACTGGTGAGCAGAATCTAATTCATCAGCCTCACTGCAGATGGTGCCACCCCCTGGGACCTCAGCCGGCTCATGATCCATGCCAGCATCCTACAGGGAGAGGGGAGGGAAGCAGAGAGGCTGGGAGAAAGGAGCCTCTGGGAGTCTGGGGACTCCATGTCCTGCTGCCAATGTACCTCTTTGCCTTTTCTCCGCACAGCTGAAAAGGGCAAAGGCAATTATGTCATTCCCAAAGACTGTGAGGGCAGCTGGGCTTTAAAATTAAAGTGAACTTTTAGACAGCTGTTGCCTTGCCTTCCTCAGAGCAAGGAGGTGCTCTGGTGAGGGAGCAGCAAGCGTAGGTGTTGTATCGACTTCTTATTTGCTAAAATCTTCGTCCTCTCTGGCAGCCCAGGCAGTGACTGCAACAGCACCTGGGTATGGGAGAGCAAAGAATTCCACTCCAGTGAGCACTGGCCTGCAGGATCTAGGACAGCAGTGGCCATGCTGTCTGCTGATGTTGAGGCAGGCATTTCCATTGAGTGCTTACTCTGTATCAAGGAAAGGCTTATCTTTTATTTGCCATTACGAGCAGAACTGTGAGTCAACAGATTTACTAACAGAAACAAAAACCAAAAGAAGGCAGTGGAGAAAACTGTTAGGCAGATGTCCACAGGCCTAATGCCACTGGCAGATTTCTGGGTGTTACAGAAGGCTGGGGGCATTTTGGGGAATCAGTTCTTACCAAGGCTCTCTTATCCTATCTAGAGAACACTCTTCCTTAGAATACACGCTGTTCATACTATACACAAAATTGAAATATGTATGAGCAAAGAAGTAGTCCCAAGTTTGCTTCTGTTATAATTTCCCGTGGGGAAAAAACAGTGTGAAAAGAAAAGGAAGAAAGTTTCAAATAAGTTATTATATTTATGGGGGAAAAAGTGCATGCCTCATCCTTGTAAAGAAATATTTCCACCACCCCTTCCTTGCCTTTGAAAGGAATCAAGCAGCTATTAAAAAGTACCTTCCTTTTAAAAAGGACAATGAACATTTTGATTAAAAGGAGCTTTTAAGTATTTATATGATTACCTCTTTTGTCCTCCTGGCAGCATCTGTCTTGTTGACTGCTCGGCATCTGGCATGTGCTGCCTCATGTCAAGAAGGCCCTGATTTCTCATTCAGACAGGGGGTGGGTGAGAGAACAGACACATGTATACATGGAGAGGCTTTTGCCAAAAGAATAAGGCCATTTCCCTGACTTGTACTGCTGCTGGTTGTTTGGCCACAGTACTGCTGGAACACAGCACCCCTTTCTCCCCACTGCAGCACACTGTGTGTACCAGATGGCTGGCTCGTCAGGGTCAGCTCTCCATCAGTGCTTCTGCAGGCAGTGTGGCCAGGCAGGGCATTTTAGGTCAGTATTCCCAAAATTTCATCTGCTTATGGGGGAGATACACTTTTACTCTTCCTTGTTTTTCCACCAGTCATGGCGGGACATCCAAAGCACTCAGCTTTGGCTTGGCAGTCAGTGTTTTCCCTCTCGGGGCAGCAGGCTGGAGCAGGCTATTGTGGGGTGCATGGGAAAATCCCAGCACTATGTTTGATGTACTCACCCTACACATGGCAGGAGATGTTTGAAATTTGCAGGATCAGCCTTATTTTGTGCATGTTCATTTCTCTAAAACTATCTTTGGTAGCACAATCGATGACTCACACAAACATGAGTCATACTTTGAGCTGCTTATAGTTCCTTGCCTTGCAGAATTTCAAAGAGTGTTTCAAAGATGATTTAAAATATCCACAATCCATGAAAGTTGAAGTGGAATAGGTCAATTTCAAATGTAGCTGCTCAATGAAGGTTGAGAGAGCAGTGATTTGCCCAGGTAGGACAGAAGTCGCCTGCCAAGGCTTGAGTCCTGAATCTCCGACTGCTGGGTGATATGAACAATCCTTTTGCATTGAGTCCCTTCCTAATGTCATTTTTAGATACATGTACCATCTACTACTTAGAAGTTAGAAAAAAATAGTAACAGAAAGCTCTTTGACTCCTGCTCCATCATCCCCATGCTTATGCAGCATTGCTTCCAAATTGAGAACAGCACCTCTATGTGTCTTTCCTCTGCCAAATCCCCAAGTGAAGAAGCTGCTCATTGTGGGGCTGGTTGTGCTTTCTTGAATCACCCTTCAATATCTAGAGTACATTCTTTCATTAATTCTCATTATTAAAGCCTTGCTTCTGTTGTCTTCCTCAGGATTTGGAAAGAGCCCTATTACATGCTGAAATACAATATATTTTCTTGTTCTGGGTGGGACAAAGGCTTTGACCTGTAGGAGCTGACTGTAGGAGCCCTGTGGCCTGAAGGGATGAACAGCTAATGAGATAACAAGTCGAAGTAGAAGTATTTTGTCTGGCCCACTACTGTGTGAGTCTTCCACATGACTGGGGACCCCTGAAACCTCGGTTGCATCTGTAGCAGCCCAACCTTTTTGAACTCTTCTACTTGTACACAACAGCCCAATTAACAAGCAACAGCCAGAGACGATCTCTGAGCTTTGCATGTGGCCCCTGTGTGTGAAAGAAAATAGAAGGAAACTCTTGGAGGGTCCAGCTGGTGAAAGAACAGGTGACAAAGCTAACTTCTTTGGTGTTTTTCACTGACTGTGCTATAGTGGATACTCCAGCTGGAGACTGTTGGGTTTTTTACTTCAAAGTTTGCAAGAAAGTTAAGGGTTCATTCTGTTTTATTATAGAGCAAAACTACTGAAAGCAGAAAGAAGACAATCTTGGGTCAGACTTGAAAAATGGGTTAAAATGAGGGAGAGTTGTTATTTTTAGTATATCCTTGGTACTTTTTATTTGTTTTTAACTTTTTTCTTTGTATAGCATACTCAGATCATGCTTTTCACTCTTGTTTTCTGCATGACTAGAATCATACAATTCTGTTTTATATTAAAAAAAAAAAAAAAAAAGAAGGTGGTATTCTCATTTGCTTTCAGTGCCTAAGGCTCCAAGAAACAGAATATGCTGTGAGATGTCAGCAGAAGATACAAGCACTTGGCAATATTGTATCAATGATTTAGATGTCTCCTCTCATTTTACCTGCTATATTAGAGAGCAGCGATCCACCCATCAGAACAAATAGCACAGGTTGAAAACAAGTAACAAAGTGATTTTGTTTTACTGAGGTGAGGAACAGCCTCTCCAAATAATGTACAGTCACTAGCCTTCCCCATTAGAGTGCAACACAGGGAGGGATTACTTTAACCTCACTTTACTCATTTAGAAATTAAGCACCTTACCTAAGTTGGTAGCCTAATTCTTTCTGCAGTCAATGGAGGTGGTGCCAGACAATGATTCATCCCACCTACCCATGTACCTGGAATATAAAGGGGTGAATCAACTAGAGCTGCCTCCCTCCATTGCCTCTGGCTACAGAGGCGGTACAGACACCAGTTCAGCTGAGAGACTTCACTTCTGGCCAGGTAAATTTGGGTGAGGTGAAGCCCTTTGTGTGCTGGCTGAGGGGCCAGACTCCCCCTGGCTCATGGGAACACCTTCCTGGGATCCTTGAGCCTGGGTGTCTCCTCTGACTAAAACAGAAGCAGAGGGAGCTGAGCCAACCCGTTTGTTCACCTAACGTGTAGGCTGATGTGTCTCCCTGTGACACACTGGGCCAATTCCCTACATGTCTGGGAAACAGAGCTGGATCCTGAAAGAAAAAGAAAAATAGGCTTGAGTGTATTTCCCAGGGGAAGCATAAGCCACCTGAGAGCAGCCACATGAGGCTGGAGACAGAGAAGTACAGCACTGCTAATTAACACAGGCAAGCAATCCCCACATCATCCAAGCCTGGAGGTCCTCAGCCACAAGGGATACCATCATCTTCACCCTCTGGCATTCAGGCACAATGGGGGCAGGTCTTGTGCTCTGTGATTGAACTGTAGCTACTCATAATGAAACTTCTCCAGAGAAACAGAAGTCTGTGTATTCCCACTTGAAAAAAACAAAAATCGAAATTTTAGTAACTGTGAGTGGTTTTATTGTCCATATACACATCTAGAATATATTTCTTTAAAAATCAAAGTATAGTGTGACTAGATGTCTATCAGGTTATTGTGCATATTGCATCATTAGTGCTTTGTTCAGCAGCTTCAGATGTCCTATGCATCCCATATCCTGGAAAGCTAAAGAGAAACACATTGTTTGCATTCTGCTTATCCTTAATTATGAGCTAAATTATATTCCTACCACATCTGTACCCTGATGATGAGATTTACCAGTATCTCTCTTTGAGTAACTGCAATGAGATATCTGTGAGAACAGGTATTTTCTGGAACAAGGACATGTAACAGTATTGGTACTACCTCTCTTTGCTCCTCTGTGTAGCAACCTACACCTCAATTTTACATTTTGGTTGTCAATGAACCTCGTTGTCTTCTTCCTTCCTGGGATTTCAGAGTGTTTCAAGTTAACAGTAGTTTGCTCCATTTTACTTATGCAGCTGCTAACTGCACCTCTGGAGACTTCTTAGCCAAATACAAGGTAGATTCTTTTAAATTTCCATCACTCCTTAGACTGGAAGCTAGTTATTTATTGAAGAGAACAACAGCAGGTAGGAAACACAATGTAAAACAGATCTTCAAAAAGATGCAGAGGATATAATGGAGAAGTCAAATAAAGTGGTTACAGAGGTCGAGAGCTGTGAATCCAAGGACTAGGATTTGAGTTCTGGAAGAGAGAAATGCTGCAGAAACACTCAATAGAGTAAATGCATTACATTTCAGCAATCTATGGAACATCCAGGAAAACATGTATGAACACATTATAATGGTCATATGGACACATTTCCATGCATATATATATATATATATATAAAGAAGCTCAGCCTATAAATAAAAAAGGTGTAAGTGCAAATGAAGGGCAATACCACCATGCACCCTGGTTGATGAGAAGATTCTAGGATGAAGAAAGCAGGAGAAACCTCTTCTGTTGGTGATAAACTTCAGTCTAGGCAGTACTGTTTGTAATTACGTCTCAGAAAGATGTTTATTACCAGAAATTAACTGTAAAGCTATGCAGAACTGGCTAAACCAAAGCAAATTTTGGAAGGGGTTTATTAGTTTAAAAGGAAACAGTTATGGTGATTACTGAGGGGAATACAAATGAGTGACTGACTTGATTTTGGGACAGTGTCTCCCCCAGAAAGACATTAGATAACTGGCTGGATCCCTTGGGATGTAGCACTGGATTCCCTTTGTTGACTGTTACCCTGTTGCTGACATTCAGCTAATGAAGAGGAGGTTTTTATTACATTTTCATGGGCTATTTTAATTTACACTCATCATAATTTCCAGTGTGATTCATGTACTGGCACAGAGCAGCAGTTTTGCCTGTCTCAAGCTGGGGGCAGAAAGGACTGGAGCTCAGGCAGCAGGGAACAGCTGGCCTTTCCCTTGCATAATGCCAGAGCAGGGATGAGGTAGGGAAGTGGATGGTACTGTTTGGAATGTATTTCCATTTAAAAGAATAAATCCACATAATGGAAGAAGACTTTTTGAAGGGTAAGAGACATAAAGGGTCTCAGGTTTCCATGTACTGAAGGGAAAGAACAGCAGAGAAAAGAGCAAGGCACCCACCCACAGCTGCTGGCCACAGCCCAGCTGAAGTGACCACATCCTTGGAGTGAGCACAAGGCAGACTAAGTGGTAATAAAGGGAAATGTTAGCAGTGGGTTCTAACAAGTTAATTCACTCTGAAACTTGATTATCCACATCTTAGAAATAAGTGCAGCTAAGAAATAGTGAGCGAGTAGTTCCCTGAGAGGAGGTTTTCCTATTTTTCTTTCAATTCTGTTTTACTGTAATCTTCTGGCTTCCAATCCTGTGATAATTGAAATGTAAATACTTGCAAAGGCTACGAGTTTCAAAGCTCCTAATTCTGCTCTCACTAGAGGCTGGTACACATGACAGGAGTTTTGCCAACTCATTAGCTCCCTCAACCAAGGGTGTTGCTCTCCCATCTCTCCTCACTTTGCTGCCAAAAGCTAATGCAGACACAAGTCCTCCAGCAAAAACACTTTTGACATGTTAAGACAAAATTCTGGGAACTGATTTAAACTATACCTGAGAGGGACTGTTTGTACCTGAGTGTGTGGGTGCATGCAGGAGAGGGGCCTGAATTAGGTTTTCTGCTGAATTTGTCAGTTCACCAAGACATGCTGTTCCACAACAGAGAGCCAGTCCAGGCCTGTGTCCAGATGCTCTTCAGCTTCACAGAGTTTGCAGTCTAAATACAGAGCTACCTTTTGTGACTGTCTGCAATCTGTATTCACACCTGCTCTTGCTAAAGCAGAACCCAATTCTGCAGTCCCTCCTTGAGAAGCAGAAGTGTATCCATGATGGTAAGTGCATGGATATTTTATGGTAGCATGAGTAAAGAGGGGCAGAAATTGCTTGTAGTGATAGCTCAGCCACCTGAGTCCTTTACCCAGAAAAATACAGCATGTAACACTGAAGTCCTAGTGCTGAGTCTGGAGGGAAAATGGGGAATGAAAAGGCACATAGCTGTGAGCTGACACTTTAGTCTATGAAAAATAACTTCCACACTTTTTAAGTCTTGATTTGCCTCTTCAAGAAAGACTGAATATGGCAGTGGGTAAGTGTTATTAAAAAAGTAAAATGAGAAACATTCTTCATTGCCCTGGTTACCATACAAGCTTTATAAAAACCACCATGGGAATAAGTGACCTCCTGTCACTCCTTAGCCAGAAGTTAAATTCGGAAAATAACAGGGCATCCCACAAGGATGGGATAGGAGGCAGACAGGCTTTCTGTATTCTGCCCTGGTTTTGCCCTTTCTTCACTCTTTCTCCTTTGTGTTTACGTGAAGAGGATATTGATTCCAGAAGAGACAGAGGCAAGGTAAGTCAAAGCTCCTCTTTGTTTTTCTGTAGGGAGGAGGTCAGCCTTGTTCCAAATCTACTGCTCCTGGCATGCTCTCCTCCTCCTTATGCTGCCTGGGAAGTCTCAGAGAGCTGTTGGTTGCATTTACACTAATGACTGTTTTTCTCCCTCTGCCTCCCCCTCCAAGCTTACTAAGCTTTTTCTTTCAGCATGACCAATAAAGCATGAATGCAAATAGGCCTGAAGTTTTTTCCCCCTCCTTTCATTTTTATTTTGCCACTTTTAGAAGTAACTGAAGAAAACAGTGTCATTCTGTTCCAGAAGAGCTTTTATACCAAGCTGACACTGTACATTTAAATATGTATTGCTTCCTCTATCATTTGCATTTTAATGTTCCAAACCAATAATCACAAAGTCTTGTGTGAAAATGTGAAATAATAAGGATGGAGAGAAGCTTGTATCTGATCCTAAACCTTGCTGAATTACACCTAGAGCTGGCAATTCTGTGAGAGACCCATCTAAGAAATGTATTTAGATATATGTAGATGTTCTACAAGAGACTGTGCTGAATTGCCCTGAGTGGTTGTATGCAGACCCTAGCTTTTAGATACTGAGTCTGCACAGCCTAGCAGGCTTTTTTCTGGGGCAGCTGGTGCTCTGGTGATGTGTCTTCACTCTGCTTTGGAGAAGTTGCCCTCCAGGTATGCTGAAGAGCAGACTCCTTCATTGTTTTGCCAATTGCTACTGATACCATTAATCTGGTGACATTTCAGGAGCAGGATGCCTACCCCAGGTTGGTCTGTAAACAGCACACGTGGTTCACGTTGCAAAAACAAGTCCCTACCAAAGGTCATAATATTTTTGTGTTCTGCTTCATTATTGGCATCATTGAGCTCCACAGTACAGAATAGAAGGGCAGAATATCCTATTCAGAATTTACACTGTGGACATAAGAATTTTGTCTTATGTGCAAAGTAACCCATTTGCAAGAAATTATTACATTGTGTAATGTAAGAAAAGGTTTTTTCTGTGCTTCTTTTGAATAGTGTCTGTAAGTGAGGGGTTAGCTTGGAAGAAATAACTGTTGGTGGCCCAGTTCTAGAAAAACATTTTTGTCTGCAATTTATTCTGGGGTTTTTTTTGTTGTTTTTGGTGGGTTTTTTTGTTGTTGATGTTTGTTTGTTTGTTTAATTGGGGTTTTTTGGGTTTTTTGTTTGTTTTTTGGGTTTTGTTTTTGTTTTTGCTTTCAAGAGAAAAATAAATCCAGCTATAAAAGCAAAATACATTTCTTGTATCACAGCTGTCATGAATTTAAATTCCCTCTTGGATCCTTAACACACAGTATATCTCCACTGCAATATTTTGCTTCTTCTATAAATACGAAGCACTGAAGAACAAGATATTGAATATTTGAGGTATAAATCTGACAGAAAGGTTTTCTTCTCAGTCTTAGGATGGAACCAGAAACAACCCCTTGAATAGCATAAGAACTAGTATGGATGTTTATTTAGAGCTGTAATGATGCCCAAGATATTTTTCTTACACCTTTAATTAAACTGCTTTCCTGGTTCTTTGCCTGCTTTGCCTGTTTTCCTCCCAGGCTTTCCTCTAGGCCACAGATTAACACTTTCATTATGAACAACTTTACTACGAAGCTTAACCCAGGTTATGAGGAATATATCTCTTCCTCATCATTTCCCCCCCTTTTTCCTTTCATCTTCATAATGGTGCAATCACTTTCAAGAGAAGATGAAGGTGAGAAGAACAAGTAGGGGAAGCATGAACAGAGTTAGAATAAGAAAAGTGTGGATACTTAGATTTTCCCCTGCTTTATACCTACAGATTTACTTTTTCTATCTTTTGTATTGTATTTAATTTCCAGTAAGGTTTCCCAGACATTTTGAAAAGCTGCTACATTATAATTTAATTAAGTCTTTGTATTTGCTGCTAACAAGATGTTATCTTCATCATTCTTGGAAGCTTGTCTTGGGTTGTGGGTTGATGTGGATTTGCCATCGGCACAGAAACATTTCCTGCACAAACACAAACTGTTAAAGCTCCCCCATTTCCTGGCTCAGTGTGACACACTGCTCAACTCCTTGTGTTTAGGTAATAGGATTAAATGCAGGGATCACTCCTGTGGGCTGTGTGTTGGCTGATACTGATCTCAGCAGAAAGAAGGGTTTAGTTTGAGCAGGTGGTTGGGCTCCATGCTGTAACCTCAGGTGCCCTCTGGAATTCAGTGCTGGGTTGTAGAGACTTGGCAAGAGTCGGGCGCTGAGCTTCATCCACCCCTGCAGCTCTCTCTGGGGTTGCCTCTCACCCTGTCTGCCACACAGTGCTGCTGCCTGGCTCCTGCCCTGTGCCCAAGGAACTACCCTTGCACTGGAAAAGAAACTCCATGAGAGGTCTGAACTCATGGAAAGAGCTGAACTCATGGAAAAGCTGTGAATGGGATTTGTGACTGCCAGCATGCTGATCAAATCTACCTAAAAGAGACGGTAGGAAACAAAATGCTGAGGCAAGGGGGTGGATCTGGGTTGAAGCTTATTTGTGAACTCAGCCCTTGAGCAAGATCAGCCCTTTCATGCAGAAAGCTGTGGCTTTTTTCTCCCTGTGAAGCACTATTTCCAGGAACAAATATCTGCTTCCAAAGCCCCCAGCAACATGTGTCTTGCTTTTCCCAGGTAATTCTTGTCTGACCTCACCACTCACAAGGGACGGATCTTTTGAGGATCTCTCCCTCCTTTAAGTTTTACTGGTCTGCTCTGGGTTTCATACACCCATGGGACCAGGGGTTGACTCTCCTGTGTCCCTGTGGATTCCCTGATGAGGTGGATAGGGAAAAGTTGCAGCTCTACCATTGGATCTCCAGCACCATGTAACTCAGGGAGCTGTGCAAAGCTGTGGGCATGCATTTCTCAGGAAGGGAGGATGTATTTGTCCAAAACCCTGATCCTATGTGCCCAAAGAAAACAACCACATACAAGGTATTTTTAATCATTCTGGGAGAACTTTGACCTCCCAAGAGTGTGTTTACCCACCATGTGTGGGCCAAAAAATTTAGGAGGGGATATTAGCTTGGAAAAAACCAGGACTGAGACATTGGGCAGGTTTTGAGACTCCGGCTTTGGGATGCAGATGATGGAAACATCAGTGTGACACCTGAATCATCGTCATTTGCAGCCTAGGCTCAAACTTGCAGAAGTACACCTGAATGTTGCACCCTCACATAACCCTCTTGTTGGACACAGAGCTCCTTATTTTCTTTCTGGTGGCTTTCAGGGACATTCTTAGACTTTCCAGAGTTTCTGCAAAGTGCTCCATAAGATGTTTGTTATTTATGGAGCATTTCTGTTCCAGGTGATTTACATTGAACTCAAACCTCTCTGAAGAAAATGGAGGCCACAGCATATTCCTAAGCAGGAAAGTTAAAATTTTTCTGCTGTGGTTCTTTGGGTTTCGGTCTGGTCTTTCAAGAGAGCTGGTGGGAAATTGCACACCCAAATTCCTGACTGCACTAGCAAATCCAGCAGTTGACACACATGCACACTTCCTTATCTGTCACAAGCAGGCATTCATTCTGTGAACCCAGGAATATGAATTTCTTTATTGACATGCCTGTGAATGCTTCTGTCTGCAGTTTTTGACCACAGTCAGCATGAAACTGAAATTGTCTAATGTGCTTGGAGAATTAAGGGATCTGCTAAAAAGAAGTCCTGAGATAAACCACAAATATCTGTGACTCAGCTGTGAACCAAGAAGAGTCTGAGCAGTCATATAGAAATGGGAAGTTTTGTCAATACAGATGGGAGGGAAAGACAATAAGGGTAGTGAATATGGGAAGTATGCTTAGGCTTTAAGGATGTTGCCTTATTTTGGAGTGTTGAAGTATGTGATCACTGATGCTGCACAGGGCCAGTGTCATCTCAGCAGTTTCTGACTGCCTGTGCTGTTAGCTGCCATAAGGAAAATGGGACTTGAGCAATACTATTCTGCATGATTACTATGTCTGTTGTGCCTGTTCCTGGTTTTCTTGTGTATGGAAGGGATAGGAAATGTATGATCCCCAGGCTGCTGGCTCTAAATTAGTTTGTCTGTTCTCTTTCATGCCATTTTCACTGAATTTGAAGATGGTTCAAGCAACATTACTGTGTTTCAACACTGTGGCTACACCTAAGCATGACCACTGTGGTGGTTTCTGATCCCCCAGCTCATGGTCATCACATCTACTGTCTTGGAGAGGGAGAGATATGTGAATGAGAGTATTGCTGTTGCTGTCTCATGGATAGAGTTTCAGGGATAAAAGATGAGCAAATTGTTAAGACAGTAAGTTATGGACTTGTTTCTGACACCCTTTCCTACATAAAGGAACACAAAAGGTCTCAGGGAGAATTTCTGTGGAAAAAGGTGCTTCTCGGAGCCAAGGAGCTAAGAACTGTGCAAATTATATTTATCTTCTCTGAAAGTACATGTATAGGATCAAACTCTGGTCCTAGGGGAAATCCATCTGGTAAAAGAGCACACATCACTCTGTAGCAATGGAATTGTAAAGTTATAATAGAGGTCTAAACAGATCCAAATAGAGTAATTTAGAAAACTTCTATTTCAATTATAGCCATTTTATCTTCAGCTTTTCCCTAAATTATGTTTATGTTTTCCAGTTAGGTCTCAGTTTGAATGGGAAATTAAACAGAGTATCTTATTCGAAAATGAAAGAATCCTACACCTCATATTCCAATATTTTGAAGTCTTCCCACGCCCAAATATTTTATCATGTGGCAATAGATAAACCATAGCAGACTGTCAGTAACAAGCTGGAAATTCAGGGAATCAGCCTTTTAAATGAGTAGTCTTTAATCTGGAACTAAATTATTTAATTTTTTTTTTAATTTAAAATTTATTTTTATTTTTCAAAAAATACAGTGATTAATAGGCCAGAAGATTGCAAGCACTTAAGGATGACATTAAGAACAAGAGGGGTTTTTTGTCTATTGCAATTTCTATGTCACGTGTCAAAAAATTTATATGATACAGAATTTGGTTCATCTTTTTCTGTGGTTTATGTATGTGTCTAGTTATTCTGTAATTATTATAATATACAATAATGAAACAATAATTTCATTCCTTCTACGTAATGTGCTCTACCAGCTTTAATTAAACCTAACAACCTCATTAGTGAGTATCATTATATTGGCTTTAGGGAGACAATTCCATCTTGTGAATACAGGATTATTAAATGACTGGAGATCTGCTGTACCAGATGTGCCTTCGGGCTCCTGTTAGACCTTGGGCGATTGGTTTAAAGTCTCTGGGCCTCTTGTACCCCCATGTCAAGTGAGAACCATCATGTTCCATGTCCTTTGTCAAACAGTCTGCTTTACATGAATTACAAGTACCCTGTTTGAGCACTCTGTGTTTGCTGACAGAGACATGGAGAAGTCCTGACCAAGATTCACAAGATAAGGCATTGTCAGTTCCTGGAATGGGGATCCCCAGATGCTCAGGAACTCCACTAAGAATTAATTTTGAGTGAATTAAAACAACAATCACTCTGCACTGTCTTTCTTACTTTGTGCTGGTTTGGAGCAGTCTGCACACCCTGAGCAGACACCCAGAGCACTTCTGGTGCTCAGGTGCCCACCTGGGAGCATGGCCTAGGTTCAGACACCCCCTCACCAGCCACTGCCCCACCACTTCACACATTTGCAGAGGAGATTGTATTGAACTTTGTCTCCCCTTGCAACTGAATTTACTTTGTGACCCTTTGTGGCCCAGACTGCACTAGGGGGCCTTGCCTGGGTGACTGGATGCTTGTGTTGGACAACATGAAAGTCTCCAAAAACTGAAGAGGTTTGACCTAAAAATGTTAGATCTTCAGAAGTGAAATTGGAGACACCTCCCTGATGTGAACAGCTCCTAGGTGGTTGTTTACCAACAGAAACACGTCATGTTTTTTAAGAGGAAAGGCAGACAGGGCAGGAGAGTTTCACATCAGGCTGCCAGCAGGTGCTGGGGACTGCAGGATGAAGTATCAAGGCACCAGCAGGTGAAAAGGCCTGAAGGAGGGCAGCAGCAGGTGGATACAACAGCAGGGATTGATAACACTTGAGCACTGGAACTCATTTTTCCCTCAAATATTACATATTTTGAGTCGTTACCAGCAGCAGGGAGCCTGGTTCAACAGAACTGATTTTTCCAGTTGCCTTTTTATTTCACCTCCCTCCCTGCAGACAATATATCTGGTGATGCTTGGGTACTGCAGGGAGCCCCAGTTTTGCTGTGCTCTCTTTGAGACAGAAGATGTTTCAAATCCATGTTTGTGGGGCACAAAACAGTAAGTTTCACTGAGCATGGTTCCAGGTGAAGCAGCTGTAGAGACAGGAGGGACAGGGCTTCTGAAGGTCAGATTGCTGACCAGGGTGCATGATGAACAAAACACACACCCTGCCATTTCTGGCAGCCTTAAAGTGAGGAGAAGAACCAGCTGGAGAATAAGGAATATTGGCACCCTTGGTGCTTGGAAGGAAGATGCTACCTGGATAGAGGTTGCAGAAAACTGGTCATTCATTACTCTTAACTAGTTGAAATGACAGTAGAACACCACAAAAGTGTAGGTTTGTCAGAAATGTGCAGATATGAACTTCAGGTTATGAAGAAATTCCTGTCACATGAATTGGTTCTTGGAAAAAATAACATAAATGTTTATAAATTAGTATGCTTAAGATGGTGTGTGTCTGACTTTCTCTTATTTATACTAGCTTAAGTCTGAAATATACATTGAAGTTAAATTCATACACCAGTTTGAAACTGTGAGTTTAAGGTCTGTGCCTTCGGTCTCAGGGAGGTTAGCACTGGAAAACTGTGGATGATTGCAAGTTCAAATATAAAATTGAAATATTTTCATATTTACCCTCTAGCATTTTAGAGTGATTATTTTGTCACGTTGGCTCAGTCCCTGGTTTCTTCTAAAGGAAGAACATGCCAAAACAGAGGGTCATGTGAACACCTGTCTACTTTTGAGCACTGATTGCCATGATTTTCTAGCAAGTTGCAACCTTTATCCAGTTTTGACTTTGTTAATCAAGATGACTATTGGTGCTCCCAACTGAACCTATGAAATGCAGATGGTGGCATTATTATTCCTGTTATTAATATTCATATTTTATGTAAAGTAGCTGTGACACACCGGGGTGGCTGAAGATGCTGAGCTGAGGCAAATTGCCACTAAGCAATTCCAGTGTCCAAACCTCCAGTTTTTGCCCTTGCTGGATGTCATATAAATTGGTGTATACCATAAAGTGTAGAACTAGCAGGTTGAATGTCAGGATGCACATCTTTATTATTTACTCTCCAAAAAGTTAGCCTTTTTTCAGCTACCTTACATGAAACTTTAGAGGTAGCTTTAAGATACTAAAATTCCCAACAGTTTTGTGAAATTCAGTGGAAGAATGCAGAAGCAAGGTGAATAAAGGCCCACTGGCATCATGCATCTGTACCTGGGGCTCCCATTCCCTCCAGAGGAGCAGCCATCACCTGGCCCAACATGCACCTGCTGGCCCTGCAACAGTGGCATCAACAGCACCAGTGCCACCACTGTGGGCTGCCACCACCCAGCCCAGAGCACTGGCTGGGAGGAGGGCAACACCGGGAACAGTGGAAGAACTGGCAACTGTAAAAAAGGAGGATGGAATATAAGAAAAAGTAGAACAAAAATCACAAGGAAATAGGGAAAAGAGACTTCTCTTGTTCCTCTGTGCAGAAGGAAATCTGATATTTCACTTCAATTAGGATTGAAGGATTAATTGAACCAGCCCCTTAGATAGTGAGCTGTATTTGTCTCATGGTTTCTGAAATCCAGAATGCTTTTCCTGGTAATGTTTTCATTGCCAGTACAAAGATTGTAATTTTATTTCTATGCACAAGATTTTCAGATATATTATATATAATCAGTGGTGAATTAAATTATTTATCTTCCTAAAACATTAGCTTTGCATGTCCCTAAGATGCAAGATTGGTGCACAGATGCCTCATAGAGCCATACAGTTCCAGAAAATGCAAACACATTCACAGGCAGTCCAGACTGGGAATTATCATGAGCAGGCCACCAGCAAATTATACAATAAGCATTTTCATTCAAGGAATCCTGGGGCTGGAGACAGTGTGTAGGTGCTGAGAGAACCCTCTGGTCTCCAGTTTGTCCCAAAGCACTGGAAACATGAATGAGATCATGCTCAGAATACATCTGCATTATTATCTCTTTTTTTTTTTTTTCTTTTTTTCAGGAGAAAACTGAGGCATGAGAAAAAGAAGACTTGAGCAAGACAACATTTAGCAAAATTTGGTATATTTACTTGTGAAGATCCTACTGTTTACCTTTAATTCTGAGATCACCCTTCCATGATGCAGGAACTTTTTTCTCACAGATATGTGGGGCATGACAGAGAAACAGTGCAATGCTAAGATTTCAGCTGTGGCTGCAGCCTGAATTGGCCACAGCTTCTCGTGTGAGAGGTCATTAATTTGACAGGTTGCTGCTGTACAAATCCCACAGCAGTACAGAAGCAAAAACCAGATGATTTCCATCAACTTCTCATAATTGTAAACAAAGGACAATGAGAAACATCAGGAAGTCACATTTCACTGGAGCATAAAGACAGTGGGGGGCATAATTAGCATTGGAATCATATCTGCATCAAATTCAAAATTAGTAAAAATAAAGAAAATTCTTCACTTCTCAGATGAAAAGCAGCAATTCTTCTGTGCATTGAATTTTTTATTAAAATTGCTTTTCTTGCTACTTGCAAGATTTAAATAAAAGATCTTCAAAGCCAGACAATTTATTTTTCCAGCCATCTGAGTGGGTATGTTCCCCACATGTGCTATTCATGATTTTAACAAAGAAGGGTGGATAGATACCTAATTGTTTCTGGATTGTCATCTTTCAGCAGCAGCCAGATCAGCTTTTTTGCTCTTTTCTATTAGAATATTATCCCTTCATAAAAGATGATGCAGACAAAAGTCACACCTCAGAGAGATATGATGGAAAGCTGGAATTTGCAGATGCTCTGTTTGCCTTCTTCCCTTTGCAGCCTAGACAGAATGAGTGAGGCTTGGATGTCTGCACTGAATAGGTTTTGGGGGAAGATGTGCTCTCATGCACAGAACATCAGCCTGAGTTTCAGAGAGCTGGGAGCATTTCTACCTCTGCCATTGGCTCATAGGTGATCTTGGAGGAAAACTCACTTCAGGCCCAAACCTTGTTTTCCCCCAAACTGTAAAATGAGGTCAATGATGCCAAAGTCTTATGTGAGCATTATGGATGAAAAGGTGTCATAAAAGCTACCTATGCATTACCATTTCTGGATAATGGGCTCCAGCCTCCTTCCTCTAAGGTGTTGTGGGACCTTGAGGTGCAGAGTGCCTGCCCAGAAACAGCCATCACAGACATGGAAATACCTAATTTATTTACTCTTATCCCTGTTGGGAGCCTCTCAGGGTAACTGGCTGTGTCCTGGCCTTAAGTTTTAGCTTTCATATTATCCAGATTCTGTACTGCATTACTGCATATAACTCTGAACTTCATATAAAGTGTTAGCAAGTTCTCCTCACAGCTTAGTTAGACAAGACAATCCTTTTCCAGCCTGAGAACCAAGGACACTGTTGCAGCTTCAGGCCCAAAAAGTGTAAACAACAGTGAATTGAGGAGAGCAGACTGGAAGATGGAACTTCATAACCTGAAGCTGTAACTGGACAATGAACCCCAATATGTAAATGGACCTAAATTTATAAAAGTGTGAAAACATGTGACCTGTCATCCATCTTGGGTGTAGCCCTGGCCAGGCTCTTGTACTGCCCAAGGTGTCTCCTTTGAAGGCCTTTTAATAAATACCTACTTTATTCCTGTAACACTGTCTAGCCTCTATTCTAGGTAGCCTCTCAAGGCACCAGCATGGCTCTCCCTGAAGCAACTTGGCAAGGACACAAGGCTCAGGGACATCCCCTAGCACCTCTGCCATGTCCAGCCTGGACACCTGACTCATGGCAGTGTTTGTTTCCTCAGTACACTGGTATGGGGAGAGGAGAGCACTCCCCTATTCCCAGAGACTGAGCTATGTGGAGATTCAATGTGAATTGTAATTTAAAGCCTTTATCTAAATACTCTTTGCTAGCATAGATCAAACAGTGGAAGCTGAGCTGACAGGTTAATCCCATTGTCAGGAGATTTCAGTATTTCCAAAGCAGGTTTTGTCTGGATTTGGAGTGAAACCCCCGAGGCTGCTGCTCATCCTGGGAGGGAGCAGCGTCCCTGTGGGCAGAGTAGATGGTGGAAAATGGGGCAGGGTTCAGGCAAATCTAAGCTCTGCCAGAACTGTTTTTAAAACTAGCAAATTATGGAACATTTGATCTTGTTAGCTGGAATTTCCAACAATTAAAACAGTCAATTTTTTTTCTCTTTCCTGAGCAACCCTAATATCATAAAACACAATACACATTTGTCCAAAAAGATATCAGCAAACCACAAAGGTTGCAGGTTTACCTCCAAAAACTCAAAAGCTTGATAACCTCTTTGAATATTTGGACCCTTTTATTCATCTGGTCTTCTGAAAATGTAGAGAGAGGCTAGATGAGAACAGCTGTTCTTAATACATTTCTCAGCACAGATGAGATAATCTTAACTTTGTATTTGAGCACCCATCCTGCACACCTCCCTCTGATTCTAGGTCTGATCTGTACCCACATAAGCATAAGGCCAGCCTCTGGCTAAGGTTTGAGTGCCACTGAAAACCCACAAGAAATAATTGCTCTTCCTGGAAAGAACTTGTCCCAACGAGTGGAAATCATTTCATAATGGCTTGTAAGATTGTAATTCTTCAGTCTCCAAGCCTCAGTGATACAATAAGATAATAAATCTCACTGAAGAGTGAAGTGTGCTGTAATTGATGGGACTGTGTAGACAGAGAATGTAAATCTCAAAGTTGTCCTAGGGTGACGTTATGATGCTGGTATCCCCAGTTGTCTGTCCTGTGTGTGCTGGATGTTGTGCTTTGTGCCTCCAAAACTGGCCCTGAACAGTGAAGTTTGGGTTGGTTATCAGCTTGCTCACTCCCCCACAGTCGGCAGGACAGACAGTGCAGTATATTAGTGCTGCTTTGGTTTTTTTTCTCTCTCTGCTTTGCTTTGCTTCTTGCTTTGCTGCTTTGCTCTTGCCTTCTAGCTAGTTTAGCTGTACAGTCCAAATTTTCTCTGGACTGTCCCCTTTTCCTTCCCTTGGAGCCTTCTGAACTTGCTCCAGGCTGGGACCCAAAGAAACACCAAGAACACCTTGCAGCCTGCCGGGGGGTCCACCTTTCCCAGCACCAGAGGGATTGAAACAGCAGCCATCCACCGGAGAGACTCTCGGAGTGTGTGACCTTTTCAGAGCAGTGAATGTATTTTGTCATCCAGTATTGTTCATTCTGTGTGCTGGGGAGTGCCAGGCCTGATAATAAACAGGTTCTTTCCATCCCTCTCTCCAAGGAAGATCCTTCCTGAATCAGTTGGGGGGAAGAGCCGTGTGGGTTTGTTTTATGGAGGGGCCCCCCTTTTTGGGGGTTTTCCCACAAATTTGCCCTAAACCAGGACAGAAGTACATCTGGAGCATCTGAGCAGGTGATATGTGCTCAGTGAAGATCACAGAACTGGGCGTTTTGCACTTGGCATCATTAAAATGTGTTTGCCAAGCTTACTTATAAGTGTGAATTCTGATCTCAGTTTTCCATACTTCATTTGAAGGCATGGTCTGATAATTCCAGTGGTGCTGCTGCTGATCTGTGTGGCTAAGCAGTAACATTAGGTCACAGTCCTGCTTTCTCTATTTGATGCAAACCTGAACAGCTTCTCTAGATCACCTCTGTATCTCTCCAGAAACCACTGTATATGTGACATTGCAAAAAGTATGTGTTGCCTCTGTTACTCAATTACAGGCATGCCCAGGCTTGGGGGTCACTTCACAAATTTCCACTTTGTCAGCTGAAAAAACTTTGCACTCCTTCATGGACAACAATACATGAGGGATTTTTTTTTTCAAAAAATAAAAGGTTTGAAAATTGATTGAACAAAGTAACAAAACTCCACTTGTAATCAGTGTTGAATTATAGTTTAAAAATTGCAGAAGAACTTGAAAAGATTAGCAAGCAAATAAATCATTACAAAAAATAGTTAGGCTTGTCATTGTGAAATGTGTTCTAAATTTCCTGGGTATTGAAAAGTAATGTGCATTTTGACCTATTTTCTTGTTTGAGAGCATATCATTAGTTATTTCTTACAAAAACACTACATTAAAAAAAGCCATTGTATCTGTAAATGAATGGCAAATCACTGCTTAAATGAGATGCAAAAAAAATCTGCTGTCTGTAAGTCTTTCTCTAAATATTACTTTTTAATTTTATAAAAGGAAATCTGCATCCAATGGAAGCTAATTAGATTGATTTACATATTGTTGCATGATGGAAAGAAAACAATCTCATTTTTCTTGGTGGAAAGAACAACTGGAGGTTGAGTTCCTTAGAGACACCAATCCTACCCCTCTTTTGCTTTCTGTCTTCTGGTGTTTTCTCTTACTTCAAATATTCTGCTTGCCTTTCAGACTCATCCTGCCCTGACCTGAAGGTTGAATTCAATACAGAAGGAAAGAGGGACTGCTGATTTGTGATAATGTCTAAGAGGCTTGGGCACATGGGCCCAAGGAAATGTCACTGATTTGTGCTTCTTTTCTTCCCTAGCTAATTAAAAAAATTCTTGATCAATCATGCATAGTCCTATGAACACAGGAACTCTCATGCAGCAGAGCTTTAAAACACTGTCTTAGTAGCAAGAGTTGGAAATATATCCACAGATGTCTCATGGTTTGAAAAAGTAGGGGTTAAGATCTTTGAGTCTTTGGCTTAATGATCTCCTGTGAAGTCTCTTCTATGGCAGGTTCTGGGGGGAATCATGATTCTTCTCTCTATGGTTGCACACTGCTTTTTCTTTCTTGAAGCTGCATGCTGGACAAACACATCATCAGCAACAGTGTTTGCAGCTCCAGATTCAGCCCACAGTCCAACAGCAAACTTGAAAATAATAAATCATATTACGATAAAATAATTACTTAATTCCTTTAAAATTAAAGAAAAAATTACACATGCTGTGTTTGCAAGAGGAAAAGACTTATCATCAATCACAGCACATAATCTGTTTTCAATGCACTGTTTAAGTGTTCTTTGAAGGTAAATATTTTATTATGCCTTCAAAACACTATTAGAGTTTACAGTTTATCACAAATGTGCAAATCAGTTTTCTATGCATGTATCCTTTGGTTTCACAGCTTACTTCCATTCCTTTTAAACTTACTTGCATTCAAAGACTCTCTATTGCAACATCAAGCTCTGGGAAATGAGTGTACAAATTGAGGTTGGTTTTCAAGGAGTGCTTACATGCTTAGTGTTTGTGTTGATATTTCCCAGAGGTTTTTTTTTTAAATCTATAAAGAGGCCATGCAATTGGGATAAAATAACAAATGATCAGATATTCAGAGGCTGTTTCAGCTCCTGGAGGGGGGAATCCTGGCAGAACACTCTATCTCTCTTTGAAAGGCACAGAGGACTTTGTGCAGGAAAGGAAGGGAAGTTACTGTACATAAACAAGCACTAGTGCTCAGTTCCTGGGCTCCAGTGGCACTGGAATGCTCAGCCCCACTGCCTGTGACATGATGGTAGACTTCATACATATACAGTGATTTGTGGAGGGAAAGTTTCTATCAACAAATAAGCAGCCTTATGTACTGATTTATGTCTTAACTTGGAAGGAAGGAAAGAAGTAGAAAGAACAGAAGTTAGGTCTCAATGTGAGAGAACACAGCACATCTCCACCACATGAAGGCTTCAGTAGCTCTGAGGACAAAACAGGTGATCTGTTGGGTGGCACAGTCATGATCTGAGCAATGCAAGTACACAATAAACAAAAGGCATCGCAGTTTGAAGTTACAACTCCTCTGAATCACAGGAAAGACTTTTCACCTGGTTTATTTCTGATTGGAGGCACAACACTGCATCTAATTAGATGTGTCAGAAAAGTAAAGCTTGCAAAAATCATTTCACAACTGTTCTGCTTGTTGAGGAGAAAAAAAATTATTCCTTCAAATGTGTTACAGTCCTTCTAAGAATGTGCATGCAAACACATACAAAATGCCCTGCCTGGGGATTTTGAAGCTTCAGTGTTTTGATTTCTCCTATACGTTATTTTTCTGTGGGTGCAGCTGAACAGAGAGAAATAAAGACAAACTCTAACACTGGAAAGTCAAGAAAAAAGGAATTGTTGACCCTCTAGCCAGTTAGTAAATAGAACTTGCCCTGAGCATGGCAGGCAAGTGCCTCCTCCACCCAGACTTTGGTTCTTCAAGGACAGTAATGTGATTTTTCATGCAGTAACAGTTTGCTCTTGCCAGTGCATGTCTAACAGCTTACCCTGTGGCTCTGATCTATTAGCAGTGATGAATTCCTGTCAAGGGAAACAAGTTAAGCTGCAGTATCTCTTGAACTTTAAAACATGACAGAGCATTAATGAGGACCATCACTGGCTTATCTCCATAGAGTGGTGTCTGATAGCTCCTTTGTTTCTGTGTCCCCTACCAGTAGTGATTTGCAGGAATTTCTCTAGAATTCAAACTCTCCTTTTCCCAGTGTTGCTCACTGGTTACAACAGCCCCTGTATGTTTCTGGGAACTACTTTTTTTTGGCTGCACTGTAGTAGTAACCACCAAGAGAAGAAGAATGTAGGATACAGAGAGGGCATCCTACCAGGATTGGTCATCTATTTAGTAGCATGAGCTGGTTCAGCTGCTCAGGGCCGTGCTCTTCACAGTGCCACAGCAGTGGGCTGTAGTGGATCACTTGCTTTCTGCTTGGAGTGCTTTATCTCCTGTTTCCATTCCCAGTCCTTCTGAGAAATGTTTGGATAGGTTTTCTGGTTGGAGGATGAGCTGCAGTATACATGTGTGTCTGTAGAGCTAGGCAAGGAACAAAGACACACTGAAAACATATTAGAATAAAAAAACTCCAGGATACACAACATAAAAGCCAGCAGCAAAGGTATAAAACCCACCACAAAGGCTGAGAAACTGCAAGTTAAGGCACAGCACCCTCTGCTTAACCCACATCACCCTGCCTTGGGGCTGTGCTGCGCAGTGCACCGGAGAGCTGCAGCCTGCCTGTGGGAGTGAACCAGCACTGCTAACAGGATCTTCAGGTCCTATTTGGTGAGTGACTCGAGGGTTCAGGTTTTCTCCCATGCTTCTTGTCCTCCTGGAGAAGCTCCCTGTAAACACCTGTAAAGCCACTTCATTTGTCCTCATTCCAGTCTGGCCTCATGCCACTCCTTGGGCACAAGAGTGGCAGGGTTGGAGGTGAGCCTGACATTCCAGCCAGCAGGCAACAGCAATCTGTCCTCATGGGATTGGCATAGCTCTAGCTTCTTGCCTGGCAGTTTGTTTGCCTGTTGGGGCTGCCTTTTGTTCCATTTGTGCAGTAGCTGGCACAATGGGGTCCTGGCACTGCATTTTTAAATACTGGCACCATGCAAGTGGGAAGATGCATCCCCATTTGCCTTCCAAGAGAGCAGCTGGTTTGGAGCCACCTCTCCAGTAAAATTGAATGAATCTTCACATTTTTCGTATTGAGGCATGTGCTACTTCCTAAACAACTGGGCACTCCTGTGCAGATGTCACATCTTCAGGAGGGTTGCACCACCCTTGTCCAGGACAGAAGAACTCAAACCTATTTGCCAGGTTGTGCTATTCCTCTGCTTCTCTTGCTCATGCCCTGGGAAGTCACACCAGACTTATTCAAGGTGGAACCAGCACAATGAGAAATGGCAAGGCCATTGCTCAGAACTCTGCTGTTGTCATCTGGAGTATTAGAAGCATTCAGCTTTAACTTTAAACCAATATATATATATAATTTTTTTTTTTACCATTTCTCTTTGACTTTCTACCTTTTTTCTTCTGTTTTTTCAGCAAACAAACAAAAAAAAATTTTACTGGGGAAATGCTTGCTACTAGGATCAGATCAGCTCCTGTGGAGTGCAGAATATCTTGCTCTGTCCATGGGCAATAGTAGGAAAGGCTACTTTTTCAGCCTTTTGTAGTGAGTCTGATGCAATGACAGGTTTAGTAGGAGGATTGTGCTCTCAGCACAATGGAATCTCTGGGAGGAAGAGCTAACTTCTGGTGGGCATCCCCTTGGCTCCCAAGGCAGCTACAAACCTCTTGAAAAAATCCTACACTTTAATGAGAGCTCAGATCTTACTGCCATGGACAGAAATTAGCCTTGTGCTTTGCTCATGTTGTTACCACCTCTGACAGTGCAAGGGCCTCAGGCTCACTAATCCCTCACTCTGACTGATCCTTCTCCCAGATGCTTTGTTCCACACACAGCAGAAGTCAGCAGTGCAAAAAATTAGATGTCCTCTTCTCCATGATACAGGGCCCCTCAAAGACCAAAGATTCTAGTAATGTTATTTCTGCAGCTCCTTGAACAAGCACTCAAGAATTTAACAGATCTCACCATTACTACATTTTCACTGATGTCTCCCCTGCATTCTTTGCATGCCAGGAGCTTACTTGTTTTTCCGTGCCTAGGTTTTAGCACAATCATTTGACAATGACTGTTTATAATGGGCATCGTGAGAGATGTGAAGCTCTGAAAAGCCTTGCAGCAGAAGGAATGCAATAGCAGTTTCCTTTACCCAGGCCAAAGTCTCAATTGCCATAAAACAGCATGGTTTCACTGCCAAGCATAAAGTTTGCATTCATTTACATCAGCAAGAATACCTCCTAAGAATTTCAGTCCCCTGTATAAGAAGGCTAAATTTTTCTCACTTCTTGTTTCTGAAACCATGCTGAATTTTAAGCTTTCTTAAATCCACTCCAGTAATTCTCATTCCTTTGAGTCAAAATTATTGACAACCAAATTTCTCTATAATGAACAAGAAGCAAGTTTGAAGAAAGGGTTTGTGGTTTTTTTGTTGTTGGTTTGTTGTTTGGTTTTGTGTGTGTGTGTGTGTCCTTTCAGTGTCCTTCTTCAGTCCTATCTCCCTTCTTCCCTTACCTGAAATCCTTCATTCCAGTGCCCCTGAAAACAACCTGGAAAACAGAGTATGTTAATTTGGTTTTGTTATTTTTCTTTCCCGAGCCTTATTAGCTAGCACTGTGTACATCATCATAATTGTGGTAAGATGCTGTCAGCATCCCTGCCTGGTTTCACAGATTGCTCTGACTGCTTTCCAAGCATCCCTAAGAATAGCTCAAGACAGTGATGTATGATGGTAAGTAGAGAGCTGTCATTATAACAGCTCCTCTCTTCCCATGGACCTCTATCAGGAGTCACAAACATGTTATGCTGGAGAATCTCCCTTGCAAGTCTGGGGTGGAAGAGGTGGGCAAGAAGCAGCTGAGGTGCATACACTGTGTTCCTTATATCCTCTGCCTCTGAGCAACACTGAACACAGATATCATCTAAAGCCAGTTATCAGTGCACTGTTGTTCATTCTGAGGAGGCAGATTATTTGTAATTGTTAATCTGTATCGTTGTACTACCCCAAAATCAAAGCAGAGGGCACTTGCTCGAGTAATGACCTTGTAAAAAAAGGCAGCACCTCAGAGCTGCTGCTTATTGTGAAAGGTTCAAAAATGGGTATTTCATACAATATTTTTTGTCTTGCACTTCTTACAGAGACAGATGCAGAAAAAGGTGCTGCATGGCTAAGAACAAAACACATATGTGCACATTCTAAAAGGTCATCTGTCAGCAAACTCAAGTTCTAGAGTCACGGACAGGTCTTGAAAAGTGTGCAAAAGCTTGCTTGCTGTTCCCTTTGTTTGACTTTTATGCCTATTAGTAAGAACACAGATAATTAACTGCAGACTAGCTGTTCTACTGCTGAAATTTGCAAACCTGCCACATTGACATAATGAAGATAATGCCTTTGGGGACAAGAAAAGTATAGATTTTTTTCCCCACAAACATCTTTTGTAAAAGCAAGCAGACAAAGGCCATCACTCTACTGATGTTTTTAAGCCTTTACTGATCTGTCCAAAACTTGTCTATAGGTCACCAGGCAGAAGAATTCATGCCTTAAGGAAAACAGGTTGAAGAATTCATGATAGAGTTCAGAGAATCTTTTTTTCTTTCTCTTTCCTTTCATTTTCCTTGTCAGAAATGGACCCAGTCAGTGTCCTAGTGCTTTGCTGGGTGGAGCAGAATGACAAGGACAGGCAGGGACTGGCACACATGGATGACTTCCTTTGTGGTCCATCTGATGAGGTTGTTCCTGGTAAACACAGTGTCCATGGAGGGTTATGTCTTGAACAGATATAGAGGAAGGCTACTGAATGATATCTTGTCCTAGGTCTGCTCTGGGCTCTGTTCCCAGTTCTGCCATGCTGTCCTTCTGGCACATATTTTCCTGTGCATCATTTTCCCCAGAAACAGTGAATGAGAAAGAGTTCAGCTGCACCTCAGGGCTGGCCATGGGAGTGGTGCCTCCAGTGCTCAGCCCCACTGCAGGAAGACCCCAGAACAGCAGAGAAAATGTCCAGAAGTGAATGTCCTCTCTGCAGCAGTGGTGACTCTGGAGCAGGCTGAGCTTTCCTTAGCAATTGGTGTGAATCTTCTGGTTTTGTTTCATCCTCAAGGACCCCAGCCCATGTACTTGGAGGCTTCCCTGACACAGAGATGACGAGCCTGTGGGAGACCCAAGATCAAAGGCAGGAGCATGGAGCTGCACTGGCCTGTATAATGCAGCCCTGGCTATCATTCTTTTTCCTGCAATCTGTCTCTGGGCAAGTTTTACTTGACCAAACACGATGCTTTGATTCCAGGAGAGTCCCCTCCTTGCAGAGGAAATGAATGTTGTTAATTGCTACATCTCTGAATCTGCCAGAGTTGGGCTGGGACTCCCACCAAACAGCTGCACAGGGAGGATGGGGATGGTTGCCTCTGCTAACTAAAACCATGTCTGCAATGCTGTGTGTGACCCCTATGTCATTCCAGCCTCTGCCACTTGGGAGCCTGTGGAAGGGGCTCAGGAAGGCTGGGATGCCTCTGGAGGTTCCTGCACACTGCCTCCAGTCAGGTACAGAGGCACAGCCTGTCATGAATTTTGGAAGCCTCCTAGCCCACACATCCTGCAATAGGGAGGGCCCGTCTCCACCTGGTGCCTGGAGGCAGTCGCAGTCTGCTGTTTCTCTGGAACAAAACTTGCAATTTTCCCCAGTAAGTGCTCCCAGTTGTAGCAACAATTCCTAAGTCACGTCATGTTTTACTAGCCTTGCATGCCTTTTATACCAAGTCGCTATCAAAGGCATGCATGTGTCTTGACTCAAAGTTATTCAAGATGTGGAGCCTTCAGATTTTATCAATGAAAAGGGTTTCATTCACCTACAAAACTTTTTTTTAAAAAATGAATTTCTTAAAATTCATGTAGAAAGGTACAGAGATGTTAAGATATGCTGATACCTAGTGCTTGGTTTAAATGACTGCAGCTTTAAAAATGCTGAACTCCACTGTCTTTAAAACTAGCTTTTTCTCTCTATGAAATCTACAAGCAATTCCAAATCCAACCAAGCTTAAAACATCTGGCCCCAGCCATAGCCAATTTATGTGCCCACGATTTTTGGTTGTAACCTGTGTGAGGGTAGACTGCTTCCTCCTCTGCCCCAGATGGGCTCAAGGGCAGCCCGGGCTGGTTCGGTTTAGGGTCTCTAAACTGAATTGCATTTTAAAGGAAAAGCTCCCTCCCAAAATAGCTTTTCTGATGAAATTGTGTTTGCCTGAAAAGTGCTAGAAGGGCCAGAGGGAGCCCATGGGCTTCCACTAATGCTACCAGAGTCCAAACCCACCTCCTCCTCACGCAGGTGTCATTAGGGAGCACTGGACTGTGGCTTCAAGAAGGCATTGCTGGAGGGAGCATGAGGAAATGCAGCTGACCCAGCCAGTGCCTTCCCCTGCTGCCCAGGGCAGTAGCTGCCAGGGATCAGGGCTGCCATGTGTGGAAGGATGCCCCCTGTGAGGGGCCACCCATGGTGGGTGGCACAGCTGGGCTGTGACTTCAAGAAGGCTGCAGCAAGTCCAGCTTAGCCATTGATGTGGCTCTTGGCACCACATCTGAGGAGACTGTTGCACAGCAATTATTCCACCTCAGGCATTTTACACTTGAAACAGCCAAAATTTCAGCTGGTGTTGAACTAAAAATATACTGGTTGTGTGCAACTGTAGACCCTCTCTGGCATCCATTTACCCCAGAGCAGCAATGGTAAAGCACCCAGAGGGAAGTATTACTTGGAGTCTAGGAGCATGCAGTGATGAACTTTGCATCCTGGGAACATCCTTTATTTGTCTAACTTATCTAAGATACACCTGTAGATCTGATGGATGAATATACCCCTAAGAAATAAAGCCTAGTGAACAGAAGCGAAGGATCAGCTTTGTTCCATATCATATAACTGGAGACTTGTGTGCAAAAATGTACTTTTGACAGAATTCCTTTTTTCCTCTCTGCCCTATTTCTACTTTGGGAAATTTCATATGTCCTGTCCAAGCTTATGGTGTTTTTCAGAGATAAGCACATCATTTTATCTAGTCTGCAGTAAAGGGTATGGAAGGGAGAACAGTCAATAATTTTAACTCAATCTCACTAAAATGAATCATTTTTATTCTTGGTGATAGCAAGGTATTTAATATCCTATACAATGAGGCATTTTGTATATGACCATCAGAAGTTAATAGGAAGCAGAAGCTTATGCCTGGGGCTGTAACTGTGTAAAAGTCTTTCTCCCATCCCGCTCCTCAATCACACACTGAAATTTTTGCCGCTATCTTCACCCTGCAACTTCCACCACTTTCATTGCTCTATGGACACACACCACTCTGGGCACCAGGTGTTAGGGGTTTTGGGGTGCCAAGGAGCCCATGCAACCTCCCAAGCTGTTTGAAAAAAACCAAATACCCTGGTCCTGCAGCCCCCTCCTCTTGCTGTTTGTGTACACAGAGAGCCTTCAGAGAAAAGGTGGGTGGGCTTGACCTTTGCAAAAACACTTGTGTGCTGATTGCAAATGCCAATCCTTAGATCAGAGGAAGGCCATGTACCAATGTAGAGCAACCCACTCCTATCTGCACACAGCTAGCAGCAAATGCATGGACCCAGCCTCATTTGGTTGTTCTTGCTGCCCTGGAGTACACAACACACCATCTGAGGTGTTGGATTGTTCAAATCCATATGGTAAAAAGATGGCTTTGAATAGAGCACAATAAATTGTCAAAGAGAAAGAGGAAAGAGTAAAAGCTGGGATGTCTGAAATTATTCCACTCTAATAAGTGTGCAATTGGCAAACTGCATAGAAGAAATACCATTCTTGCTTTTTCTATGCAGCTGTTCTCCAAAGGCTTCCAAATCAGCAAGTTTGTGCCCTTTCACCCCTCACACAGTCCTAAAAATAAGTGGAAATACCAGTCATTCAAATAACCAATGTCAAATGCACAGAACAGTGTCTCTATAGCCTTTTTGGATTGAGTCTTTCTCCATACCCTGAGTAGTTCTGCACCCCATCTAATATGGACTCAGGTTCTCAGATGCCTTTCATTTTTCAGATTTCAGGGAAAGGATGTAAGTCTCTGAAAGACTTATGTTATCCCTAAAGCTCTGGGACAAAGCAGTGATCTATGATCTGTTCCTCTGGCCCAGTGGAACTTGCCAGAACCAAGAGAAAACCCACTCTTGTAGGACATGGACTTCTCAGGACTTAGCCCAAAATGGTGGTAAGAAGCTTCCCTGAAAAATTAAGACACTCTCAATCCTCATTCCTTGCTGTGGTTACAGGCAAGGCACTTTCTTTGCTGTTTCTTTCATTCATATCAATGCAAGGCAAAGTGTGTGTGGTTATACATATGCATATATACATATAAAAGTACATATACCTATAGAAGTATGCACACACAAACATGTACATACACAAATATATATATACACATCAATGCATACACAGAGTTCAAGAATTTCAAAAGCAAACACTGTGCTGCGCACACATCTTCCTATGTGGAGAAGATGAGAGAGCAAGCACACAACAGCTGTTGGTTGTTCTGCTTAATGAACCACCATGAAGCATTATGCTGCTTGGTGTGGTACAACCAGCACAGAACAAACTGCAATCAAAGAGGCAGGACTGGGTGCTGAAGTGGAAGAGAAGAAGAACCTGGGGAGAAAGACAGCTGCAGGGGATCTGGGTGTTGGCTGGGGAGAAAAACACTTGTGCAAAACAGTGTGTCACAGCAGCTGGAGTGGGGCTTGGGAGTGTTTAAGGACAGTAGGTAGGTTGGATAGGAAGATAAGGCAGTAGGGAAGTGGGATGCAGTATTCAAGAGATAAGGTGAAGGCGGAATATTTTGAAGAGGTGATTTGAAATAGATAATTCAGTCAAAAAAGATTTTACGTGTAAAGACGGTAAGGTGGAGGAAGGGAAGTTTTGCATTTACTGTGAAATTTATGTCAGATCATATTTAAAACTGTCTCCTTTGCATCACTAACCTGTAATCTCACAGCAGCGTTACCCAAATCTCTTGGAGACTGAGATGGGGTCTCTACTGTAGGTAAGAAACATCCTGTGAGACTGCACTGAGAGGAGACCACCAGAAACTCAAAAAAAGCCTGCCATTCTCCACCACCACTTGCTCTGTACTCTTGCTCCAGGCTCAGTCATGAAACGTGAGAATGTTTCCTGCAAACTATTTTAGACAGAAGCAAAGGAATTGCTGGTTATAAATGGAACAGCATGTCTTTTTTCATCTGTGTATTCACAGTGCTGGAAACAAGCAAGAGCTGAAGATGTAGTTATTGAAGCAGATGAATAGACATCATCATTTGAGTTCTGCACATGAATATGGAGGAGGAATTAAATCATGGGCAATGTGTGCTATTTTAACCCAAAACCACAAGTTGTGCAGAACATTTTCTTACAAATTTGTACTCAAAGTGGTTCTCAAACCACCATTAATCAGACTATTTGGATTTCTGCTTCAAGAAAGCCAGAATAAGAACATGAACTTAAAAAATCAGATCAGAATGACCTTCTTAATGTTGTTTTCAGTCACACCATATCCTGCTGCATAATGTGAATTTCATTTTAGTAGCAGTCTGTTTTGCTATCCATCACTGAGCATGATGGAGTTACTTCCTAAAAGGAATCCTGGTCATTTTATAAGCATCACACACAGTAATCAACTATCTCCTTTTAGTAGCAGTCTGCTTTGCTATCCATCACTGAGCATGATGGAGTTACTTCCTAAAAGTAATCCTGGTCATTTTATAAGCATCACACAGAGTAATCAACTATCTCCTGTAAGAATTAACTGTTGTAGGTGGCAGCCTACTTTTATTTCCAATCAAGATGATTTGCAGGCACCTACACCAAAGTAAGTAGGGAGCTTTTATTTCCGGCTTCATACATGGCTAGACAAATGACAATGTCCCACAGAGACAATATACAGAGAGACTACAGACTGATCAGGTGAGACCCTGAGATGGCACTGTTGGGGTGATAAGACACACTCAGTGTGAGTTGCTGTGTGTGACATTAGTTACATCAAAAGGCAGAGAGAGAGAAAAACTGGCTATAGAAAAATGATGCCCTGGCCTTCCATACTGCTACACTCACACTCCCTGATGTTCAGATGAAACCCAATGGCAAACTGGAAATAATTTCATTTATCACTGTTAGTCCTGCAAACTGAAATAGGGATATGTAACCCAGAGGCCCAGGGAGTTTTATCACTGACTTCATTAGAAACAGAATTTCCCCAAAGCTTTCTGGAAATGTAGATGCTTGGCAAAGCAGAGACTTTCTATCTAAGTCTCGAAGTCAGCCTTCTCAGACCCCCTCACCTGATGCAGAAGCCCGTGCCCTGCATCTCAGGGCTGGCAATAGGTGACACCAGCCAGAGTGTGTGCAGCCAGCCAGTGCTGCTGCTTGTACTGCCCTGGGATCCAGGGGATCCCCTGAAAACACAAGCCTCGCATCTCAGGAACCGATCACACAAGCGCGCTTGAAATTCAAGGGGGACAAGCTAATGCCAGCACTGTGGTAGCAGGGGAGGGAGATTAGAGGTCAGCCCGTAGCAGAAGTGGGGCTCACACCACAGAGCCTGCCTGCAGGCTGCCTCTCTCCCTGGAGAGGAGCTGGGCTCCACCAAGAGACAGCGGAGCTCACTGGTGCAGTGCATCCCCAGGCATTTTCTGAGAATAGCTATAATTCAAACTGATGGGATTTTTGAAAAATGTTTTACCACCTCATCTATCTAGGTCTGATTTGATTCCATCAACGAAGTGGCTAAGTCTTCTTTTTTTTTTGCACCCCAACATGAGTGCAAGCTCTGTAAGTTGCAGGTGTCAGGAAATCTTAAAATAATGTTGGGGTAGGATGGGAAGGAAAATATATAGTTCCTCAGCTCCTACATATTTAACAATAATTAAAAGATACCACAAGGCAGAGCAGATAATACTGATTTACTGCAACCCTATTTGCATGTATACATGAATATATACTTTTATTTGGACTTTATGATTTATTCATTATATACATAAAGAGATAATGAACAACACATCTGCATGCTATGAAGCCAGGTTTCATTGAGACTTATAATTTACAAAACAGAGACAAAATCCCTGAGGATGAACCTTCTGCTCTCTTTCCAGTGTACTGTATTTGAGATGTCAGGAGTCTTTAAAGTTAGTATTTTATTTAAAATAAATATGCAGACATCATGAGAGCAAGCAAATTATCACACAGAGAGACAGGCAGACTATATCTTCAATTTAAGAAAACACATTTTTTAACATGAATTATGCATTTGTTTGGTTTTTTGCTGTTACTGGGAAAATCAGACAAAACAGGAATTCATTCATTAAAAGTGACTGAAGCTGTAGTTTTGCGAATGTCTCTGCATGACAATGACTTAGAACAGTGGAAAAAATCCAGCAGTTCAACAGCTCAAAACCTTCTCACAGAAGGTACTGATGATATGTAGCTATTGGACATGATAACTTTCACAACAATGTTTAGTTGTATTTTTTAAAAGTCATTTTTTAGTGCAAACAAAATATTATGAGTTTTTCATCAACCAAAAACTGGAAAGCCTGAAAAAACCCCAACCAACAAAGCCAAAAAAACCTTCCCCCCCCAAAGTATTTGCTTTCTAAAATGTGAAATTGCAAAAACCAGTTACCTTCATTTCTTTTCAGTAAAACTTACAATATCAAACCCAGGTGTAGAAGCAGTGCTCCCAGAGAAATGTATACAAGCCATTCTAGTAGAACCCAGGTGTGTGAAAATTTTTTCCCATCTCATGAAAATTTAAAACTTTACAGAGATTTCAGCACAACTTTGAACTCTCATGAATGTAACACCTGATTGCCTAAGACATTCACCTCTGGTAGGTTATTAACTGTGATGCCTATACCATTGGGTGCCAAAATTTCCATGAACCCTCTGAGTGTGATGCAGAAGGTGTAGCACTCAAAAATGTGCTTTCTCAGGTTTTAAGATTCCACTAAATGCAAAATCAGCAAAAGCTCTCATGATTTCAATGAATCTGTTTATCCTGTACTCTTTCACTGTAGTTTGATAGGTAAAAATCATGCATTCCCTGCTAACTTTTGTATTTTAGCCACAGATTCTACATCAAAAAGTCATAAATGTGCAGCATATTTTGCATATTTATATGGAAATATGAGCATAGTTCCTGAAACCTCATAGTGCTCACAGTTGAAGCAGCCTGTGCTGCATCTTTTATGGAAGGGTGGAGCAAATGACCTCCAGAGAACGCTTCCAACCTCAGCCATTCTGTTTCCAGTGTATTTATGCAAAACAAGCTCTCAGTGTATAAAACTTAGTCCCATGCCAGCTGCAGTCTGTTAAAAGGGGAGCAAATAAAGCCACTGGAGTGCAGAAAAGGTATCTGTTATCCCAGCAGGTCTGCATCAGCCCCTGTGACTTTATTGTGGCCCTGGATACTCAGAAAAGAAAATGTGAAGGGCACCCAGTTTAGGAGAATCATCAGAAACTTTGAAATATATATTATTATTGTATGTATACATAAATGTATAAATATGTATAAAAAAAGAAAAAAAATATTTGTCTAGGACTGAAAAAGACCCATTTCATTGGAAAGAATCCATTCTAGGTCTGTCTTGGCTGGTGGTGTGATCTATGTGTGGTCACATAGTGCTGCAGGTGCAGCAAAAAAGCAGGTACTGAGAAATCTGAAAATCTTCAGGAAAGCCTATGCCTGTTCAGACATAAATGGACAGGGACCACAGAAGAACTAGGGATACCCAGGCTACCTCTGCTGCCTCTGTCTGTTTTTCTCTAAAAACTTTCCTTCAGCTTCCCTGTGCCCAGGAGCTTTCACAGCTTTGGCTGTCTGGACTGGCTCCACTTGTTATCTAATATTGTTTTTCTTGTATAAGGCCCTTTAATCATCAACAGTTTCTGCTTTCAGAAGAATCTATCAACCCCAAAAAACATGTTCAGACAACGAGGGAGAGCACAGGCTCTTGTGCAGTGTTTCTTTTAATCTCTGGCCCCTCCTGCTCTTTCAGGGACAGCAATCCCATAGATTGCAGGGGAGAAAATAAAAAAATACTCTAAAACATCTTGAGCCTCTCATCTGCTTTCTCTCCTTGCCACCTTTTCCTTTTCCAATGCCATGGTAATTTTCATGCAAGGGGATCGGGGTGAAGGAACAGATGCTGCTCCTATTTCCTCCCTGTTATCATCCCACTCCCAGCGATGCTCCCTGTAATCGTTCCATTGTACAGCTGCCTTTCCCATAAAGCTGAACAATGAATAATGGATGCAAAAACTAAGTGGCGTTTCAGGTTCATTAGTATGCATATTGTTATAAATTCATTTCAGTAGGTGCTGTGAAGCCACTCTCCTCTCTTTTGTATTTTGAGGTGTCACTGCTTCAGGCTCTGCTAATGTTCATTTTGTATTCATTCATTTGTGTCTGTAGTTTTACCTGGATTGTAGGCTATTGTTCTTATTTGCAAAGCTTGGGTTTAATTTCCTGTAGGAAGCTTTTCTTTTGTCTCTAGGGCTCACTCTCCTATTACAATCCACCTTGAGAGTACTAAAGCACTGTCCTGCTGGTAAAATATAATTTGTTTTCTAGTGTTCTAATGAAAATGTTACCATTTATGTCTGAAAAAAAAAGTTAAAAAAAAGAAAAAAAGAAAAAAAATAAGGAAAAAAAAAAAGAGAGAAAATAAAAGATCAAGATTTTGTTATTTTAGATGTTGGTATCCAGGGCTTCCCTTTTGTTCATTCCTATTCCTGAATGTTAAATAGCTCACAAGCCCCAAGCCACAGACCTGCAAATCCTTGTTACCTTTGACCCATGTCCAGCTGCCAGCAAAGGCTTTGCTGGTAATGCTGGGCTCCTGAGAAGAATTTCTGTCAGCCATGCAGAAAGCAACTCATGTATCAGCATTTTCTTGTAAAGTCGAACAGAAGCTACTTCCTGCTCCATTTCAGGCCCCCGGCCCTTTGCAATTATTCCCTTTATTTATATCACATACATATTTCATTCATTCTCATTAGGGTCTTCAATAGCAACCCATTATCTTTCAACATATCCATAGCAGATAGAACATTCATATTATTGCCCCTGTTTTTGTTTCTGTTTTATGATATTCTCCTTCACACATTCAGATTCATTCTTTCTAACAACAGCATATCATCAGGCTTTGCCTTCAGCTATTGTTACCAGTGAACTGATAAAATGCAGTAGGATGCTACAGAAAGTACAGCTGATCCCAAGCCTTTTTTCCTCTCTGCCCTCTCTGTGTTGGACCAATAGTGGTGCAGAGCTATCAGCTCAAGAAAGTACAAAATGAACTCCAACTACAAAGGAAGAAAGAGACAATAGTGAGCTATAGCTGTGCTCTCCCAGGACATTTTGCACAAAGGAACAATCGCCCACAGCGGTCTCACTGAAACGGAATTTGCAGTGGATAATATTCAGCACATGCACAGCACATACAAAGTAATACAGTAGTTGCTGATAGCAGTAACTCTGTACAAGAAGAGAATCTTACTGAAACTGAGTTTCATCTTTGATGGTGTATGCAAAGCCTTCTTAACTGAGTCTTAAGGACAAACTATTCAGACCAGGTGTTGGAGCCTGAGTACTGAAATGAATTGTCCTATATTCAGTACCAGGAACCAGTAGCCACATGTTGAAAACACTGGTATAAGTGACTCTCTGAAGATGAAAAGCAGAGCCTGTGGCAAAGAAAAGCACAAGTCCTCTCTGCCTGGATCATCATCACCTTTGTTCTCCTCTTTTCTTCCTACAGCAGTAAAAAACTTCAGCTTTCCAGCTCTTTAGTCATACGAAGCCAAATATGAAAAGGGATTTTGTACCACAAGTAAAGGCTACAAAACCAGGTGTGTCAGACACTTAAGATGCTTTATTGGGAAACTCATAATCTCAGCCATGTCCAGGATGCCTGTTCTACCCATGGAGGCAGCATGTGTGCTCCCACTGCAGCCCCTTGCTATGAGAGCTGAGACACCCATCCCCGGGCAGAGCGTCGGGATGGCAGATCTGAGAGGTACAGGAGTGTGACATGTACACACACCACATGAGGAAAAAGAGATCAGTCATAAGAAGACCATTTCCACTTTTATTATGGTAAATTGTCAGCTTGTGGTAAATCGAACAGATCTCTGAAGTCTGAAATATGGAAAACTTAAATCTTACAAAATATTCTCACTATGCAGTTCCACTACAGAGATTATCATGACCACAGGGACAGATATCTTCACAAGTATCCCAGTGTACCACATTGTGTGTGTGTGTTTATATTTGGATGTATTCAAATACACCGAAATTCACACATATAAACTGCAGTATTGTTGATATATAAATATATACTCATATCTCCCTCTCTATAAGCACTTTAGTCTCCCCACATGTATGTAAAAACAAGCCCAAAATCATATGTATGCAGATATCCTATCATTTATGTGCATTTAACATAGTCTTTTTTAAACAGGTTTGCTCTTATTTATGTAAATATCCTCTCTTGCATTCATACACAAGGCAGTGTACTCAGTGCCTTTCTATTGGCCAGGGCACTGTACTCAGTGTACTTTTTGTTAGCCAGGGACATTGCTGAGGACACTCACTGTTAGCCTGTTCCCTTTAACTTCTCTGAGCATATTTTTACTGCATATTTCTTTGGGAATATGACTGTGTGCAATAGAAAATAATAAATTCTCATGTAAACTACATGACCTCTGTTGAAGTAAGTGGTGTGTGGACTGATTAAAATCAGAAGTAGGTTTCTCCAGTTTTGTCCAACTACACCAGCATTTGGGTACCCCCAGAACCTCATTGGAGGCAAAACTGAGTAACTGAGAACAGAATTTGTCCCAAATGCTAGAATGATCACATCTCTATTCATATTTAGCATGTCTACTCGACCACAAACCCACAAATTCCTGACCTGATGGTACTTATTGCTGTTTTATCTGTAGCTTGATGCTGCAGCACCCACACGATTCCTTTTCATCCCACTTGTTTTATATCATTCCACCACACCACTGGGGGTCTGGAGCTGAAGGCATACAGGAGACACATTCTTTACCTGCACCTAAGGATCAAAAGATGCATATTTTCCTGCTAGACTTGCCTGAAGTCTGTGTTACAGCCGCAGCCTGCCGAGCTGAGGGTCCTGCCGTGTGTGCACCTTTTGCAAAGAGAGCCATGAGGCAAAGCAGCTCCTAAAAGTGAGGACAGAAGTCCAGCTTCCTGTAGATGCAGGAAGAAGGTGCATCTCACTAAAGTTCCAGCCTGATCCTCTGTCTGCCAAGAACAGCTTGTGAAGGAGTACTACTGCAGACACAACTGAAATCCTTGCAGGAGAGGAAGCTTGACAGCTCATTTTCTTGTCCTGCTTCCAAAATGGCAGTGCCTACAAATGAATAGTTTGTTTGTGCTAAGTGGCAGGAAAGGGCCAATGGGACTGGGGTCCTTCCCATCCCTCCCCACTCCTTCCCACCCAACCCCTTGCACACTGTCTCCCCACTTGGCCCAGCAAGGATGAAGTGCCTGGACACACTTGTGCCTCTAAGCTGTCACTTTTCTGCTCACAAAAGGCATTAAGAGAGCTTCCCTGGTCTCACAAAAGTGCTGTGGGAATGAGTAGCTTCAGATTGCAAGTACTCAGATATTACTGCAATACAGGCCAGGAAACAGGCAACATACTCAGCTTTCAGAAATACAGCTCCAGTTTGTAAAGCTGGAAATGCACATAGTTGTTAATGTGTTCCCTTTTCTTTCTCTCTTGATAACTTGTTCTTTGTTCTTGTAGTCTACTTGATTCTAGGGATTTTTTATTCCACTGCAAGATTGGATTTTTTATTCCACTGCAAGATTTGATTTTTCTTTTTAATACATAACCTGGCACTGAGCACCTGCCGCAATTAAAGCAGTGGTATTTGGTTCCTGTGAGGTCTTATTCTATTATGAAGTTTTATCCATTGATTGTAGGCTAATGAACCCATCAATTCATCACAGCACTTCTATTACCCTACTGCTGTTGTGGGAGGTTGTACTGCTGAGCTTGGGTAACAGCACTGACTCTCTTGCTACTGCCCCAACTGTTGTTAAGGATGTAAAAGAGGTAAAGTAATCAGAATTTTGATACAGTTCAGCTTTTTGGCCCTTCTGTGGCGTGTCAGTTCCACCTATAATAGGACTTTCTCATTTAAAGCAAATCAGTTTCAACAATACTTGCTATTTAGAATGAGTGGCCCTAGAGAAGGATGGAAAAGGGGAAGAGTTCTGATATTTTTCTGGGAAACACTGTGGGGGGACATAAGAAATGGTCATTTTTTTCATTCATAGAAATTGTCTGGTATGGGGCATTAGCAAAACCTGGATGAATTCAAAGTAATTAGGAACAGCAAGAAATGGTTTCAGCAGCAAATACAACAGCAGCAATATGTTTTTCTCTCTCTGTGTCAGATACTGGTAATGCTATTTTTTTTTAAGCCTAGTTTCAGATTATATGTGGCAGATTTATTTATCATTCCACAGATAGTTATCTGGCTTTTTTTAGATTGTCTGGCATTACATTGATTCAGCACAGATATGCAGAAATGCACAAAATTAATTGGCAAGAAAATAAACCCAGGACCACAAGAGGAGTTGCCTTTAAGGTATCACTCTAAAGTTTGAGAGTTAAAAACCAAATAGGATAATTCTGGCTGTCTTGATATCTTTATTGAGAAAACATTTTGGCATTGAGTTTGGAGGGTGAACAGTAATAAAGGAACATACTGAAAAATAAAAGAAATGAGACTGATCTCTGTAATTGTGTCAGAGAAATCACATCTACATAAGCATGTGAACAGAAGGCCTACAAACACAAACAAGAGGAATGGAGATGTCTGAAAAAACAAGATGCCAATAAAGAAATGTGGCTAACAGATTGGAATGAGTGCAACCTTTTCAAATTGTAGTTCTTTCTAAAAGCATTTAAAATTCCTATTAGTAGTACGTCAACCGAAAAAAAAAAAAAAAAGAATTGTTTAAATTTAGGCAACATAAGTCTGTGGAAAACAAGGTTTGTAAATTCCAAAAAGCCAAACCCCTTTCTATCCTAAGCACAACCCTTATCTGAATTTAGCCACCAACTCCTTCGCTTGTTTTTTAAGCCAGCTGTTACAACACACATACTCCTCTCATTATCCAAGCATCTCAGTTCTAGGATCAGATTGTTTTTCTGAAGCACGTAATTTGATGCCACGGTACAGACAAGGGATTTGGGCAGAGTGGGCATTTTGATGCTGTGTCCTGCTGCACAAGTCCTGACGTAGGTTCTTCTGCATGTGGGAGATGGAACATCCAGAGCAGGCGGAAATTCCAACACTCAGCTTGTAAACAGTGGTGTTGCAAGTCTTATTAATTAATGTTTGCAAAATGTTCTGAGATTCCCCAGATAGAACATGTTACAGAAGTGAAAAATATTACAAGTAATCTTTGGTGATGTATTAATAACACCGAAGGTAGGAATGCAGCCTTGTTAGAGCTAAAGGCTTGTGACAGGCTTCTCTTTCAGCAGGTTTGCTAACAGAAGGAACAGACTGCAAGGCAAGTACAAAACTCCACTCCAAGATGTGGTGCTTCAGGAAGGCAGCAAAGCTTATCTACCTCAGCAGTTTTTGTAGCTGAAAATCCACATGAGCATCAGGTGCTTCATCCACTGTCAGGTCCTGAAGTTCTGTGAGCCTTTGGCCTCATTTGTATCTCTCCTCAGTGTCCACTTAGAGATCTCATCATTGCTCTGCTACTTCAACCCACAAACCCACAAAACAAGCAAGTGGCTTAATAAATAACAGAAATGTTTCAGCAGATGAAACATCTGGATTGGAGTATGACTCCTTCATTGCAGGGTACAGGAAGGGCAGTGGTAGATCCCTTGGATTCACTGTGAGCATGGCTGACAGGATTACCATTCCCCAACTGGTGTCTTTTGGGATCATGTTCTGGGCTCTTCAGTGATCCAGCATGAAAGATTTGTGCAAGGAACCACCATCCAGACACTCTCCCTCTCACCTAATTCAGCCCTGAACTTTGGCAACGGGGGAAGAGAATAGGAGTGCATTCTACACGGATCCTTTCTCCATCTGAGAGTCCAAGGCATGCTGGAGGAGATTTTGAGGGCTGACACAGTCCCAGAATGGTGAAAAGATGGTGGTTTCAGGGATGCATTACAGGAGGAAGACAGTGCCCCTGCAGAATGATTTCTTGGCTGCTGCATACCAAATGCACCAAGAAAACAAATATCCTAGCAGTGACTAGGAAATGACTGATCAATGCCAAACATGTGAAACAGTTGCCCTCACTCCTGGGTCCTTCAAAGCTGCTCAGGAGTTTGAGAGGTTGAGATCCTCCTGTCTCCTCCCTTACTTGCTTCTGCCCATTTGAATCGTGGGGATCCCTTTGCTGTGCTGATTAGGAAGCAGCTGATGCTTTCCTAGCTGAGCAGTTGGACCACGTGTAGGGACTCCCCAGCCAAGTAAAGTTCCAGCAAGGCTATCCCTCCTTACACTGACACTCATTACTCATTATTAAGAAATAACCAGCTGTTTCAGTAGAAAAATAAACAAGCAATGACAAAACTGGCTCAGAAAGGACATTCGGAAAGGGAGGAGGAGTCCTATGTCAGATCAGGGGCATGGGTAGAGATGTGGTCATCCCTTAGCTCAGAACAGGGGAAGAGAAGTGTACAGGATAGGCAGACTCATTTCATGCTACTATTACAAAGCAGAGCATTGGTAATGGGAGCAGTGACAGGGTCTTCATGTGGAAATCCATTCACAGGACCTGAAAGCACAGCAGTGTGGAAAGGCTGGATTATTTCTCCAGGCTGCTTTGCTTGGAGAGATATGCAATGAAAGGACATCTTTTCACAGCAGAGTCCTGGGTGGCTGCAGCACACTGTGTGTGTGCACCTCTAGGAGCACACCTGCAAGCAGGCGCTGCTGCTCCGGCACGGAGTGTTTGATTGCCTCGCTATTGCGGTTGCCAGCGGAATGAATGAATAGACACACCCCGTTTCTTCCTGAGATCTTCTGTTCAGATACACTCATGCAAATGTAATGAAGGTTTGTGGGAAAGGCAGGCACCCATGAATAGCACTGATTCACACTGAATGCAGGACATGCAGTTCTTTATACTTGCTCTCCAGCCTCTTTGCCTGTGTCTACAGTAGCTGGATTTTGCAGAAAGTCCCTTGCAACTTCCAGAGAGATCAGTGAGGTTGAGCAATTGCAGAAGCAGCATGGAAGGTCAATGAACAAGCTCCTTTCCCCTCCAGCATGAGGCAATAGGGTGTAAGCGATTTATAAACTGAAGTCTGAGGTGATTACAGAACTCAGGACTTAATTACACAATTCCATTCCCCTGTCACATGTCGAGCGTCTAACATGGACCTGGCAAAATACACCACGTGTTCTCAAAATATCACACCCTTGTTCACTGCCATGGAAGATGAGAATTAAAATCTTTAATTAAGTCCTGCAAGCTGCAAAGTTATGGACACTGACTGTAAAATGTGAAAAGCAGAGAGGGAGTGAGAAATACTCTCCTTGGATGATCTCTGAAGCTTGTGGGACAGCTTGTGGGAAAGTTCATGTAGTGCTCTTGTAGCATCCCAGCTTTTCTCCTGAAGCCATCATCCAGCTACAAATCTCATACCTCCCTCCAAATCCCATACCTCCCTCCCAGGGCTTTCTACTACCTCAAACCTTCACATCCTTCCTCCTCAGCTTTTACTGCCGCAGATGAGGAACTGAAGGATATTATTGTTCTGTTCCATTATTCCATTCTCCATGTTTACTTCAGAAGCATAGTCCAAAAGGCTTATTTTCTTCCCTTGTGCAGCTCCCTTTTGGTCATCTCCGCTTTTAGGAAATTAAACCTCAGAGTGACATTTATCCTATCTGCCTCTTATCCCTCCTCAGCTTCAGCAGGGCTACCACCTCTTTACAACAAACACCTGCCTGTTCACAGTGGAAAATCTGTTACCTAAAAAACTCCCAAGCTGATTTTTTATTTATTTTCTCCCTATGATTGTGTACATGGGCTTCCCTGCCATCACTATGAGGCACTGCTTTTCCACTGCATTTCCGAGGGCAGTCAAATCCATCATCACCAAAAATGAGAGACACTCTGCCCCTGGACTGAGCTCCACTCCCACACAGAATTTCCTTTCCCTCACCCTTTGTCCCTGTCTGTATTTTACTCAGAGAGCTGGAGATCACTGAGCTGCTTTTTGGCTTTGCAGCCAGTTTTTGGGTGGAGCAGTGGATGAGCTAATTTGGGCTGCACTGGCTCCAATGTCATATGGCCTTCCTTCATTCAGAGAGAGCACCTGAGACCCTTTACCCTTTGATGGCATTTAGAGCCAGATAAGTGCTCAGTCACTTTGAAAACTATGTGCAATTAAACTAATTGTTCTGTTCAAAAATAGTGTTGTAAGATCTACAGAAGTAATTAGAATTGCCACACCATTACTGTTAAGAAGCAATAATGTGTCTCTTACATAGACATTAATCATATAACTGCCTTTATTTACAGAGATCATGTATCAATGTGTTTGGGGTTTGGTTTTTTTACCTCCTCAGTGCACAGAAAGTCCAGAAGTGGGGCTACAAACCATAGGAAGTTCATTTTATGGGGCTTTTAAAGCTCATAATTCTTTTGGAAGGGTGAAGTTTTCCTTACTCTTTCTGCATCAAAATATCTCTCACTCTGTCTCTCCCTTTCTCTCTCTAGCATAGATTTGCATATGCATATAAATATATATATATATATACACACACCTATACATATATACATAAATACTTATATATGTGCATGTGTGACATGGACTCTCTGAGAAGCTGCTAGGCTCGTAAGGATAGGAATCTTCTGTTGCATTCCCTGCCCACTCTTAGCTGTCTCCTTGTAATGGACAGAAAAGGGTAGATTTGCAGAATCCACACTTTCACCTCCCAGCTAATTCCTCTAGATCAGGTATTAAAACACTCTGAGGTTATAATTTTTGAAAGATTCTTAATGTGCATTGTAACTCTTGAAAAGTGACCAATTTTTCTTACATGTAAGGATCAAAGACCAGCCCAATATCTTAAAGCTTGTATAAGCTGCATAAGAAAATGAGGATGGGAATAAATATGCTTGAAATGGAGGTGGGTAGAGTGTTAATAGCTAGTTACCTTTCTGCAGATGAAATCAGCAAAAGTAGGTGTGCCTGAAAATATTATACCCAGATTATATTGGTCTTGGAAAACTCTCAGGTCAGTGAATTTCCACAAAATGTAATGAACAACTGCTCTTCAAGTAAAGGGTCAATGATTAATTCACGACTCTGTTGTGTGAGGTGTATCACAGCTGAGAATGGATGCAGGAAAGAGAGATGTTGCATGTGAATGTTGACAAAGAGATTTATTAGCACAACTGATTAGCATAACCACATCTCCATACAAAATTAAAAATAAAAAAAACCCCAGACTTTAGGTATTGTGACTTTGAAGGCAGTGTTAAGTATTTTTGACCAATGAACTTTCTTGCTCGTTCAGAAATAGAAATTTAGGAATTCTAAATTTAGGAAAGTGTTGACAGATAACTTTCTAGAGCAGACATTTTATGTTTAAAAAATTTACCTTTTCTTCTTTACTTTTACACTGTACTATCAGACACTGCTAAAGCTGGCTGTGGTATGCTTTTGTGTACTTATGAACCTTTCTGAAAACATGCACTTATTGTAAACAAAGGATCTTTACTTTATGAAGACTGAACCTTCTGATCTTTGTGCAAAACTTCTTCAGAAGAGGTATTTTTTCTCAGAAAATATCTCTCCTGATTTATGCTGGTTTCTCCTGCCTCTGTAGCCACTCCCTCATAGCCTCGCTGAAGTGGGGTTCTGACTGTGTAGCTCCAGGCTTTGCAGCACTAAAAACTTCCACAAAAAATGATAAAAAATTCCCCAAGGTCTACACTGACTCTTACACTCTCTCCATCCAAGATCTTGCATTGAGAACACACATACATAGCTGCAAACTGTGATTTTGGATTTCTGGGTTGACAGTATTAATGAACGCCGGTCAGAATCTAAACATTGAAACTGAAAACTTTTCTTTTTCTTTTCATTAGTTTGGTTATGTGGACCTTTATAGAGCGCAGAAGTGGTGGAGAGGAGGAGGTTTGCAGAGGGATGGGCCTTGGGGAATAGGTCATGTTGTTTTTCTGCGTTGAGCTGGATGCAGCTGCAGCTTAAGAAAAACAGATCAGAAAAGCCCCAGTGGTTTGCACAAGACTTCCACCCAAGGTGAGGGAATCCTTATGAGACCGTCTGGGTTTTCTGTTGTTTGGTACATTTTTAAACTGTGAATTCCTGACTCACCCATTTTTATGTGACCTAAAAATCTGACTGATGCTGTTTACTAGAGACAAACAGCTTGATAATTCAAATCTTGACAAAGCTATTAAAACCAGTTCCCATGAAGTCTTTTTTTTGATACAGCCTGTGTGAAATGAGTTTGTCATTTTCACCCAACCCTTAAACTCTGGCGTAACTGGATTAAGGCTAATTTGAAAAACATTCCAGACAGGAATAAATCTTTACTGGAAGAAAGGGCAGGGAAGTGTACTACATATTTTCCAGAGAAAAATACAAGACTTCAAGAGCCCGCCTTGGTTAGCCCATCAAAGTGGAAGCTGAAAGGGGAAGACTGCTTTCTATGCTGGGCTGTGAAACACCAGTAAGGGAAGGCTATGTGAAAAAAATAGGTCAACACCTGCTGCTGGTCATAAATTTGGCAAGGAAATAAGAGAGAAGTCGATGACAACTAGAGTAATATGTTAGCTTTATAGGAATGAAAAATCCTAAGTAGTTTTAAGACAGTATCAGGTCTATCTCTGGAGAGCCTGTGATGTGTCTGTCTCTAGCACATGCTGCATTCCCAGTGAAGCAGGTATGATTAGTTGGAAGTCACTTTCATCCTCAATTTGGAAGTAGTCACACATGAGCACTTCTCATCTTCTCTAAAATAGAGGGTTACCAGTTGCAGAACACACCAGTGATCTTTCTAGAGAAAATGAATATCATCACAGGCAGTATTTTTTTCTACTCTGATCATAGGTATTTAATACTGATGAGAATGAGGGAAATAGACTACAGAAAGTGGCCAGCTTCACACGTACCATCAGATTAACATCTCCCAGCACCAACATCATAAACAGTGTGCTGGGCAAGAGGGTCTGTTACTCTGACCTTCCTCAGCATTTTTTCATTTAATTCATGTTCTTATTCTCATCTATAAAACTGGATCCTCAAAATTAGTTTTGCAATCATGTTTGTGGAGCAGTATCAGGAAGTCAGATTCTCTGAGTTGGGTGCTCTGTACACAGCAGCTTTTCCAAACTACTACCCACACTTCAGACAGGGGTTCATCATCAAAATGAGGGTAAGGAATCCCAAAAACAGATTGGCAAGCAAGCAATGAAGATAGAGAGGAACATGAACTAAATCATAGGTATGCACAGTTATGGGCAAGGTATGGGAGACTTTTAAGGATAATGAGGATCCTTTACAGGCAAACAGATGCAAGCTTGTTTTTTGAAAGGGTTAGTCAAACAACAAGGAACAGTCTAAGAAAGCCTGGGTGCCCTCCCAGCTCTATTTTCCACAACTCAGTGATTTCTGTGACTGTGGTTTTGAAAGGGTAGCTGATGTCAGACAAGTAAGACTGCAGGGGAGCAGAGGAATATGGATACCATTCATACTATTCCCAAGAATAGAAGGCAAAAGCGCAATCACTCTCAGACTCTGGGGTCTGCGGCTGCTGAGGCTTCTGTGCAGATGGGAGCAAACAGATTGAATTTGTTCTGGAACAAACTGGAACAGAGAAGCAGCACAAGGGATGGAAAGGCAAAGAAATGTCAAGAGCAGGAGTACCCATAGAAGGCTATTAGATATGGCTGTTGTCTTTAGACAAAGCTGTGAGGTAACTAGTTGTGGCATACTACAATATAGAGATTGAAGGATGCAAGCACAGTAACTCATCCAGCCATTCCCATCACCCACAAACACTGAGCCAGTGAATGTGATAGACAGGAGCAACGGGAAGATGCTGCAGTCACTTCTGTGTCCTTGCTCAGGCAGCAACGTGTCTGCAATGGGGGCAGTCCAGTCACGAACTCAGAAGCATGTTTGTACCCACACTCATTTATTCATCATCGACAGCATGTTGCAAACAATCATAAGAATGCCAGTTACTTGCCAAGACACAGAGATTTCTCCTGTCTGACACTTGAGCTGGGCACAGTGATAACAGTACCAGGTTCCTGTTGGGTGCTACATACAGCTCAGTTTGCATTTCACATCATGGAAGCATTTGTCATGGTCCCATTCAGCTGAGCACAGCAAATACATGAGCAGCACACCAAGTCCTGGTGTGGCTCACCCTGGAGTGGTACCAGGCAGACTGGTGGCCAACAGCCTTGCTGCCCCCATCACAACGTGACAGCTAAGGATGAGTGCAAGACTGAAAAGCACTAATTGGCAGCAATGCTAAAGGCCTACAAGAAGCTGTGATACAATCATGATGTACTCTGTCAACCATATGCATTCATACAGTTAATAGGAAAGCCTACAATCAGTTCCTCCTGCTGTGCTTTTTGTTATTCATTTGTGGCGCAGCAACACAGCCACCCACAAAAAAGGCCAGGATTTCACTGTGCTAAGAGATGTACAAACAGAGACCAAAAAAAGGTGGCTTCTATCCACAAATACTACTCATCTAACTGCTTGGTGAAATGTCACCATCCATATACAGCCATTTGCTGAGCAATTCATCTGGCATCTCCCCAGTCTGCTAGGCAGCATGACCATCAGGCTTGCAACGCCCAAGAGCTTGCACTGTTAAAGGGAGTGTTCAGCCAACTTCTCTCATGTAAACGCTGCTCTCTGCCAGCTCTGTGTGGCTCTAGATTATTAAGTTTTTTATATGTAAATGTTTTCATATGATACTCTGCGTTAAAATTAATACTTCACTGAAGTAGCAGCTGCAAATGTTTTACAGAACAAACCCTACAAGTGGTTTCTCTGTTTCCAGCCATTAAAAACTGACTCACAAACTCATATTATCTGGTACCCCCGAGAAGGGGTGGAAGTCTCATGTGTGTTGGAAGAATGGAGCAGTATGGTGTCTAAACTGTGTCCATGCCAGGCCTCCCAACCTGCCTGTTCTGCAGCAACTCATTTTCTTACCCAAAACTTCACTTGGTGGTTTGTTCTTCCTCATCATCCATCTTTCTTCCCTTTTCTCTTTCCCTTCCTTCTCATAGACAAGAGTTTAAGGACTTCTCTACGAAGTGCTAGAGGCAAGTCCCAAGGCAGGGTGTAGGAGTACCTGGTGATGTTTCAAGATCTCAGCAGCAGACCCAGCCGCAAAAGGAGGGACCAGGAGCCATGGCTGTGTTCCTCCATGCAGGGGTAAAGAGGGAGCCTGAGAAAAAGCACTCCTGGCCATCTGTTAGAAGTCCTGAGATAGTCAAGTACTTAGAAGAGGAAGGAGAAAGAGGAAGATGAAGTGCAGAAAGGATCTTGGCAAGGCATCAAAGGTAAAGCATCATGGTTGAAGAGCCTGGCTCACTTTGTCACAACCCTCCCCAACATGACTGGCTATTGATCTAGAGCTTCACTGATGAGATAGAAGAAGCTCAAAACATTAAGAAGAAGGAGCTGGGCAGGGAGGTGCCCTTTGGAGTAGAAAGGCAGGAACAGCAAGAACAACTTGAGGGCAAGTTCTCACCGGAAGCATGGGGCACAAGCACTCTGGAAAAGAAAGGCTGGATGCAAAACACATATGAATATGTAGTGTGTGAGATCAAGCAGAAGGAAGAGGAAGGCACATTCAGTTACTGCCAGAGGAAAATCCACCAAGGGTGGGATACTTCCCCACCCATCCCCACCCCCAGCCATCACCAGCATGGCTCTGACAATGCTGGTATGTTTTTTCCGACTCTGAACAGATTTCTTACTGTATCAAGCACACTGCAGCAAAACCAGCTCAGGGAATTGAATTAGAATTGAGCACACTTAATAGTGCTGTGGCAGGAAACAGACTCAGCAAGGAGAGGTGATGCTCTGAGGTTTGCACGGAGGTCTCCAGCCCTCCATGCATTCAGTATAGGACTAGGTGTTGCTACCCTTATTCATGTGACATGGTTTACTACAAGAACAGCCTTACTGCAGCCAGCAGTTCAGAAATGCAGCACTTTTATCCCAAGCACTGCAAAAAACAGCCAGCAAGGATAATCTTCCTTGTCAAGGCAAATGCAAAAAACACCACCTCTGAAGTGAATAGTGCTATACTCCTGCGTGTTTCTATAATGAAACTGGACTGCTGTTTAAAATACAAACTTGCCCTGGAGCTCTTTTAGCTGATCATCCCTAGAATATGAATCCAGACATTTCCTGGACAGTGTAGCCCAGCGGCAGTAGCAGGGGCCAGCAACTGCACTTGATGAAGCCATGGAATAGCTGAATCAAACACATTCAAATCTGTGTAATAAAAATGTTCCATCTCATCTTTTTTCCCATGGTGAAAGATCTGCAATTACCTTTCTTAATAGTTTTTCATACCTTCAATACAAATAACCATTAAAAAACCAGCAAACCTGGAAAATTGCTTTGGAAAACACCTTAATTGGTATTCAGAAGTCAATTTTCATAGTTTATTTTCAAAACTGGTATGAAGGAATTATCTTCTGTGGTCAGCCAGGGACTGGCTGGTTTTCATATTATTTTTTCCTTTTAAAAAGATAGAGCTGTGAGCTTGAATTCAGTGTAGTACTCCAGACAATTGTTGGATCGGATAGTCATTCCATCCAATAAACCTGCAGAAATTGTAATTGGTATTTTATAATTAAAGTCCAAACTGAGAAGGAATAGTAATAATTAGTGGGGAAAGTACGTAATAAAATCAGAAATTACATTATAGCTGAGAGATTTCCTTTAGGCAAAGGAAACATATCACCCTCAGGATTTCTTAAAACGAAATCAGTATTTTGCTTTTTTGGGAATGATTTTTGTGGTGTTTTTTCTTTTGAAGCACACTTCAGATTCCAGTAACCACTAAAGGGATGATGCATTTGTCTGAGGAAGAGTTAATAGTCTCATTTGTACAATCTTATTCCCAAATGTCCCAAATAGGAGTTAGTCATTCTCACTGCTAAGTGTTGTGCAAATACAAAGCAGCAGAGAACATCTGTCCCTCTGGGCTTCCCAGAGAACCTGATATCTCAAAACACATAGCAGACTGTGAGTGCTAATAAGAATTTTTCTTCTTCTACCTCTAAAGGTTTTACTCTCCTCCCTTTCCCTCTTAAAACACCCTGACCAACATCCAGACAGAGGTGGTGACCAGGGAGGATCTGTAGCATGGACTGTAATGCCTGGCCTGGCACAGGGGCAGTACAGCATTCTCAAGACAGTGTATGCATGGGCAGATATATTCTGGGCTTGGACATTTTGGTGTCCCCCCAAGCCATCTCACATACCTGGAGCAAACCAGTTTCTGCAAAGGTCTCCATGAACCATGAGGAAACACATCAGGTCAAACTGTTATCACCACCAGCCCCTGACATCCTTCTACTGTGGGGAGGAGTTCCAGGGAGCAGATATTCCTCACTTCCATCTGCTGTGTCTCTGAGCCTTAGACAGATCTAGGGAGAGATACAAAAAGACTGACACCAGCAGCTACGTATTGCCTTGAGAAAATGTCATTTCCACTTCACAGGGTTCCTCACCTCCACTTGCTGGTGCCATTTATTTGTGTTTACTCCCTGTTATCTGGTACAGCAAATGGAAAACATGGCTTAAGAGCTCTCTCAAGAACACTTCCCAGCAACAGCCTCCTTACATTCTTCTATTCTTTTTTATTTAATTTAATGCATGCAGAGTGGTAACAAAGACATTAAAAGCTTAGAAGAATGTAGTACAAGAAAACTATTTTATTAAAGCATTAAAAAATTGCTTCTTAGCTCTAACATTTTTTGAAGGCTGTTTTGTCATCTTTCTCCTTTTCCTCACACCCTGCAATTCTCCTTGAGAAGCACTTTCAGACTTTTCAGGTTTCTTTCCATCACTGGAGATTTAAGGTCCAAATAAATTTTGTTCTGTTGATTGAGGAAATTCTATGCTTTCCTGGCACTCATGACTTTGGGCTCACCACCAATCCAATGCAAATCCAATCCACTTCGCCATTTACTTCCCTTAATTTATCAAAGTTTGCCATTTAGAAATAATAACAGTAACGTATTTAGAAAACTACTCGGAGGCTTTTTTTTCTTTAGCCTATCCACTTACAGACTCTGATTAAATGTAATCAAATTATGAGCAACATTACCAGCTAATGCAACAATTATTTTCATATTATCTAGGAACAACGTAGGATTATGAGTCACACACAGTCTAAGGCCAAACTGTAAAAAATGTTGTCATCCTGCTACACTGTAATATACCAATGAAGTATTTGACAGTATTTCTCACTAATAATACTGCAATCTCTGTACTTTTCTAAATGTAAGAAATTGTCAGACGCATAGCAACGTTCTGCTAAAACCTTTTCAGTTGTCCTTCTCTGAACTGAGTTTGACTTAAACAGATTCCTCTTCCCCCATATTTTCTCTTCATTTCTTTCAGTCATATTTCTTGCATTTTTACAGTACTCCTCCATGACATTTTTCTTCATTTCTGCTGCTCTTCATCAGTGCATACTTTTCAATATCTATGTTACAATTCAGATGACAAGTGGGACACATCTCTATTATCTTAACACTTCCTAGTTTCATATCCTACACTTTTGAGACTTTCTCTTAGTTCCTGGGTGTTCTGCCCACCAGTGTTGTTCTATAGCTTAATTTAGGCTACAGATTTCCTATTTCTTTAGACAAAGATTCCCCAGTCACATATACCCACCTCTAGCTTCTGCATTTCCCAGGTTCTCTCTCCTCTGCTGCCCCTTCTGATTTTTGCCTGCAGGTCACACTCCAATTATTTTTCAATTTAAGCAGACATGTGAGTAGTCCGAATTTGCCCATTCATTGTCCACACAGGCACGTACAGACAATAATGGAGGGATTTCACAACAGGCACCTGCATATGCTCTATTGATACAGCCAGTGGTACTAAAGTCAAAACAACCACCAGAGCTTGGGGGATGATTCGGTTTGTTCTAAAATAGCCATCTAAATATTTATTCAGTTGATTCAGTATAGAACATATCAGTCATCATTTAAGATGCTCTGTCACACTCAACATAGCACCTAGTGACTGTCCCAGGTTGCTGTGCAACCCCCAAGGTTCCTGCACCTCATGTGCCTCAATGTCTTGTGTACAACTGGGCTGGATCCCAATATTTATTGAGCTGAATTGTGTCCTTAGTAGCTGGTAGGCTGAGCCACCTGCTGGCATCACTGCCCATGAGGACTAGAGCTCAGATGCCCATGCTTTGCAACCTGTGCCATTTTAGGTGTTTCTGTTCAACTCACATTTACAAGAAAATCTGCAGATAGTGCAGATACATGGAGGTCTGAGATGCCTTTCAGTCACCCAGACATTTATTTTCAGCTCCAAACCTCTGCCACCGCTCCCCTCTGACTCCAGCACAGTGACTTTGCTCACCAGACAGGTCTGTCCCATGGTCCCCATGTCAGCAGAGTCATCTGCTTCACCCCATCCCTTCAGTCACCTGGGTTAGTCACCCCAGGCCCCTTGGCCTGAATCACAGTCAGTCACCCTGATCAGATCCAAAAGTGGATCAACCACACAAAGCAGATTAACCATGTACCAACATCTCTGTGCAAACAAGCATTTCAGACTTCACATGATTCAGATATTCTGCAGTGAAAACAGAAAGATAATTTAATATGAAAGTGGTTAAAAAGAATGTTCGTGTGCCAGAACTGAAATTTATCAAGAAAGTTTCACAGATACATGCTAATTATTACGGATCCCTATCTGACTTATTTTAATTTCTGATTCAAATAATGCAATCATCTAATTAGGGAGAAGAAATAATGCTAGGTGACCATGGCATGCTAAAATTAATAAGTAATTTATGGTCTAATAGAAGCATTAAAAAAATGCTCTTCACTGAATTAAACAAATGTAAACTATCAAGAATATTTAGAAATAATGAAATATTTTTAGATGTAAGTTCTGTACTGAAGTATTGATGACAGAGCTGACTTCATCTGATAATTCATTCACAGTGAATAATCCCACTGCCTCTAATGGCTGAACATCTCTGCCTGGTCAACAAGGACAGACAAAAGGGAAAAGCAAAGGAAATGCACGTTCATTCAAATATCAGCTAAGAAAAAAATGCTGAGATGCTGAGTTTTCCTTGAAAATATGAAACAAATGTTCAGTATCAGTAAGGGAGAAAAGACAAGTACATGCAGTGATTGATACTTTGTAGTTTAAGAGACTTAACCAAAAATGAAAGTATATTTCTGATGCCAGGTCAAGGTCAAACCCCATTCTGCTAACACTTGCATCAGCGGGTTAGAAATTTTATGATGCGAAACTGGGCTTTTATCTTTGAATAACCAGACACTGAACACTACTGAGGTCATGGTAACACGTAACTGACAGCAGGATAAATTCCTCTGTCAAATTTTAATCTGATTTAAACTGATATTTCAGAGACCAGGTACCTAAATCCCTATTTTTAAAAATGCCCTTAAAGCTTTAATCCTTCCCTCAATTACAGCATTTTAAACTGGCTTCAGAGTAGTTATTTTGGATTTACATTAGCACCAGTGAGATTAGAATCGGAGCCAGAGGCAGTTCACATTCCATGCAGTTCTCAACAGCAGAAAGACAAGGGTTGAAGCACACTGTCAAGTGAAATAACTTGGATTTTCATCTTACATATCTTAAATTATAAGACATTTCGAATGTATGTCCCTTTGTGTTTGTTCACCTAATCAAGTAAAACCACTAGTTGCCATCCAGAGCATATTATTGATTTTTCACTCTTAGTTAAAAAATCCCAGCAACAAGAAGAAATAAAATCCACCGAAACAGCTTTAATTACTTGATAGCTTGATCTGAGGTGTTTCTTTATGTCATTTACAGATATCACTGCCTGGTACTTTAAAGGGAGAAGAAACCAATTGAAAGTAGGAAAGAAAAGTGAACACAATGGTTTGTGTAGAGGTCATAGGACAAAGAAATTGTAAGGTTATGAAGAATGTCATGATATATTGAGAGCTCTCATGGGAATTAATCAAGTAACAGAAAGTCTGTAAAATGCCATTGAATCTTTTTTCCCAGTTCATGGTGGGATCAATTATTTCTTTGTGGTCTCTGCTAGGTGTTTCTCTCATCTGTTCTTCAAAACCTCTCCCATTTCAAGTATTCTAGAGGTGCTTCCTGTTTCACAGTATATTTCTGTTTGCCTATGACATTTGTCCTTTGAGATTTTCTAATCCCACCGTAGCATTCACTTAAAGGTTTAGTTAGCAGTACACTTGGCACTTCATATACTAGCTGAACCATCTGTCTCCAGAGAATTATAAAATTAAAATAAACCCCATTACCTGTTTTCCGTCTCAATTAATCTGAATTAAGTGGCTTAATTCAGGATTGGAAAACTGCCTAGGTTACCAAGATTGTCTCTACTAGATTATCTACCACAAAAATCCAAGGGTTCTCCAAGGTGTTTCATACAGTTTCCCACAGGCTCCTCCCACAGAAACTGATGCATTAGGGTGGAGACAAGGGGTCTGTGCAGTGGGTGGGCACTGACTGTCTGGCTGCACCCAGGGTGGGTGGTAAATCCCTTTTAAACTGGACACTGTCACAACTGGGGTCCCCAGGGATTGATATTGGGCCCAATGGTGTTCAATATCTTCATGAGTGATCTGGGTGATGGGATCAATCCACCCCGATGGAGTTTTTTATTGATAACAAACTGAGTGGGGAAGTGGACACTTGGGAAGGGAAAGCCACCCTGCAGGAAGACCTGGATAGGCTGTTAGAGTGGGCTAACAAGAACATTATAAAGTTCAGCAAGGACAAATGTAATGTCTGCACGTGGGAAAACAGAATCCAGGAGTGCAGCACAGACTGGGATCTGCCTGGCTGGAGAGCTGGGGTCCCAGTGGACAGCAAGCTCAGCATGAGTGAACGTGTGCTGCTGTGGCAAGGAAAGCCAATGGGATGCTGGGCTGCATCAACAAGGACATCATCAACAGGGATAAAAAAAACCACCTTTATCCCACTCTACTCAGTGCTTGTCAGGCCACACCTGGAATACTGCGTTCAGTTGTGGTCCCTGCTATGCAGAAAAGCTGTGGACAGACTGGGGAAGGTCCAGTCGTCATGCCCATTACCAGGCAGGATGACCTGGCTGCTGCCACAATGATGATCAAAAGACTGGGAAGCTTTCCATGGAATGAAATTATGAGAAAACTCTGTTTCTTCATCGTTGGGGCTTAGGGGAGACCTTATCAGTGTTTAAATACTGTTTCTGTATTTAAAAGGTGGCTACAAAGAAATTGGGTGCTCCCTTTTTGCAAGGAGTCACACAGAAAACACAAAGGGTGATGGGTACAAGTTATTCCTGGGGAAATTTTGAGTGGACATGAGGAAAATATTTCAGAATGAGAATAATCAGCTGTTGGAATAACCTCCTCAGGGAAGTGGTGGTCTGACATTAAGATTTCTCTGGATGAGGTGCTGGCCTATACTGTCTAGACTGTCTAGCTGCAAAGATTGTACCAGATGCTCCTTGAGGTCCTTTCCAACATGGTATTCTATAACTCCATGGTTCTATGAAAATCATCGTGTTAGCCAATCCAGTTATTTCACAAGCAAGGTTCACTCTTGCAATATGAAATATCAGATTCTCATATATTCCAGCTATCAGAATTAGGGCTCTAAACCAGTCCATACTCAACTGAAAGTGATAGGAAACTCCTGACAGGAACTCAGCCTCCCTGAAACCTGAGGCAGCAGGATGGCTGCCATCTGTGCACTATATGGGAGGATTGTTTCCCCATCATATTTTAGACAGAGTGTACCCATCAAACATATGTACCCAGTGGCATGCAGAACAACTCAGGCACCCTGCCAGGCCTCCAACACTGCCACAGAGTGTGCAGCTCTCCCAGACTCTCTTCTATGTTGTGTCTGTCTGGTCAGGAAAGGTGTCTCAGGCATCCCAGGACATTTTGAACGAGTCCAGAAATCTGTGGTTCAGTGCTGGAATCACTCCTTAAATGCTTAGATGCCTAAGCATTGTTCAATATCTGGAGTCCCTGCTGAATTGAGTCTCCAGTTATTCTTTGGGGCTCTGGCTTGGGGCTGCCAGAGCATGATGGGGAAAGCTGGACTGTGCTGTCTGAGGAACTCAAGGGAAGTGTCAACAGATGCCAGTCTACTATTGTCAGCAAAATGCAATGAGTCTTGCACTGTATCATTTTTCCAGATGCTAAGTTTGCTGCTTTTATTTCTTTCTAACATAGTGTCTCTCCATTTCCTTTGATGCTGGCCAAAACTTTTAAATGGCCATTGTCTTAGACTGAAACAACCTGACACCTTCCTGAGTTGACTGGCAGCATTTCTCTGCCAAGCCTTTGAATGGTGCACAGGAGAGGGGGCAGAGCTGAGGTTCTTCATGTAAATGTGATCATGGTGTTTTTAAAGTATCAGCCTCTAAGCTCAGCAGAAGTGATGAGTCTCTCTGTGCTCTCCAACTCACTGGTTTCATGGGGTTTGGGTCAGGCACTAATATTGCACCTCCTGCTTAGTCGTCATGCCCATTACCAGGCAGGATGACCTGGCTGCTGTGCATTTATTTTATGCATGCTTCCTGTATTTATTGTATGGTTCCTTGCCTTCTTTCTGTCGCATCGAGTATTTGAGGAAGCAACACATGTTCTGGGAAAAATCAGATCTTAAATTACTATTTCCTTGAGGCAGAAAAACAATCTGGAAAGACATTAAATGACTAAGAAAAAACACTAAAAAAAAAAATATTGATTGTGTCAGTCTCAGTCTCTTGACTCACCAACATGTTTCTCTGCGGTTTATGCTTGTAGAAATATGTTGAGTTTGACAGAGGAATTCTGTAAAATAAGAGTAATGCAGTGATGAATCAAGCCCTTGACTGACCAGCTATTCAGGCTAAATCTCACTGTTCAGGATTTACCATTTTATGTATGTCTTGCTAAATGGAAAATTTACTATCAGGATGATGTTCAAGGAGTAGTCTTTGCTTTCTCTATTAATTGGCTATGCTAGTGTATTGCCAGGTGTCCCAGAGAGAAGGATAAAATAGAATACATAGAACATGTACCATAAAGCTTTCCTGGTATAAATAAAAACATCGTGGCTCTTTTCCCTGTTGCTTGTCTGTATGTTTCATATTTCCTTTCTCAATATTGTGCTGTTCCTTGTTTTCAGTAGTGGCATTTTTGCTAGTAGTAGTAAAGGGTAATTTAGGAAGCTATTGAAAGGATTTCAGAACATCTAGCTGAAAAAGGAAAGTATCCTGAAAAGACCCATGGAACCAGTCAAAATGTCATTTATTCACACATTTTGTGTAAAATAAGCTATGTATCAATGAAATATAATGGAGATTTTAATTTGGAAATGCAGGAATATTTATGCTCCAGAAAAGAGAAAATGCCTTCGTTTCAGAGTGACAAAAGGAACTGGTTTAGATTGAATCTTCCTGTCTTATCAGTGACCTTCAGCATCCTCTCTATTGAACTGCCTAAGGTAATGAAAATGCCAAAGAAACATGAGGGTAATTCCTATGCTCCTGGAACTTAGTTTGTTCATTAACTCAGATGCATTCCCTTAAGCTCATTGGGTTACTTCTAGGAAAGACATCTCAGCTAAATATTTGTTCAGAGCAGTTACTCAACTAAACCTGAAACTCAGTGGTTCATGAAGACATACCCTGTCCAGCCTTCTAGACACTGGGAATCTTCTTCTGGGACACACTGCAGTCCCTACACATGGTACAGGGCTGATACCTGCTACCAATTTCCTATCACGTAGCTATTGCCTTTGAAACTCTGATCTGCATACAGCATAAAGGAAATTACCTTTTCTGCAGAAGCAGAAAAAATTTTACCTGATTTCTCTTGGAAACAGTATTTTTCTTCCATTAACCAAGAAGAAAGTTGCACACTATGAACATTACATAGATGCAGTAAGCCTTCTTAAGTATGTACAGCTTCCATATCATTTCTTTAGGCATAGCTGTCTCTTTCATCCTGCTGAATAATTAAGGTTACATTCTTAAAGATCTTTTCCAACTTTAAAGATTCTGTGATTCCATGAGCCTGAAGTGAACCTGAATAAACTAGTGCCTTACCAAAGCCCAGAATCAGGGTGCTTGATATTCACTCAGAAAAAGAGCAGCCTTACGATCCCACCTTGTGTAATTGACACTGCCTGCCTTTTTTAACCTCTTTCACCTCCTGTTTCTGAATACCTTGTGAGAACAGTTTCCATTCCTGGCTGGTACTGTGCTACCTTCCTCCTCACTCTGCTGTGCCTTGGACAGAGATTTCCCAGGAGCAGATTGGACGACATGACTTCACCATGACAGAGAAATCCCAGCTTGAAATTCCTTCCTCATTTACTCCAGATGGTCATTCTGAAACACAGGGTATGCTGTGCTGCCTTCTCCATCTTTTCTGTGTTGTTCTGGTGGTAAGAGGAAATACTTTTTCCTTACTATTTCCTTCCTTCATCTTCCAAATGCTGCTTTCCTACTGCAGTCCCCCAGGCTGGCAGTGTCCTTCACCCTCCCAGAGCTGGTGCTCTGATACACCACCCTGGGGAGCAGGCTGAAGGCTTGTGTGAAGCAGGGAGATGAATCTGCAAACCAAATCAATTCATAACCACCCACCTAAAACCTTACAGCCAGCTGGGCACCTCCCAGGTTAAAGATTGTCAGTCAGCTGAGAAGGGAGCAGTTTGGGTATTTATTAAACAGGGCTTTTAAAAGTCTGGGGAGAGTGACAATGTCAAGCCTTACACCTAAACCTTGCCCTGAAGATTTTGCTGCTTCCACCATGAAAGCTTGTATTCCATGCACAATAACAATTCCAAACACAATAACAAATTTTGCATCACATTTGGACGTATTTTTGTACACATTTCATTAATAAATACCAGGCAAAAGGAAAACTGAGTATTTCACACAGTGCTGACCTGAGGTACCTTCTTTCTCTATGTATGTTATTTGAACCTATTCTCTGTTGTCTTGTGAGCTGTTGATGATTACATCTAAAACGTTATCTTTTAAACACAGCAGGAAACTAATTACTGTCACCTGTATCTCTAGGCACCTTGGCTACAGCCCTGATTATTTTAGCTCTAGATCAAGAAAACCCACTGACCTCTTATTTTATATATTCTTCAATTATAGATTTTTCTCTGCACCGTCTGTACTTCAGACACCTCTTTTAGACAAGAAAATACAGTCAAGGACAGTTCTTTGACCTAGCCTCCATTTCCAACTTTCCCAGAATTATTTGCAACCAAACCTGCATAGAAACTTTGTCCTCGAAGCAGCTAAATCAGAAGCAATGCCAGTGAGCTCAAAACATTACCTGAGAATGAATCTGATGTCAGCAAAGAAAGGGTCTTCTGTCTTTTTTTTAGAGATTCATTTTTTACTGCCAGATTAAGGCTTCAACCTTCCTTTTTGGGAACTTTAGCTTATTATTTATTCGGTGTCCTAAGCCCTTTAAATCCTGTGTAGTTCTATCTGAGATATTCAGATCTTTTGGAAAATATGAGAAGTACCAGAAAGCCCTTCAAAAGGTAAATAATGCAACTTGTTTGAAAGGAGTAGAGCCAGGACGATCTCAGGGACAACACAGCTGGCAGTTCAGCTACAGCAACAGTCAGTCAGCTCCTAGCTCTCTATGCCCTTGTAAGAAAGAAAAGAAAAAGAAAAAGCACAACAGCAACAATAACAACACCACCACCCCCACAACAACAAACCTCCCACACACAAAAAAAACCCACAAAAAACACCAACCAACCAACAAAAAAAAAAAAAAAAAACAAAAAAAAAAAAAAAAAAAAAAAGAGAGAGAAAAGGATCATTGCTAGATAACACCCCAGGAGCCTAAGGCTGACAGAATTGCCTAATNGAGAGAGAGAAAAGGGGAAAAAATACGTGTGTAAATGGTGTAGATTTGTCCAGTGGAATTCATTTAATTTCCTGCTGAAATGGAGTTTCAGGCATTGCAGATAAAAGCAAGGCATTGTTGCTTAGAAAGCTTAGAAAGGCTTTTGCCATATCTTATGCAGATTCTCATAAGGAAATTGGGGGGAAATCATATTGAGGGAGCAAATAATAAAATTGGGAAACCTTCCATTGAGCCAGAAATGAGTGAACAAAGCAAAGAAGGTAGGGAAAGTTTACCAACAAGCAAACTTTTTGGGCCTCCCTCCCCCTCCTTTCATTTTCTCTTTTTGTTTTATTTTTCTTTCTGTTTCTTCCGTCCCATCTTGCAGAAGATGATGGCAGCTTCAGTTCTCTCCCAGCTCAGTGACAGTATACCAGCCCAGAGGTGCTGAAGATAACTATTACTTTCAAGAGCTGAAGGACGTGAGAGATATTTGAGTGCAAGTTATGGCTACATCTGACAGGTATTGTAACCCGAGGGGATTAACAAAGGACATTTAATTTTCACTTACCAACATCAGCCTTACCCTACAGGGAAACATGTGAGCCCACCTCAAAACCCACTGTTTAATTGCTTTGAGTTATCCATCCAGTGTTGCCTTTCACCTCCAGTCTCTGAGGGTGTTCCTGCCTCACGCATACATTCTGGGTCTCAAATGTTATGTACAGCAGCAAAGTACAATGCCAGGGTGGCCTGTCTTCTGGCCAGAAGGGGCCATGGGACTCTCTGGCTTCCTTTTTCCCCACTGCAACAAACTCTACTGCTCTTGGCTGTGTTCAAAACACCCAGGCAGAGACACCTACCCAGAGCATGGACAAGTCTGGAGGAGCACAGCACTGCCACCCCTCTGCACATCATGGGTCACCCAAGAACCCCTTGCCACCTCCCCTCCACCACAGCCTGGGAGCACGGGATCTGAGGGCATGCCCTGCTCTTCTGCACATCAGGATGGAGGGGAGGTTTGGCCCATCTGAAAGTATTTTCTTTTTTACAAATGTCCTGCTTTGGAAATGGATTTTTTTCTCCTTAGGGACAGCCACCAGAACCATAGCAGAGCAGGAACAACTGGCGGAAAAGACAAACAGCCACCATGTGTTTCCAGCAATGCCCTGCTGTGACTCCTTTCTACAGGACCCCGGGAAGCTGCACTACCACCCTGACACGAGCTGCATACATGTGACTCCATAGGATACTGTTTGCACTTTTTCTGACAAAGTATTTAGTATTCCCATTCTCCCAAGTCTCTGCACAGGAAACTTGGCATAAATTTGCTTCTTACTCTCTGGAGAAGGCATGAGCCACATAACTAAAATGCACTTTATGCCACACTATAAAAAATAACAACAAAACTCCAAAATAAAAAAAACAACACAAAACTTGCCAAAGCATATTTAAATCTGGCTTTATTTTTCATCTTTGCTGTTTTCTAGGGATGAAATCATGCTTTTAGTGCTCTGGTTGCAGATGGTTCTGGAGTGTGTGAGTCCAGGAGATGCTTAGGGAACAGACTTCATTGCATGAGCATGTCAAGTCCAAGAACCCTCTCTAATAAGTGAGCCCAAGGACCCTCTAGAGTAAGTGGCCAGGCCACAGGTTTGATTCATTGATTCGTTACAGGTCAAAGAGAAGCTAATTGTGTGACACTGTGCAGGATGTATCATCATTACCATTATTCATGTTTAGTGTGCAAGTGTCTAAAGACCAGCCATGGATGAATCCTTGTACAAGATTATCTGACAGCCCTGGAATCATGGAAGTTATGGTTCAGTAGCCAGAGAAAGGACTGAGAAAAACATCTAACACACACCACATTCATGCACAGTGATCTCAGAGTGTTTTATTTTATTTCTGTCTTCCTGTGTGTAGGTTAAATAAGCATGGTGGAAGAGTGAATGAAGAATAGGTGAGAAAGAGCATATGAAACAAGAACAAAAAGGACAAAATACACATTTTAAGGAACTGACTTCCTCTTTAACCTCGAGACCCTATGTTTTCACCAAGCCTAGAATTCAGTCCACATGTTCAGACACATATTCTCCAGTCACAGCCCAATCCACCTGGGCAGGGCTTGAGGAAGTTGCTGCTTGAGAGATACAGGTTATCTGTCAGTTTGCAGGTTTATAAATCGTTCTGCCTGTTTAGATCTTTCATCCACACATGGGAACAGAGCTCCCAGTTTGATTTCTATTACTGGCAAGTATCCATCCTCCAGTCCCATCTGCTATGCTTAGCCTGCCTGACACACTCAGCAGACTCAGTCCTGAGGGCAGGCTGACAAGGGGCTGGAGCATGCCTGCATGTCCTATCAGTGACTGAAATGTGTATACCAGCATTTTCTGGGGATGGGAAATGCGAGAGTACCCAAATGTCAGGGAGAGGTTTGACGTCAATACTTCTAAAAGTCAATACACCACAGACAAGATAGCAACACCATTTGGACCTTTTTTTTTTTTGTAATTCCAGTCTCAATCCTGCCTCCAAAACAGGTCTTCTCTCATCATGTTTAGGAACTTTTGGGGTATTTCCAAATTCTCTTTTCTGCCATCTGGGAATGTTCAGTGAGTTTCCTCCTTTCTACTTTTTGGGTGCAAATGTCATGAAAGAAATACACAGGGGTATTCATAAACTTTGAATTTCATCAGGTTTCGGCTTCTACCTTCTTGGACAATTCAGTTTCTCATTACCCTTCTTTTTGCATCAACTACCAGTACCATTTACATGATGATTTGTTCATGTTGAAGATTTATTTCTGCTCCTCAGATTGTTTGTGAAGAGGTCTCATGCTGTCTTCAACCATTGCACAAGCAACTGTGTCTTTAAATGCTGAAAGTGATCTGGAGAAGTCACCCCAGCTGGTGAAAGCACTTCTACTGAGACATGAGAAATGAGACATTTAACTCCTGCAGTAGTATAAGGGCAGTGTTAGAAAGCCTGAAAAAGCAACTGATAATAGACCAACAAGCAGAAAAATTACATCTTTCTTCAAGTGAGTTCTGAACAAGATACTGAAAGTATAGTGTGGAGGAAACTGAATGGATGAGTCAATATCCAAGTATAATATCCAGTGATATGACACTAAATGAATAAAGGTATTGTTAGTGATCATAACATTTTTATGGACTAAATGTATGGATATTTAACCAATTGAAACAATGTAGAGTAGGTATGTGATTGAAGATTTTGATGAAGGAGAGCACATTATGCAATGTAGAAACATATATATTTACACATACACATGAAGGAAAGGCTTCTTTGAACATTTGTTGCTGGACAGCCAGCCCCACCTTGTCCTGCTTGATCACTGGCACAAAGTACACCTGGAGCTTTTCCCCATTGTCTGCTGGTATGGAGACCTACCCAATGAACCTGGTGTGCAGCTGAACTGTGCAGTTTTTGGTGGCCAAGTCCTAGGTTAAGATTAGGGTCTGAAATATCTAACTGTGGAACATTTATCTATAAATATCTAAGGATGGAACATTTCCAGCAGAATGCTGACCAAGGGGAACCCTGTGCTGTCAACATGCTCCCAACCCTCACACTCTGGAAAAGGCTGCCCAGTGCCCAAATGTTGTCAGACCTGTGACCCAAAGCCTTTCAAGAGCTCCCAGCTTTTGTTTCCACCCTTGTTACTGTGTGCATGGTTTCACTTATAGATCTGCTGTATTGTTCACCCTCACAAGGAGACTCTGACCTTCTTTCATTAAAAGCAAAACACTACACCAGCAGAGCAGAGCAGCAGACCTGCACGCAGTGTTTTGTAAGGCTGCAGCTAAATGACACCTTATAGCCATGTAGCAGGTTTTGCCTCCATACTCACTGTAATCCAGTTTCTTTTAAAGTATTGAGCTACCATAAAGATACCAGTCTAGGTAAAGTAATGCATAAAAATCAAGCAGTTCAAGCAGTTTTCCTAGTAGGAATAGGTACCTGATAGCAGCTCTGAACAACACAGTTCCCCTCTGTGGTTGACTAGCAGGGCAGTATCCCTGGGTTCCACAAAAAATTTGCACCACTCATTGTATTAATCAGTTTTCTGCAGGTCATGGCTTCTTCCACACCTTCTCATTTGTCACAAAGGAAGACATATGGCTCTTGCTCATTACTGCTTTATGTCTTTCAAATTCATGCATAGATCCCATTGCCACATCACTTGCAAGCTGTTGTTTATTAAAGCAGTGGGACACAGGTGTTTCTTCTGTCTTTGTGCCAGCATAGGCAAGGGAACCATGCAGAGATGGAGCCCATCTCATGCTCCACTGCATTTTTGCTCATAAGCTCTTTGGGTTTTGTGTGCCCTTCATGGACACTTGCAAACAAGCTTGTTGATTAGAGGAAAAAATCCCCTGTCTTCTGAGTGAGTTCTGCCAGGTAATCAGACCAGGTCAGAGGAGCATTAAAAACATCCTGTGGTTCTGCATTTCTGTAGAGAGTTGCTGCTGGACAATCACAGAGGAAGGAGTCAATGACTCCAAGCCTTCTGAAGGTATTGTGCCTCCAGAAAATCTGTCAAATGAGTAACAACCAAAGAAGAAGAAGATATTCACAGAAACACTAGGCAGAAGCACCCATGTGGCTCTGTCACCTCCACCCTTTGCAGGTCATTGGTTTCAGTAAGTTTTCAAGGTTTGAGCTCTTCCTTTCTTTGCCAGGGGAAATCTCCTCCTTGCTGAGGGAAATATGTGACAGTGGTTCAGGATGACGTCTGTGGGATTTAATGTGCTTTGTTTTTCTCATGGGCTCCCTAAAGCCCAAACCAGTGATTGTCTTGAGAAAACAATCACAATCTGCAGTGCTGCGTCAAAAATGCCAATTAAACAGGGTACTGGGAAGGAAGAGAGAATGTGATGGAGAAAATATTGAGAAGGATGCAAGATGAAATGGATTACCTTGCTGACAGACTTCAGCAGTTCCAGCCCAAATGTTACATTTTATCCACTCTCAACAGGATATGCTACAGGGGAGGAAATCCAGCTCTAATGCTGATAGATATTTTCTATGGTTTCACAAGGTATTTTGCCTCTGTTGGTCTGGATTTTATACAACAGCCTGTCTAATGAAGTAGTTCTGCAGTCCTTTCCAACAGTTTTGAAGTACAGCATGTGTTGATTATCTCAGTTGAATGGATCTGAGTTCATTTATAAGTTGCTTTGTTTTGCCTTTTTTTTTTTTTTCACTTCTTTGTTCCTCCCTTCTCTGTCTAAAGCACACAAATTGTTTGTAGAGGGAAAAACATATAAACAGTGTGATTCAGTACAATAAAGAACAGCTTGTTAAAAATGTGCTTTTGGTGTATGTGGAACACAAGCTTTTCCTCTTTCTATCACGCTGTGGTACAGAATGCATTAGCTGAGGTTGCCCTGGGAGTTCCATTTTTAAGCACTCTTTTTTTCTTGTTCCCGTCAAAGCCTGAAAAATCTTCTTTTCAGTTGAAATTATGTGTGTTTTCCTTTAAGCCAAAGACAATGTTTTACGAAAGTTTGAATCAAACTCACACATCTTTTAGTTTTATGGAACTTATGAAACTTATCAGAAACAAATCTTTCTGAAATGATTACCCATGGCACAGAAAATCTCTGTTCTTTTTTCATGTCTTCTTTTTATCCAGCTCAAAAGAAGACAATGAGAGCTTTTCTATCTTTCCACTGAAACACAATCAAATCCCATCCCTTCAGCTGAAAAATTGCATGTGACTCACTCTTACGAGCCAGGCCAACCTGTGGTTGCCATTAAAGTGGACTTTAACTCACGAAGAGCTGAAGCGACTGAACATCTGTTTAGTACACACACAGTCATAAACATTCACTGAGCATCAACCTATATATCTGGAGCTGCACACTGACATAAATACATCCAATGAATGTTAATTGTGAGGCAGGGTTTCGTTCTGGAGACCTACCAGTGCATAAGCTTCCTTAAAAGAGTACAACTCTCTTAGCATCAAAACTGATGTGTTTGAGCCTGCTCCTATGGCTTCACTTGCCCAGGCAAGCTGAAGAGGCAAGAATGCTTTGAATAAAAAATTCAAAGCTGACATGCTTTGAATAACAAATACATAATGGTGTGCAGGTAAGAATGCAGTTCTGACTAGGAATCACCCAGCCACCGGGAATGGTTTGCATGAAGGGGAGAGGCACAGCACTGAGGCCGAGGGCAGATCTTGGAGCTAGGGAGGGGGCCACGGGCCCTGGAGCCCCCACCAGCCCTTGTGTCTCCCATCTCCCTGTGCCCCAGGTGTTCTTACTTCCCAGGCAGCAGGATTTGCCTTGAGTCCCATGGACAGGGTGTGGAGAGTGAGGGTGGATGGACAGAGGTGGATGGGGTGGCAGATGGAGTGACTGTGGGCCAGAGGCTGTGCTGTGCTGGTGCAGGCACTACCTGTGCATGTACCAGGGTGCAGTGCTGCCTCCTGCCATGCCCACGCCCTCTCCCCCTGTCACACAGGCAGGGCTGAGCACACGGGCCATGGGGAGCTGCACTTCAGTGAAGACAAACGCTTTGTCTGGACCCCCGTCAGTAGGAGCCAGCAGGGCTGGTGGCTGCAGCTGGACAGAGTGGGACTGCAGTCAGGATCTTGACAGGCAGTTTGACTGGGCTGGGGAGAAGGAAGAGGGAGAAAGTTTGCCTTTGCTGTAGCATGGGGATCATGGGTTTTCTTTGAGGGGAAGAAGACAGGTTACATATCAGATCTGGAGAAGGTGGCTAGAGGCTGGGATACAGAGCATCAGGGTAGACCAGAGCAGGCAGCAGATGCCAGGAGCAGAGGAAGGGCTGAATGCATACAGAGAAGAAAGGGGAACTGGAACTAAAAATATTACAAACCACTGGTAGAGAGAAAGTATTTTAGGGTCTTCTGTTCTTTCTTTTTATAGCAAAAAGGAAAAGGGGACAGACTCTGGAAATAACAGCCCACATATTTTCTGACAAAGGACCTAATTTCTGGCCACATCCTAATGAAACATGTAGAGGTATTGGTGCAGGAGCTTCCAAAAGTCAGGGATAGCACAGGATTTGAACATGGACTGTATTTTGGCACAGTAGTCAAGGTGGTCAATGGACAACTTCTGGCTTGGTAAGGAGCAGACTTTTCAGAGATTTCAGAGAAAAGCTTATTCATGAGATTTTCATCTAAATTTGCAGACATAAGAGGCTGAGGTGGTTTATAGGTACCTCTTCAAAGAACATCTGATGTTTGGATGCTTATGTATATGTAGCATCATCCAGCTGGGTCTTCGTTCTTCTCCAGCAGAATCACTGGGATGAGGAACAGCTTTTGCTGCGGCGCAGACTCGAGGAAAGCAAACGCAATCAGATTCATCAAGCTGTTCCCTTAGCACGGCATGAACTTCAGCTCTAGAGTTTCTGAGAGGAGAATTGATCAGCCAAGTATCTTGAAGATAGAAATCCTTAGGTAATTAGGTAGATGGCATTATTCAGAAGCCTTTGCTTTTAGTAGCCTTTGCTGAACAGTTGGGTCTGAGTAATTATAATCCCTGGGGGATAGGTTTCAGTGACTGACAGTCTCCAGTGACGCTTTGGCCTTCATCCTTCCAGCTGCACAGAGAAGTGAAACTGCACACAGAAGCAGTTTTTGTTTGAATTTGCAGCAGCAGGCATTTGTGTGTGTGTGTGTGCACGTGTGTATGCCCGTGGGTTTATTTAGGTTTATCAGTTTTAAATATAAGACATAGGTTGTGTGTACAACATTTCCCTTATGTCAGCACCAATGCCATTTTTGGAGTCTATGAGTAATTAATGTACCATGATTTTTAACTCCTTTCTTACTGATAAGCTGCTCTGAAATCTCACCAAGTCAAGTGAAAAATCCACTAACCTATATGTACCATAAGCACAGAATACAAAGAGCAGGCTTTTATTCACCTGTTTAATGGAAAGAAAAATATTTGCCTAAATTAATGGACATATGAAATTATGCAAGACTCCTGTATATGAGAAAATCTTTAGCTATTTAGTAATTATGTCTTTCTCAGCACATCATGTATAGTTAGAAATAAGTACTAGTGGATGCTGCTGCTCTGCAGTTTACTACAAAGAATTTTCATTTTGGGCAGAACCAGCCCCACTACTGCTTGTTTTGACTAGTCCAAGGTATTTCTGTATTTCTGGAATTTTCACCATTATTTTTCTGTGAAAAACCTTTGAGTTTTCACATATTTTCTGTTGAGTTATTTGGTGTTCTTTTTCTTTTTAATTCAAAGTGGTTTTTTAATTTCCTGGGTTACAAATATCTTTCTGATATAAGAGATTACCCATCAGGTTACTGATGGGAATATCTAACCCGATCAGCAAATTAAGTGAAAGGACTGTTTGGATTAGAAGCTCTTAATTGGACTTTCTTTTTTTTTATGTTAAACTAACATCTGTGCATTTTAGTTAATATTTTATAGTAGCCTAAACAGTGCAGGGTGGTTTCTTACCATGAAGAAGTTTTAGATGGACAGATTGCAATTAAATGTGAGTTGCCCAAGGAGCCATTTTGAGACTCTTTAGTTTAGGCTGAACTATCTGATTAAACAGTCATCAAAGTGAGAAACAAGGACTTGAACTTATAAAGCAAAAGCCAAAAATGCATCAGAAATTAAGTCTGTGGAGTGGTGGAAATTTGCTTCTGTAGGTGCCTTGCGGACTTTTGTTATGTGTGGATTTGGCATAGGAGTGCGTCAGGCAGAGGTTGCTCTGATCAAACAAGCCCACAAAAAAGTCCAGCCACATGAGCAAATTGCATTACCTTAGCAAAGCAACTGGCTGTGAGGGCAGTGTGGCATTGGGTGAATGCACCCCAAAGATGCACCCCATGACAGCATGGAGACAGGGAATGTGAGGTGTAACATTCTAAGGGAATTGAAAATTTGATCTGAAGATGAGTAGGTAAGGCCAAATACTCCTTCCTCAAGGAGAGTAAAAGGCAGCAGCCACACATCCAGCTTTTCACAGATACCAGTATTTCAGTCCATACATAGGGATATATTTACATTTCTCTCTCTGCATTATCTCTGTACTTCATGGGAGTGGTGTTTCCTTCACTGCTCTGTGGAACACAAACTCTTCACACCCAAGACCATTTTGGGAGACTAACAGCCATCAATACTGCCCAGTCAAATACCTCATGGCTCCCTGCAGCACCTTCTGATCATGTAGCATAGGAATGATGTATTATCCCAGGGACTTGCATATGTTGAGAGCTCAGCTTCCCACAATACCATTTTCTCTGCATCCATTTATCCCTTAATTGGTGTGATGCCACATGAAAGCCCATGCTCTCCCACATTTTCTCTCCTCATTGAAGATGTTCCCAGTGTATTTACATCCTTCTTACAAACACAGCACAGAAATGCTTTTTTGCTTTTGCTCTGCTGGGATGGTATAATCATGAACAAGGGGTGCTGGTTTGAAGCCAGGGCAACAGAGGAGCAGGAATGGATGCTGTAGACTTTGGGCTCACAAACATGTTCTCAGTAGCCTCGAGGCTCACAATTGTAGCAGTTATTTGAACCTGATGTTTTCTGACTTTTTGAGGCCACCAAACTCTAGGTTCAGGTCTAGCTAAAGACATTTTGTAAGCATATGAAAACTGTTCATGCTGTTGTATGTGTTGATGCATATGATGCATATTGTGCTGCTCAGGGAACATGATTGTGGTCATTAGAACCACCAGAAAAGACAGATGACATCAGGAAAGGGGCAAAACAGGTTAACAGAAGGTTAACTGTATGGGTAGAAACATAGAGGATAGAAACATAGAATCATTGAGTTTGGAAAAGACCCATAAGATCAAGTCCAGCTGTTATCCAAGCACTGCCAAGACATCTACTAAATCATGTCCCCAAGCACTACATTTACACATCTTTTAAATACCTCCAGGGATGGTGACTCCATCACTTCCCTGGGCATTCTGTTCCAATGCTTGATAATCCTTTCACTGAAGAAAGTGCTCCTCATATCCAACGTAAACATCGTCTGGTACAGCTTGAGCCTTTTCCTCACTTGTTACCTGGGAGAAGACATTGACCTCCACCTTGCTTCTCTGGACTTGCTCCAGTACCTCATTGTCTGTCTTGTAGTGAGGGACACAAAGCAGAGCACAGGATTTCAGATGTTACCTCACCAGTGCCAGGAGAATGCTCACTCTCCTGGTCCTGCTGGCCTCACAATTGCTTATGCAATTCAGGATGTCATTAGCAGAGAATATCACATCTACCTCCATGGCAGCACTCTGTAGATCAGGAGAAAAGAGGAATTATTTCTTCAGCTGCCAGGCCCTGCCTGAGTTTGTTAGTTGCTCTGATTGGTGTGAGGCACAAAGGCAAGTGCTCAGACCTGTTCCTGTTCCAAGAAAACTTCCACTGCTGAGAAGACCCACACCTACACAATTGCATAGGCTGTGAGGAAACCCAGTAGATCTCCCTGATGACTAATATTGTTGATTTGCTCATACAGATGCTAGCAAACACCTTAAAACCTCACTGGGGGATTTCTTGTTGCCTCACTGTCTGGTTTAAGAGGCTTCTCATTTGTACATGAATTTGGTTGTTTGTTTTGGGTTTTCTGTAACCATCCTTTCAGCTCATTACATGTCTACAACTAACAACCAGCACTAGACCAGTGAAAGTTAACCTCTTAATTATTTTGTGAATCTTTTTGGGAATGCAACTGCCTGAAGTAATTTGGCATTCCATTTTAGAACACTGATGCTGAAACATGGGAATTCTCCTCTGAACTATTCCAAGTCTCACCTGACTCCTATTGACAGTGTCTTTGATCTAACCCACCAAAAAAATGGTATTTATCCCACTGAATAGACATGGTTTCTGTTACCTATGTGAAAAGACTTAGCAGTGCTGGTCAAAACCGAAGCAGCTGCCTTAGCTTTTGCTCATAGCCCAGTCACCAGAGGTGGAACAAGAACATTTAGGTGCACCCTCAGAAGAAACAGCCACATTGCACAAAAAGCAGAGGTTTAGTTTATATGGGCATCCAGCAGAACAAGCTGGACCAAGCACTCTTCAGCCAAAGTGGGCAATCCTGTTTTACTCACCAAAAGATGGACCAAATATTTATCCCATGACACTGATTCTACTGTTGCATTGTGGTGGCTACATCCACTAGTAAGAAGTGGATTAAAATGCAGAAGATCAATAAATATTGTGATTTCAAGTGGCCTGGAAACCTAAATAGTGTTCAAAGGATTTTGAAGGACAAAAACCTATATATTGAAATAAATATATGGAAAATAAAAACAAAGTGGTTTAGTGTTACTAAATGGACTGCAAGTGTTGCTGCTATCTTTGTAGTAAATGACAGGAACTATGAAATTAATTTAAAAGACAGTATTTTCCCTGTCTGGATTAAAGCTGTCCTATGTCTGTCAACTTCCCTCATCATCTTTTTGAGAAGCAGGGACATCCTTGCTAATCAAACCCTTGAGTAAGTTTCCAAAAACTACATACACAATTATTTTAAGCATGTTGTACTGCACATCCTAGCCACCAGCCAACTCATCTGCATATCTTAATGCTGTTTTCTGTCCCTCCTGAATAAAACCAGTCCTGGCCAGACAGACACAAGAGAGGAAGGGTGCTGTTAAAGTGACTTCTCTGAGCCCATCCATGGGAGAGCAGCTGCTGGCATGGGTGCTGGAGGAGGGGAGAAAACAGTGAGGCTGTCCTTCAAGCCACAGAAGGAATTTTATTTTGCAGATGGTGGTCTGGACCATTATGCCACTCTTCAGTCATGGTCCTGGAGCTCTTTGAGGACACATGCAGAGCAGCTGGAATACTAGTTTTGCCAAGATACATACAGGCACCAGTGCAGGCTGGAGGCAGGGGGAAGGAACAGAGCTGTGGTCCAGCACTAGCAATGCCTGGCAGTTCTTCAGGGCACAGCAAGGAATCTCCAGGCAAAAGCCCCTGGAGATTCCCTGCAGGACATAGTGTTTCTCCAGTGGTTCTGTTTTGAGCCATCAGGCTGAGGGGGATCCCAATTGTATTGCCACACACTGGAGGCAATTCCAACAGCCATGAGCAGCACCACACAGTTAAAGTATAGCTGTCCTAACCCCTCTTTTCTAGAAACTCAGGGCTATAGGTGCTTTCCTATTGTGGTCCCTCTCATGCCTCATCTGGATGTTGAGTACCCTGCATTCTATTGGAGAATCCTGTCACAGGTTATGCCCCCTCCCATGTGTGCTGCTGGCTTCCCTACAGCCAGCCCTGCTTTCACCTCCTCATGCCCATCTCCTGCCATCATCAGCTCCCAGATGAGTCTGTTAGAGCCAAGGTCCAAGGTCTATGTCTTTGGCGGGCCCTCCTGTCCCATAATGACTATGGGAGCAGTGGCTGCCTTGTGTGCCTCATGCCTCACAAATGCTGTTCTTTTTCTCTTAAAAAAAAAAAAAAATAAATAAATAAAATAAAAAAGAGNTCATGCCCATCTCCTGCCATCATCAGATGAGTCTTTTAGAGCCAAGGTCCAAGGTCTATGTCTTTGGCGGGCCCTCCTGTCCCATAATGACTATGGGAGCAGTGGCTGCCTTGTGTGCCTCATGCCTCACAAATGCTGTTCTTTTTCTCTTAAAAAAAAAAAAAAATAAATAAATAAAATAAAAAAGAGTACTTTTTTCTTTTTCTTCATTTTTTTGCTACTATTTGTTCACTTACTCTGTGTTTGGAGGGGAACACAGCAGAGAAATACAACTGTATTTGAAAGGCTGTGAAGTGTTATGAACTAATGAAACCTCCATCAATTCTTATTTAGATATTTTATAAGGTTATTAAGTACTTTTCAGTCTTTTAGCCTGGTACAAAAATCTTTAGTACCACTTGCTGTGGCAGCACAACCTGGCCTATCTGCAGGATCCCCCTTTCTCTGCCTAGTTTCTCCTATCTCTTGGAGTTTGTATACAATAAAATAATCTCCCTTGCTATGCTGAAGATTCCACAAACCAAACCACCTCCATCATGTTGAAGACAGAGGAAAAGACTCTGAATTGTAAGTTTGAAACTTAACTACTCTATGAAGCACAGGTAAAGTTGTCATTGTTTTTTGCTGTATGGAATTGTAATTAAATGTGCTTGTGCATATATATTTTCATTATTGTTGTTATGCAAAGCTTCAGCTGAAAAGTTTTGCTCTTCTTTTTGTCAATTTTCAAGTCTATTCTAGCATCTAAATGGATGAAAACCCTAATTTGATTCAAATAAGATGGACTCGACTTGGAATCAAAATTATTAACACCATATACAGTTTCATCTCTTCAGGGACAAAGTTTTCATTTACATTTGCATCAGTCCAGTCTAAGGAAGAAAGACTTTTTTAAGTTCATCTTGCTGCTTCTCTCTGTTCTGGGTCTTGTTATCATTCTTGCAGTCCAAACTTCAGGGAAGCACAAAGTTCCTTCACCTTTTCCAGTGTTGTCAGTCACTCATCATTGCTACTTTTCTACACAGGCTGCTACAGATTCTGGACTTTGCTGTAAAGGGACCTTATTAGGTGTTGTGCACATAAGGCACTGCACACACCAGCAGTGAGTCCACCAGCAGACACATCTGACCATTAACTTGATAAAATCCTCAAAGAGAACAGTGCATTATTTAACAGTATTAAAATGAAACTGTGTTGCAATAGAGTGGTTCCAGCAAGAGAGGGCTGTCATTTGGCCTTGTCTCTGTATGAGCTTGTATACTCCACCAGCTCCGGCTGCTGAAGTGAGAAGCGATAAAAGATTTATTTTGAGACAGTACATTACCTTGAATAGCATCACAGTCCTGGGTACCAGTGACAAATGAATAATGGAAGTGTTTTTTCTGCCAACAGCCTGTATATTTGTCTATTGCATCTCCTGCCAACAAATTTCTGAACTAGTGTTTGTGAACCTAGGGTGTGAATTTACATAGAATATGAATAGATATTATTTACTATGGCTTGTTTTGCAGATGCAATACATTTTTATACTTTTATTTTTTAAACCGTATTTATCAGAAACCAAAAGCAAGCAAGCAGTCTTTCATTTGATTTTTAAACTGGGGAATGAAAAGTGACAAAGCTGATCAGTCTTAAACTCCACAGTAAATCTGCTTTTGACTTTAGAACTTAATATCCTTACATAAGAGGTTTGTGCCTTTTGTATACAAACTGGCAGCTAACTTGAACACAGGAATTACTGCTTCACAAAGGTGACATTTTCTGGTTTGTGCCAGAAAACTTTTGTTTCGATCCTTTATCACCCAACCTATGCACTGAAGGAAGAACAAAAGGTAAGTGGTGGTTTAATTGAAGACCAGATGTAGTTTATTCTGGGTGCTGCAGGAGTTGAACCCCCACCACTGCTATTGACCAGTGCTTGTGCAGTATCTGCACCATCTGCCACACAGCCAGGATACGGCTGCACGATGGAAACTGGGGCTACATCCCTTCTTGAGACCTGCCTCATGAGGTGGAGGCAGAAGGGAAAAGATTAAGACCAACTGAACCTTGGCCTGTTTCCCATTTCTTTCTGAAGAGACTTATGCCTTGGAGAAAAGAAGGGAAAAGTGGTTCTTACTTGAGGGGACAGACCTTGGCAAGGCAAAGAACCCCCATTTGGGAAGCCACTGTGTGCCCATGCCCCATCCTGTGCAGTCTGCACAAGAGCTGCCTGTGCTTCAGGCCTTGATAATTGAGACAGACGGAGACAGGATTTTTAGAAATGAGTCTGACATATCACATTCCCTTGGCGATGGCCAGTGCCAAGTCACATTGACTTCTGATGTTTTCCTCCCAGTCTGGACCTTATCCCAAGGTTGTCTCAAGGGGAAGGGACCATGCTCCTCACTGCTCCTACCCTGAGGAGCTGATCTCTGTTTATGCTTGTTTGTGAAATTACTTCCTCCCTAACTATTGCTGTCCTCTTGGAAGGATGATATCTTTATCTCAGTTGAAAATTACTGTTGTTGAAATCCCCATATTGTTTGAGCTCCTGCACATATTGCTGGCTATCAGTTTGTGTTATACATCCCTTGATGACTTCAACTCTGACTTCCAAATACTATCTTTCTGTTCCTTTCCCTTACCCATCAGCATCTAGCTTCTGGTCTACTTCACTCACCCTCTGTGCCTTTCCTAAACTCCACTCTGAGTGCCCATCATTTTCACTCCTCCAACCTCATCCCCCAACAGGCCAGAGGCAGATCCACAGGAGAGAGGCCACAGGGGTGGAGTGAGGAAGTGGCTGTCACTGAGTAAAAATCTTACCCTGTATGGTCAGGCAGTGCTGTTGTCTGATAAGGAGAAGGTGCATGAAATATTTTTTTTTTAATCTTGTCCTAACCAAAGCTGCCTGCAGCACACAAGTCTTGTCTCCCCTCAAAAGCTTTCATCACACATGGAGAGCTGCTAGGTCAGGGATCATGAAATGTCTGATTTATTTGACTAAATCTGCATAGCATTCAAGGGTTCTGTGCAGCTGTATTAAGTCACTCATGTCCCTTGGTATTTTTCTGTATGAATTTTGATTACTCATAAATCAGCACAGTATTTGAGGAAAAATTGTGATTAAAAAAACCCAGCAAAACAGAGCATCGGTGAATCTGACTGCACTGCCATTGATTTAAAAATCAAATTTTACAGGACAGCAGATTTGTGCAAGTCTCTTGCTCCAATTAGTCTTCCAGTTTCAATGAGCACCATCAGCTGAAAAGAATTGTGTCAACAGTTCAGCAAATACAGAATCACAGTGGATACCTAGCCTGTGTCATTTCAAAGTACAGAAATTGACTGCTGTTATTTTCTGGTTAGTGATGGCTGACATAGTACCCTAACATCAAGACACAACTGTAACAAAGTCTAACTTAGAAGAACACAGATTTTAGTAAGTGTTAGGTTTAAGGAGGGATTTATAAAACTGCTGCAGCAAACTAGTGCACAGTCTTCATTCAATCATTGTGCACAGAGAAGATCATGTCACTGAGTATAGCAATGCCTCAGACTCCACAGCCATGCCTGGTGGTAGAGAATAACCCAGTCTGCAGGCCAGTGCAATGGATTTCTCTCCAGCTTCCTTCATATTTGACCTGTATATCTATGTTCCATATCAAAGAGCAAAGGAGAGGAAATCTCTCTATTTGCCCTGTGTAAAAGATAAGACAATGTGCTTTTCCTTCTGTGAAGACACTGCTTCTGTCAGAGGAGCCCTGTGCTGTGGCAGCACAACCTGGCCTATCCCTGTTCCTGCAGGAGAATGAGATGCCTGCACCATCTGTCCTAGAGAGGCTGGCTCTCTCAGGCACAGGGGGGGTCAAGGACTGCTGCAGCCCAGCTCACACCATGTAAGCACAGTCAGGTCCTAAACTACACTTTAAACCAGCTCATCCTCTGGTCTTCCTGTTTATGAGAGCCCACCACAGAATTTAACTGCTCTGATTCCATAAAAACCTTCTTGTCTCCCACCTAAATACGCTTCTGACTGAGAAATACTTGACCTGAACTGTAGATGATGGCCAAGCTCATGCAGTTCCCTGGCCCACTGCTTTCCCTTACCCTGCCAGACACAGAGTTCTGGGCTAGAGGCACCTTGTGCAAAATGCCAGGGATTGCTGGAAGAGAGCTGATAATAAAGCTATGATGCCCTACAACAGGACTTCCCCCTTCTGGAGAAAGGATTTTTTTTTTTTTTTTCCCTAGGACTAAGCTGGTGATGGGGGCCTCCCTGGCTTGCCCTGCCCAGCCCAGCCATGAGGTACTGCAGGGCAGCAGGGAGGTAGCAGGAACACCCTGTGGGTTGGGACAGCCTGTGACACATTCTGGAGAGGACAAGGGAAAGCTCTTTGCACCCTTATCATCTTCACATATTTGTTCAGGGATCTGGCTATAAAGATCCCTAAACAGATCTGTGTTATCTGTTAACACATCTGGAGAGAAGAAAAAGATAAATTAAATTCCCATTAAATTGACAAAACAGGAGAAGGTCTGCCTCTGCTGAGAGTCTGAAACAAAACCTGAAGCTACTCTGACCTCTATGCAAACTGTAAAACCATGGCAGGATCCCGATCACCCCTCCCTGTTTTATCCAGGGCTGCCACTGGGAAGCTCAGTTGTGCTGCTGCCACTGGTTTACTCAAAGGCAACGGAGATCTGCATGAGATCCAGAGTATTTTTAAAGGCTTAAAATAGGCCACAGCTTGGCCAGAAATCTAAATTAAAAATCTGTTTCCAAGGTTTTGGCCAGCAGCTCCAGTCATCACAATGGCAGGCTGGAAAGCCGGGCACACAGCTGTGCACAGATTCCCACACCCAGGACTGGAACATTTTCACTGGGGAAGTGTGGGGGAAACTACAGGCCCAAGAAGGCATTAAGAAAGAGGAAGGCTTGAGAATTCTGAGAGAGTCTGGGGGTTTGCTTTAACAAAAACAAAGCAGTGGGCTGCAGAGCCATTCTGGCCCTGTTGTTAATCATGGGAAGCATCCCAAGAAAAAACCCCACAGAAACAGATGCTGTAGAACTATTTTGTTTGCCACAGGGATGTCCCCTTTAAAACATATAAATAGAGTGAATGATGTGCAATGCCTGCCTAAGTTATACACTTTGGTTGTTGCATCTCCTCCCCAGTGTTGTACCCATAACTGAGCTCACTATTGGCGGCAATTAAGCTTTCCCAGAGCAGTGAATTTGGCCTGTTTATTACTCTTGTCCTCTCCCAGATGCCTCCCTTAAGCTGTCTACTTCAGGCAAATGTTTCAGGCTTCGGGATCATGCTGTCTGACTTCAGCTAGAGGGAATGACTGAAGGCATCGTCATGATAAGGGAGCTCTGTGCATGGAGAGACCAAATTCTAAGTAATTGGTTTTGGTTTGCTGTTAGCTCTGGCTAGCTGCTATGTTTCAGACCTAGCAAAGGTGTTATATGCTAAAAACCCTACATAATCTTTCCCATCCATGCCATTTGGTCTAAGAAAAGACAGCCTGTGGGGCAAAGTCTCAGAATTTCAGATAGTTGCAAGCTACCCAGCTCCCACCACTCCTAAATGTGTCTTTGCTCTGCAAGAAGGCATGAGCACACAAAAGAGATGTGCTTATTTGTGAAGGCAGCTCTAAACAAATGCCCTGTCTTACCCATGTCCTTGTACTACCATGGGTTTTGCAAGACTCTTGTTGATATGTTTCAGTCATGTCATCCATTTGCCATTATTTGGGTGTAAAAGGAGAGGACTCACGATCCCACTGCATGGCTGCACCACGTGCAATTAGAAATAGGTACATGAGTAACTGTGGAAATTTCCAAGGGCAATACACAAAGTGTCAATTTTTAACTATTATATGCTTTTCTTTTAATATTCTCAATAAAAGCAAAAATAATCATAAAAAATCTTCAATAGAATGGAAGCAATCCTTATGGCATAAGAGAAGACACATTTAAAAGTGCAGAACTGTTACAATTTATCTGCTTGGACAGGAAGAATCCTTGAAAAGCAATAAAAGTCTGTAAAGTGAGCTCTAGTGCTGAAAAGTAGATCAGTTCAAAACCTATGATTTATTTCCTGGAGAATTTCATCCATGTTGGTCCAAATATTCAGAGGCATGCACATGCATACACACACAAATATCTAAATGCTTTTGTTAATATAATATTTTTATGACTGTGTGTTTTTCAACAGAAGGATTGTGGACTGCTCTGCCAAAAAGTTTTTTTCTAATCAAAGGAAATTGCGGAGATCCCCAACAGTATGAAAAGTGTTTGCAACAATCCTTGATTATTAACTCCTGATGGTGCATCTGTTTTATCCTATTCAATAAAGTCTTTTATAGATTTTGATTCCTCTCTCTTGCAGCAGGCTAACGCTTCTTGCTGTAGGCTTTGGATGTGCACCCTTTTGTTTCTGTGTCCTTCTATATGCTGCTGCTGCTTCTATCTAGTGATTGCCCTAGCACTTTCTTGAAGATCAAACAGCCCATCCCTTTTTTCTTAACTCTGCTTTTGACTTTGTTTGTGCCTTTAGAAATATCTCTAGTAGTTCACTTCACACAACAGCCCATTTTCATAAAACCTGTGAAGACCAGTGGGGTTTACAGCAATCACACCTCACACCTCAGGCGTATACCTGATTGCCTTCCATCTTTTCTTTTACATGACACTTCTTCTCAGCCTTCCACCACTTCACACCACCTATTTCCTACTCTGTTCTCACATTATTACCTTTTCACTTGCTTTCACAACTTCTCAGGAACCATTAAAATAATTCTTAAAAGCTGTGTAACAACTTTGAATGCCCCTATGTTACCATCACTGAAAAATCTGGAACATCTAAGGGCTCTGCCCTTATCAGTGGGTCTGCCTCTGGGAGGGCAAACTTCCTGCAGAAAATCCCATGCTTTTTGCTTCACTGCTGAAGTTGTGAGCCTGTTACTTTGGGAGAAAAATGTGGCCACGCTAAATGTGTAAAGGCAGATCTTGCTGATATGGAACAGTTCCCACTCAATCCATCCCTTTTTAATATTGTGAGACAGTCTTTTGAACAGGGCAGAGGTGTCTAAGCCTCACACATATCTAAATAGGAGTATTTGTCCTGAACTACCTTATTGTGCCATCTGGTTTGCCACTAATTCTGGGGACTTGACTGGGTCTCTTAGCCAGACCAACCACAGTTTTCCTTTCCTCACCTGGGCTATGTCCAGGCATCCTACGCAGGCGTTTGGCATGGACACAGGCATGCTGAGCTATCAACTTTCAACATAATCATGAATCCTAACTGTAATTAAAGGGCCATTCCTACCATGAAATGAAGGAAAGGCTGTGGCCTCCAGAAATATTAGCTCATATTTATCCAGTCCACAGACAGCTACATCATTCAATGATGCTCAGTATCTCCACTGAAGAAGGGTATGTGCAAATCAAAGAAGACATTTACAAAGCATTTATAAAACTGTTCCAAGAGATTGTTATAAATCTCATGTCTCTTGCTCAGACAGAGCTGTGCTGGAGATGATTCAGGCTGATTTGCCAGAAATGTCTATCAAGATCACAGCCAAAGTGGCTGTTAAAAACCACTTTTGGCTAACTCCATTCCCTGCTACTGAACTCTAGTCTCCCAGAGGCAGTGCTGCTACCCTTTGCCAGGAAAACTGCTTCTTCCTAGGTCACCACTAAATCTCTGGTCTGGAAGTCTCTGAAGTCAACTGCATCAAGGGAATGGGAGATTGTTTTGTCAGGTCCCTGTGCTGTGGCCCCTCTCCTGCTCCCACCCTAGTCCTGCCAGGTGCCCTTGGCCCCAGAAAGGGCTGTTCATCTTCTAGAAGTGCCTTTTGTATCCAGGTGAGAATTTAAATCACTCCTTCCAGCAACATGGAAAAAGTAGCCATGCCTGTACATTATAAAAACAAACAAAAAAATATTTTCCAGTGTTAACAACACTAACATCAAGTTTTATGAGAGCTTATAAGCTCTCCTCTTCGGTCTTCTCTTTTTTTTGCCTTTGTTTGACGATGTGTCATATTCCCTGAACCCCAAATTGCCTCAAGAAAGTTTTTCTCGGTAATTCTTCTGAGAGTCCTCATTGTCATTCACAAGTGACCTTCCAGATGTCAGAAACAAGCCTCAGATGCAGTCATTGACTGTTCCATCATGAGTCCAGTAATTCACGGTCTCAATTCTTCCTCAATTCCCTTCATTTTTCCTCAGTGTTCCAGAGCTATGTTAAAATCCAATTGTGTTGCACGTGCAGTGCACAAACATGTTGCCAAAAACTTGAGACTTGGACCTTGGGGAAGATGGGGACCACAGGCCCACAGGATGCAACATCACCAGGTAGGCTTCTTGGAGGCCAAGCACTTATGACAATGTAAGAAATGGCCAAGACTGACACACAATGTAATTGTTTGTGCTGGGAAACTGTGTAGACATGGATGAAAAATGAACTGCACAATTTGTCTTCTGTATATCTCTAGGAGCACTCCTGTCTTTCTGCAGCATTAGAAGCCATCCCTCCAAGTTCAGACAGAGGGAACCAAGGGTAGGATGTTTCTGGGGGTGTAATCTCAGACCCTCATGTAACCTGTATTTTATATTTGCTGTGACTGCTCTAAAACACATTTGTTTTTCAAGTACATTCCATTCAAGAAGCTTTCTGAAAAATAAAATGTGTACACAGAGGTTTCAGCTTACCTTAGCAAACTCCACTTGCAGAGAGGTTACATCTCTGTGTCTGTGCATGTCCATCTCTGCTCTCCTGTGTAAAGGTGTCCCTCCAGCCCTGACCCCCAGCAGCAGTGCCAAGCAGTCTTTTCTGGGCAGTTTCCCAAAGAAGCAGTGCTTAAATATATCTGTGAGCAGCTGGTGAATCTGGGGGTATTGCATGGTGAAGATGTTTGTGTTTTATGAGAGCACAAAGAAGCCTTAAGGAATATGCTTGCGGGAATTTTTGCTGATGTAGTTTGTTTTATTGCTTCCTAATTGGAAGGAGGCCTTGTTATCAGCATTTATGTCCAATTGCACAGATTGCTCACCTACTGTGAGCGAGCTACAGCTCTTTATATTCTAAGTCAGACCTGCTAATACCATTATTTTTTGAGGACAGCCAACAAAAATACAAAAGCTGCCTGAGGTTAATATGAAATCTCCTTCCCTCAGCTTTGGCCTCCAGCTATAAGAAGCTTTGTGGTTACTCAGGGAAAACCTCCCAGTTCTTGGGAATTTAAACTCTAATCTAAGTGGATGTGAAAGAGAATGGATTTATGCCACTAAGGGTTATTTCAAGAGCAATGATAGTTTCAAGAGCAAAGTCCTGTTTTCACTTCCCAAACCCTTCTGAGAATCTCTGCTTAAACCTCAGGCGACTGTCTGAGATGCAGTTGTGAAAGACTTCGGAGACACTAGCCAGTACACACCAATATTGATAACTGAGACTGACAAAAACATTATTGTGTTTCCTGCATTTTCAACAGGATACAGTGAGATGAGGATCCCTTCAACCTGAGGTTGGGTGGAACACAGTCAAAAGAATAAGTCCCTGCCCTGGAGGACGAGTGGATCTCTGATCACAAGGCAACAAGGAATGAGAATCAGTGATTCATCACACTTCTTTGGAACTACTCAGCTTTATTAGGAATGGCCCATTATAAGGAATGAGAGAAGATATTTTTTGGTATGGAAAGGCTAAGAACAAGGAAGCTGATACTCCCTTAGATACTGAATCTAAGAGAAACTAGAAACTATTGTTTAAATGGTATCTTCTCAGAAACCTTTGTTTAATTTAACATTAATGCATTAATCAGCCTCTTTTTTTAATGGACTGTCCTCAGTAAATTTATCATCTTTTCCCTGAAGCATCCAGTAGCATGCTGTATTTACATATTCAATGCTTATACATAAAATGGGAAATATGTGTTCACTAACCCATTACATTCCACTTGCAGAAGGAAGGTAATTTTTTTCTCAGTTATCAGGTTGATTGCAGATTTTTTAGCATAATTGAGTGGATGTGTGTTGTCTACATGTGGGATGGCAGAACCCCCAAATAGAATGGGAAATAGGCAAATGGCTGGAATTCACCAAAGATGACCTCCTATTTGCGTGCTTCTGTCTGAAACAGGTGTATCTGGAGGGAGTTATTTTGACTTTCAGTTAATGCTGACCTCAGCTGAAATAATTTGCCCTCTTGCTCTTCCTCTGATACAGAGTCAAGAGGGAGTTGTCTGACTGCTGAGTGTGATTGTACACATCTGTCAACAGAATTGGAGATACGAATGCAAAATGCAGCACTCGGGAGCGCTGTGTGGGTTTCCAACACTCCCTGAAGGACGCGGGGACCATAAACCAGTGAATAGATTACAATAAGGCATAAATAGAGCATTTTTATCTGTGACAGATGTAATCCTGCTCCAGCAATGCTTATGCTATTTAAAGGAATATGGTCTCTATTTCAGACCAGCTCTCTGAATTCTGAGGGAGAAAGAAGTCGTAAGTTTTCTTTCCATGCGAATAATTGCGAGGCTCCTTTGGAAGTGGTTTGGCAGCTTTGTTTTGAAGGGGGCTGGCCATCATCTCTTCCAGGGCATGCCCTCCCCAGGAGCACAAGGGACAGAAGGGACCACAGGCTTTCATGTATATTGCCACTCCAAGCAGAGGAAGCCCTGCTTTGCTGTCCTGCTTCTCCACTTGAAACCTGCAGTACCACAAGCCAGCCAGGCAGTAAGAAAGTTAGGAGAAATAATATCCCAAAGCCAAGAAGCAGGTGTGAGACACTCTTCTCACTTGCACAGACATATGCTACAAAATGTTGCAACCTTTCCTGCATAATATCTTAATGTATAGTCATTAGACAGGACAGAGTGGAGAGTGCACATATGGAAAATGTCTCTTATTTAGAGACAGAAGCAAGTACTTTAATGCTGGCACATACAAGGAAATACTGATATGCCAACTCCAAACTGCCAATCACAACCTAATAAAGAGACAATCTTGAAGAAGGCAGAAATTTTAGCAGGTTTTAGGTTAGAAACAATTTTTAATTAACTTTTCCCGAAAAGTGGCACAGCTGGATTCTGCATGACTGCATCTGGATTTAAATGCACTGATAAGTCTTACAGGGGAAATAAACTGAAAGAGGAAGACTAGATGTTAAGGCTGTGCAACAGGTAACAAAAGCATTTGGCATTGGGGTAGCTCACTCCTTTGGACAGCCTCCAATGTACCCACAGCTTTTGAGTCAGGAGGAAAGCGTGCATGTCAAATAGCTGGGCAAGAGTATGTAGCTGAGTGAAATATTCATACGAATAAATGGCCATGTTCTAACATTTTTGTAGTTATGGATTATTTTAATTTTCACTAAAAATAGATCCTGATTAACTCCAATAAAATATAAGATCTTCAAGACTCCTTAGTCAGCCAAGAGGCAGTCAGGCACTGACTTGCCACAGCAAACAAAATCACAGAGCAGCTGATGGCTGGGGTTTAAGGAACCTTGCATTGTATTACCAGGAAAATCTGGTAGAATTCAGGCAGGACAAAATAATTCCATCACTGAAAAGACTAATTGAAAAAACCATATTGATAAAGGTCTGGTTATCTGTAGATTTTTGAGAGATTCAGGCATTAAGTGAGATTCAGAATGATGCATCTATTAGTATAGAAGTGAAATTACTAACTTTAAAATTTTGACTGATTTTTTTTTAAAAAACCAAACACCATGAGCATTTTCAATGTGATCTGTGAAGTAGCTTTTCATGGGAAGTTTCCTTTCTTGGGACATTGAAAAACTAGCCAAAAACTGTTGCAGAAAATGGACATACATCTTCATAGAGATAAATTAGATGAACTGCGTGGCACAACAAGCATTTTTCCACCTTTGTCTCCATTCATCTTTAGCTACAGAGTCATATCATACTGGTGTAACAATTCAGTGATTTTGTAGACTTGATCTTTTGACACAGACACATAAATATACCTCCACAGATTCCTCTCTTTCTCTTGGCCGTTCTAGTTTAGATTTTTATACAGGTCACAGCATGTGCTGCTGTTCTCTTCCCAGCTGGGGAGATGATTGGTGACTTCCAGGTCAAATAAATTCAGCAGGGTCCAGCAGCAAAAATGATGTACTGACGCAAATCCCTGCACATTTATTCAGCTGCCATTACCCATGCTCAGGTTCAGTCCCGTTGCTTGTACTGCCCTTTCCAGACACGTGCCTGCAGGACACTGGACTGGGCACTGGAGCAGCACAGCCTCCAGATGTCACATTTCTCCCCCTTTTCTTAGCCTTTCACTTCCACTGCTCAGAACCCAGTTGTGAAGTCTTGTGCTTTCCCTCAGTGAGAAGCAGAGAAGATATTACAAAGGAGTCACATAGCTCTTTCACTCTTCAAGGGAGCCAATGGAGCCAGAGCTATATGTTTCCTTCTTTTTGCACATTGCAAAGTAAGGATAACTTGCAAAAGAGGAGGTTTTCCTCATGTCTTGTTTATTAAAGATTAGGTTTTTGTAGCATGAGCTATTTATGTGTTTTCATGGTGGCATTACTTTTATTGACTGCGAGGCTTTGTCACAATGAAATAGGTAAACCTTGCCATACTCATCATCTTCATGAGCTTCTTCCCAGTGTATCCTTAGCAAGTGACACCTTATTGGCTCGTAGGATAAGGAATTTGTGGATGATGCTTCAAGGGCAGTTTCCAGGTGGGCAGTAAAGGAAGGCATGACACGTACTGGTGGCAAAGAAGAGTCTCCCTCTCCCCGCCGCCCATCCAGAGCAAAGCACACTCCTGCATCTGCTCATACAAGCCAGCCCATACCTTGTTTTCTCTGCTGTGAGTGTCAATGCACTGAAGTCATCCCATAACTCGCTGTCATTTATAGCAGTGGTGCATCTTTCCAGTTCCTGCCAGTGAAGGAAGGCTTACCGGACTTGCCACAGTTTGTTAATGGCACAAAGCTTTTGATCTGTTCCAAGCACGAGGGCATATTCAGTACAGCCAAAACAAGCTGCAAAATTCTTCTGGTTTTTTCCATGACCTGTCATCACCTGCCTTCTAGCCAAGACGTGGTTTGGAAGAATCAGTGGGTAAACAGCATGTGGAAAAAATTAAATTGGGAAAGAGCAGAAATCCGAAGCAGTGCTGCACGCCATGCTGGCTCTTGTGCAGGGCTCTTCTTGCTGGTCTCTGTGGGCAGCTGGGGGACAAGCAATGTTTCTTTTATTAATGCTACCCTGTGCTCTTCTGTTTTATCTCTAAACTGTACCTGCTACTAAGAAGTGATGATTTTAACACACGTGGCGTGAAATCAGGTTTTTCAGGGGAAATAAAAATTCACCTCTCAGAAGGAAAACTCCAAGCCCATATTCAGCCTCCTTTGGTTTGTTTCTTATATGCAACCTGTGTATGTAGCACAATTGCATGTAACACAGTAGGGGTTAAACTGTCACAGACAAGCTTTTAAAATAAAATATTTTTCCTTCTGAATGATTAAATGTCTCGATTTTATTGATGAGTGTTGAGAGTGCTTTTTTTAGCTTGGACAGTTACGACAGAGTTGTTTTCTTGCCTTCTTTTCTGGTTTCTCTATGCCAGAGAAAGGAGCTGAGTTTGATTTCAAACAATGTAGAACATTTTGGTTCAGAATTAGAGCACCATAATTTAAACTAACAGTTTTGTTAAATGCTATACATTAAGCTCATAACATACTGTGTAAAATCCACTTCAAAACTCACTTAAGCTAGTTAAACTGTGTGTCAGTTAAACTCATCAGTGTCAGTATGACAGGAAAGAGGAAAAGAATATAATCCCTTGTGCCTGATTTCCCTTGCCCCAGTGTAGGGAATCAAACCCATGAAGTTTCACATGACCACCTCACCATCACGTAACACTTCCTTCTCCCTGCACATCACAGCAGGGAAAGGGTTCCAGCATTCCCTCTGTGCCCCACGCCACAGCAGGGAGGGAACGCTGCTGAGCTAGGTTGTCAGGAATCAAGTTGATGCCAGAGAGGGTGGGAGGGATGGGATGGGGAACCAGTGTAGGCCAGGATGGGGGCCTTGGAAAGAAGTGCCCAGCTCCATGCAGCATGTCACTCGGGAGAACAGGGCTGGTGGGAGGAGGTGTGGTCCCAACCACACATCTGAAGGCTGTGTGCAGATCAAGGGAAAAGCACCTGGTGCAAAAGGAAGGAAAGGGAATGAAAAGAGAGCTCCTCCCCACCATTGCTCAGGTACTGTGCTTCCTGATTCTTATTTTCTGCATGACTGTTGAGGCCAAATCCTGGATGTTTTTCTGCAGACAACAGATGGGAGTTCTCCGTGCTCGGCTGTCATTTTCCCCTGCCATGAGTTTGCATGGCCCTCAACATGTGTTCATTTACACAGGAAGCCAATGAAGTTGCCCATGAAGGGTGAGTATGCTCAGCTAAGATGAAGTGCTGGTCTTTCTCAAGATTCAGCTTCTTCCTCGCCTGGTTAGAATCGTGGTGCCAGAGTGACCTTCTCAGCTGTGCTCAATGAAATGTCTGCAATTGCTTCTTAACCTCTCTACCTCCAGGACCATGAGACCAACTAATATTGGATCCCTGGGGAGGGCTTGCTCTGTGCAGCTGTCCTTTTAACCTTTTAATGCTCTTCCAGTTTAAGCAGTTTGTGGCAAGCCCCAGACTTAAATTGCAGAATGCAGATGTCACAAATTGCTTTTCAGTATGCTCTGGTGATGCCTGGAGCTGCTGACAAGACCTGAAAGGGTGAGTTTTAAAAGAAGGCTTTAGTTTGGACAAGCTTTAAACTGCTTTCCCCTAGTTCAGCATCTGGTCTCACATGAGTGATGAACTGACGTGTAGAAAGAAAAAAGGAAAGTGCTTTCCTAAATAATAGATTCATGGCCTATGAAACTCTTTGCCAAAAGATAAAAGTAAATGTTATAAAGATACAGACAAATCTGAAGAAGACAGGAAGCCTCCTTCTATGACAATTTTCTAAGAGAAGTTAAGAGAATATGGGAAGCAGGGCAGTTGGCAGATGCAGATTAGTGCTGTATCCCTCCTAAGCAGTCCATGGAGGCAGCTGCCAGATCTGGGTATCTGGGAAAGACAAATCCTCCCTCCAGTTCATTGTGACAATTCCTGCCTCCTGAGGGACCTTTGATGGCTCAGCCAAGAGAGAAGGAGCCTTCAGAATGCCATCTGGAAAAGGCACTGCTCCTACCATCACCAAAACCAACAAACCAAGATCGCATTTAGGAAAAAATATGTCTCTTTGGTTCTCAACAGCAGAGCAGCAGAGAAGACAATGGAAAAATCCTCCCTCCTGTACTGTGACACATGCCTTGCAAACATTGCCACAAAAATTCTCCACCAAATCCTCTGGGCTTTAATGCAAGGAAGAAATGTGTCAAAATTACTTGGAGGCAATTACATATTTTTTGCCTATTATTTTCTTTATAAATATGTTCATCTTGGTGTTAATGTCTGTGACTTGTTATTCAGGTTGTATTTCTCTTTTAATTATGGGAATGTCTGAATTTTATTTTACAAAGTATGCTTCTCTTTCTTCCTTCCCCTATTCTCGTTTTTCCACCCAAATTTCTGGAGATGCATGGGGTTACTGGTCTACAGTTAGTGACTGGAAGGTTCTACTGTGCTTATTAAATTTGACATTTGATTTTTATATCAATATTTATATTTTATATAAATTTAGTAGGCATGATCCTAGGGCAGATGTCTAGTTTTTTTCCGTAAATGCACAAATCTTGTTGATTTCCACACCATCAGTTGCAGACCAGTCCAGACTAGGAGCACTTTTCTGACAGGTCTGTATATGAAGGTATAAGTTTTTCCCTGCCAGCTGCTGCTGATTCACTGAAGCTGTGTTTGTGCCACCAGACCCCACATTGTCCTAAACACAATGGAGAAGTGAGAATGGGGGACGTGACTACCAGCCTGGCACCTCCTGGTGTTGGTAAGGCCTCTGCCACTTTGGGAGAAACAGCATTAGGATATGTGTGACTCAGGAATTTGGGGCCTGCTGAAGGGATTATACTTAACAATTTTGGGTCATGCAGATCTAGGACTCAGAGAAGGACATAAAGTTACACCTATCCATGACCAGCAGAAACAGGCAAACCCTCTCCACAGACACACATTCCCCCAGTCTCCAGAGGGAAGACTTGGCTGTCCATCTTCTCATTTTTTGTAAGGGGACCCAGCTCACACTGTACTTTCCCACATGAGCCCCTATGGCAGGAGGAGGCCACCCCAACACCTGCACCCTGCACAGCAGCTCACAACTGCACCCAGGCACAACCACCTCAGGGGCCAGAAAGCTCTACAAACTGAAAAGCATACAGCTCAGATGTGGGGTTCAGAGCAGAAGGGAAGCTGGGGATTACAGGAGATGAACTGAGAATACCTCCACATTTGGGAGGGCTACCAAGCAGGGGAAGGGAGCTGCAGGCTAGAAAACAGATATGGCGACATAGTGCATAAATGCATGGGCACAGGCAAGGCAGGTCTCCTTATTCCTGACAAAACCAGACCTCTATCCTGGTGGGATACAGCTCTGTACCTGCTTCCTGACTGATGCTCAGAGGCTGTGTGTTTATTTATCTTTTCAATTCAAAATCTCTAGGATAAACACCAGGTAGCACACAACATTGTGTTTTATCATCACTTCTCCTGTGGTCAGATTTCTTAATTGTCTCAAGTGATGACTGTATATTGCACTAACGCTCCTGGTCCCCACGAGACCTCACGCTTGCCTGGCTTTCCTGCAGGGGTTTGCTCAGAACAGATGGTTTTGGTCCCAAAGGCTGTGTTTTTTTTCTAGCAGGAGGAACAGTTATGGCCCAGCAGCTGAGCAGTCCCCAAGGCAGGTGTGGGACTGTCTCTGAGCCTTCTGGCAGGAGTGGGAATGGATCATAGCTGGGGCTGCTGCCTAGCAAGACAGCAGAGGCCCACAAGACAGGAACAAAGCACAGCAGGCTGAGCACAACCCATTCCCACAATAGCACATCTGAACCTTCAGCTTATTTTAAGTAATATTTTGCGATAACAAAAAAACCTTGATGAATTCTCACTCCATCCAAGCACTTCACCTTCCTATCCTTCAGAGCAGCACTAGCTAATCAGGCAATTTTTATGTATAACAATGAACAACCCTTTCCCAGAATGATTTTCTGTGCTTCTGGTGCACTTTGCTTTGTTATATTGGACAGCACTCAGAGAAGCAATTATGCCCACTCTGCAAATGAGGAAGATGCGATTCTAAAAAGTTATGTGACCAGGTCAAGACACAATCACACTCACAGAAATAGGTAAGAAAATCCTGACAGCTGTATAAGGTCACTTGTTCTTTTTTCATGACACCAACAGTAGCTCATTTTCTAGCACATTGAATGAGGTAGGGACATTTATTATTGTTTTGTTTTCTTTCTGTACTTATTCCTTAAAAAATGGGCACTAACAGAGATCCACCAGTCTTGAGAAGGCTCTGGGTAAATAATTATTTAGCCTCTTATCAATGGTTATGGTCATGTGGGCACATACATATTTGTTCATCTGACATGAACTCTGCGTATTGAAACCACTTTCTGAACACACAAAGCAAATGCTTTTGAAGTGTCATATTTTAGTAATTTTTTTAAAAAAGCAAATGTCAAAGGAATGCCTCTTCAAGCCCCTAAAAAATTCAAGGGTACATATTTTGACTAATCTCTTGCCAAAGTTTGTTTTTAATTGGCTTTTTTTACATTTAATTACCATATATAAGTGCAGAAATACAAGTCAAACCACAAAAATCCCCCTATTTTACTTCACACTCATAATAAGTTACAGTAAAACTGTCAAACGCATGTATTTTTTAACATTTTGGAAGTGCTCTGTCTTGAGCAGGGAGATAGTTACATTTTTGCATTGAGACCACTCTGCAATAAAGCTATTTCCCACAAAATCTCCTATTCTTAGACTAAGGGAAAAACTTTGTGAGATTCTCTTTCTTAAAAATAGTAACAATATGTGCTCAGTAAAGCAGCAGGGGTGACCACAATGGTTTCGAACAAAAATATCTGAGTTGTATGGGGCAAAGTATTTCCACCAACATTTTGGAGACCAAGTTTTGGGAATGAGTTTGACCTCTGAATTACACAAACTCCAAACTTGAAATGTCTTTGGGTACTTACCATTATGATGTTCCTGAGACTCATTTCAGGAATGTCAAACACACCTCACCCTTGTTGGCACCCTGGGAATTAGGGATGCTTTCTGAAGGTTGAGTTGGCAGCATCTCAAAAATTAGTTGCTTGCTAATAGGTTGCCACAGCTGATTAATTGATCCTGATTTTTTAAAGTCCTTTCAATTATAAAGCTGTTGCCCACCTGGTCCTGTGGGCCTACAACACACCCTGTAACTAACTTTAATGGCCTTTGGAGTGACCCAAGGGAGAGGGTTCTGGACCTTAATACAAGCCAGCCCTCAAAGATGGAAAGGATGGAGAGGCACAGCCTGTCTGTGAGCACATTAGAGGTTTAACACTTTGGTGGCCTGAAGGCAAAGCTTGCTGTGGAAGACTCCAACCCATAGCTCTGTTGTCAAGGCTGTGTGGAGTGGAGGGCAGTGGATGGTCTGTGAGGGTTAAGCACACATCCTGACAAACAAGAAAGTACAAAATCATGAGGAAGGGGCTTTAAAGAGGGTTGTTACATGCTAACCTAAATCTACCCAAGTCAAGAGCCACCAAAGATGCTGTGAGGTGGCTCACCTCTGACTCCTCTATAGCCCTGCATTCTTTGTGTTCAGTGGTCACAGTGGAAGCCTTACACAAACATGGGCTTTAAACTTGTTGTGATGAGCAGTGCTCAGCAGCCACATGCAGGTGTCCTGGCAGGAAGAGGGAAACCCCTCAGTTAGAGGTAGCAGTTGGCACCATGGCTGTAAGTGGGTGGAGTGTGCCACATGCAGATGGGAAGGGAGTGGCCTTGGTGGCATTCTTGCCTTGGAGTAGTGGCTTAGTCTCCTGCCTGACACATGGATATAAAAATAGGCAGCCTTTCCTCCGGGCCTCATTAGCAGTGGACTAAAACCTTTCCCCAAGGTTTTAAAGGTTTGTTCATTGTCATGTTATGCTGTGTAAGTGTTGTCCTCCAGCAGCAGGACCTGGGTGACAGATCTGTCACATCCTGGGTCTTGGTAGGGCAAGCTTGCCTGCTCCATGCTCCCCATCCTTTCTGGACAGATGAGTTTGTTTCTAAACCTGTCTAACTCATACCATGCATACAGTAGTCTGTGGGAAGAGAAATTTTATCTTCTTGCTCTGTGGAGTCCTCACTGAAGTTAGTGGAAATGAGTTTGAGCCATAAGGTCTGACTAAGGTTGAGGCAGCTCCTTTCCATTACTTCCAAGGTACAGATTCCCAGAGTGTAACACAGCCCTGTGAATGGTGAGCAGAACCTCCCCGGGGTAGGAGTCCTCAGAGGAATTACTTGCAGCCATGCTGTCCAGATTTTCTCCATCAGCTGTGAATTAATGTGAAATTTCACCATTTCCAGCTCTTATCTTTCATCCACGGTCTTATGATTGCTGATAATTTAATGAAAGTATAGCTGTGGAAACAAAAGGTGACCAGTTGAGGGCCACTTTCTCATTGCTTCTTTTTTTTTTTAACATATTTCTGATTTTCACAAGAAAACAAATGAACAAACAAGCCCCAGTCAAAAAAAGCATTTGAAAAGAATGCAACCTTTTATCTGGTTTAGTGGATTTTGAAGCCTGTCTGATTGTTTGGGGGAGACAATGGCAGTTGCAGGATCAAAAGAAATGCAGCTAGGCAGAAAAAACACTCAGACTTCCTGGGAGAACTTCAGGGATTTTGAGAAATAAGTCCATTTCACATTAACTGCCCTCACACAGTGGTTTTATTTAATGCTACAGCTATGTTTGTTAATCCAGGGCTACCTTGTCTGGCTAACTGCTTAATCTCAACCTAGCAAATGTGGCTTTGTGGATTTGTAGCAGCAGATGGAAACCATTGTTTAAGTAAATCTTTCTTGGTGTTTGTTTATAGTGTGAAGGAAGGGATGCTGAAGGAATCCAGAAAACCGGAGATTTCAAGGACTTTGCAGATTACTCATGCAAATAGATGCAGCACAAATCTGACTGAAGCTGGTGGATTGCCCATCATAGCCACTGCAATGGCCTACTGCAGAGGTGCCTCACAGGCAGATGTTTGTGCTGCTGGACATCTGTGCTGCATCAGGAGGGATGAAGAAGAAGCAGTGCAGAGCAGACAGGTTGCCCAAACTATCTGCTCTGTTTAATTGAGACCTTTGACATTAGTTCCAAACCAGTTTACTTAGATGTTATTTTTTTTAATGAGAGTCTGGCTGGAGGTATTTATTCATTGCCCTGCATCCACCATACATTTCCTCAAGAGCTATGCAAAAAAGCCATCAGTGAATACATAAAGATATATAGACAGACAATTGAGAATTTATTATAATTGCTTTAGTATATTTTTCCACTCTTCTGACTTTAAAAAAAAAGGATTTGAAAAGAATAAGAGAAATAAATCAAGCTGTGAAGGGGATTGAAATCTCATAGTGGAAGCTAACATCATCAGCCTTAGCTCAAACAAAACATACCATAACAACAGCCAGAGAGTCAGAAAAGACAAGAGCTGGAATGCTTTTCTCTTTGCACCCAAGTTCATTCCAGATCCAAGACTCCAGCTCCTTGGTAACTGGTACAGTGCACCCCTAGGACCTTCAGTACAGGAGATGGCATCATTTTGTACAACAAAAGTCTTGTGGCTTGGAAACCTCATTTCCAGAAAGTCAAAGACAAATCTGGGTGGGGTGTATATGATCCTAATTCCAGTTTAAAGATGTATGGGCTGTCAACTTTTCTATTTCAATAGAAAAGCTGAAGTAATCATGGCTAAGGCTAAAGCATTGATATCCTCACTATGAGGCAGTCATGGTCTATAGACACAATGGGATATCTCCAGCTAAACCCATGTAGATTGGCACATCCATGAAGCAGACAGCTACAAGGCTGGATCCCAATAGCAGGATAAGCTGTTGGAGCTCCCCTGATCAATAGAGTCATGAGCACCTTCATGGCACACGGGCCCCCACTCTGAGTGTGCTGCAGTTCAGCGTGTCCCAGCCACTCACAGGGAAGAGCAAAAGCTCCTTGGGGCTGCACAGGCTGCACATGCCATGTGTGATGGACTGGTGGAAGGCGATTTCAAAACAACAGAAGTCGTTCAGAGGCCAAACACTGTTTCTAAGTCAGTTTTCTTCTCATAAGCAGGTCAAACAGATTCCACCTCAGCATGCCCTCCCTCTAAGAATCTGGGAGGCTCATTTCAGAGAGATTGATGATGGCTCTTACAAGTTGCCTTACTATTTCCTCAAGCTGGCCATGACCCTTTATTTTGTTGGAACTGAGGCAGGTTCCTTGCTCCACCTGTCCTTGCTGAGAGCAACCTCGAGGTGTCCAACAGTACCACAGTTGGGCTGTGCTCGTCATTCCCTTATACAGCTGACACTGTGATACATTTTCTGCCAGGTGAAATTTAGAGGCACATTAACCTGCTTGACAGGAACAGCGAGTCACAAACAGCTCCTGAGGAGAAATGTCCTCACTGTGGAAATTGTTTCAGGATTTTTAGGCTGCAGTTTGATACACCTACTGATTATATGCAGTCTCACAGATATTCCCCGCTCTGCCCCTGCAAAAAATCATAAAATACATAACCTTCCTAGAAACACAAGTGATTTTGTTACCTGAATTTTCTAGATGTTTCTGTCTTCTTTAAACAACCAAAAGTAAAAGCAGCCTTGAGACACTCTCTTCATGCCCCACTGTTCTGCTAGTAATTTCAGAATAGTTTGGTCTGTATCATGAGGACTGGTAGTGGCCAGTACATCTGCTCCAGAGTCAAATCAAGACTTAAGAAGAAATTACCTTTATCTGGCTGTTCTTGCATATGCCTGTGTGTCCTGCAGAGTTTCCAGTGCTGCTGGCACTGGACTTGGATGTGCTGCCACCCGTAGCTGTGGAGGGGCCTGGCTTGGCAGCTTTGGTCTTTGCAGCTTGGTAGGGCAAGGGGGCAGAGGACATGGTGCCCTGGGATCCTGGATGTGGCACAGTGCAGGGACTCCTGCCAAGGACTGGCTCTTTCCCAGCTGGTGCACTAGTGAGACATCACCACTCATCTGATTTCTGACAGGCTTCCCTGGAGACAGACCACTTCCATCAAGCCCTAAGAGGAGCCCAGCAGTGATTTGAGCATACCAGGCAGCTTGGGAAGAGCAATTGGTACTGGTTATCTCTAGTCATTTGCTTTAGAGGAGTCATTCCGAGCTGGTGGTGATGACTATTGTCAGAGATGTTTGAAATCACAGTCCATAGAGACACTTGTATCTTTAACTTGAAAGTAACTGTAGTTGGAAAGCAATCTTTCTCCAAAATCTCATGTTTTCTGGTTCAGTTTCATCTTCCAGCTAGTAGTGTAGCCAAGCTGCATTAATCACTGCTTTCCTTCTCTTGCTCTCTCTCATTCTATGTACTTGTATGGCTTTTGTCACACTCATATCTAAATGCCTTTCCCTCAAAGGAATTTAAGAGTAAAAATAACTATCTCCTTTCCCAGGCTGGACAAAGCCTCCAGTTTATAGTTTCCTAAAAGAGTACTGCACATATTTTATCCCAAAAGAGCTCTATTCTTTGACACATGTATGTGATAGGAAAGTTACATCAAACAACAACTGAAGGTAAAGAGAATAGGGAGAAATCATAGGACCTGGGTCTGGTCCTAGACAGAACAGGAATGTGATCTCTGTTGTGTTTGTGTAATCTTTAATTACACCACAAATTATGCTAAGGAAATAAATACTTACCTGCAGTTGTGCACCTATTTAATTCAAGTGCAGGATGTTTTGGAACACATTAGTTAATGCTGTAGGTCACTATGAAGATGTAAAATGTCTGTGCTAAATAGTAGTAGTAGTAGTAGTAGTAGTAGTAGTAGTAGCATAGTATTAAAGCTGAGTTGAATAATATAGCAAAGATGCTGCAGAGCAATTAAAAATAAACAATTTCTTCTAGTTGTTTGGGAGAACAAGCACAGAATGATTAGTGCCTCCTATGAAGAATTAGCAAACTGTTAACTGCTGTAGGGAGATAGTATTTATTTCTTGGCAAAAAAACCCTTTTATAGATAGCCACATCCATTAGATACTTCCAATTAAATTGAACAACATTTTCTTTTTACAGATTCTTTACTGCCTGTTACTGATGCTAACAGTTTCTATGAGAAGAACTGTGAATCCTAAGTACTTGAAAGTAGGGCCACTATGAAGGAAGGTATTTGTCTATAAAGCCTGGTAAGGTCTTGAACAAAAAGATCAGGAGGTATTTGCAACTACACATCCAATGTAAGGAAGTGCTCTTTGATCAATTTATATCACCACTTTTCTATCTTCACAGTCAGTTCTGCCTTGTCACACTGACTTCCTGGGAAGTAATGCAGGACTTGGTGATGATCCCATGTTTAATCCCATGCATCCCAAATGAAAAGCTTCCATAGGCACCAGAAGTATATACAGGGTGGGGAGGTGAACACAAGATGAAAGTTTAGTCTGTGTAGCCAGTATTTCGTACTAGCAATGACACATTCTTCAGAGGAAGGTGCAAAGGACTGTACAGTGGGTGTTTAAAACAGAGTGGCTGAGGAGACAGGCCTCTAGCTTGGATTTTTAGGTGCTCCTTGCTGCACTGACTCCAGCAAGCGATGAGAAGTTATCAGCACAATTAAATTCTTTTCATCACCCATGTATAAAAAGAACCAAAAAAATCTTAGAGTAAAACATGGGTGTACTATTACACTCTATTTTATCTATAATGGAAATCCTGTTTAGAAACACATGTTTTTGTGTATACGAGCATTTGCTGAGAGAAAGCATACAGCATATAGAAGAAGAATTTTCCTTAGGTTTCTCTGATATGTAGATGCCTGCTTAGTGGCAACATACACTGTTTCTAAGGTGGCCAAATCCCCAGGTGATTCAAATTTGAAGGATGCAACTGAGCTGACTGATGTGTGTAAGAGTGCATCTGAGATCAAAGAGCTCATCCTGAAGAGCTTTGCCAAGTATTCCTTTCAGGGAAGGCAGGGAGGAACCTGCATTATTCTTTGGGAGTGCACAGCAAGCTCACCAAAATTGAATTAATTCTCTGAAAGCAATCTTTAGCCTGTTAGAACTAAGTGGCTGAACCTTGTGTGAGGTTACATACAGAAAGAAGTTATTTTGCATTAGCAAAGCAGATCAGATTTTCATATTTTATTCTTTGTTGTGACCTTGGCTATGCATAAAATCACAGCAGGTGAGAACTCACTGGGGCTTGTTCCTTAGGGAGGAATGAAAGGAAGTGTGTGATAAAATTCTTGATTCTGCCATTATGTTGGAGAAGACCCTCACAACCCTCACTCTTCCATTCCTGCACATCATGGCTGTGGGCCAAAGCTCTTTTAACCCCTTCCTTTATTTAGGTCACTTTTAAAATCGAAATAGCTCAAGATATTTTCAGAGCAGACTTGAGCCTCAGTTAATGTTGGTTCAGGGTCCTTGATAAAATGAGGTCTTGTTATTTGCTACTGAACTGGCTTGATGAAATAAATAACAGGACTTTATCCTGGAGTAGGGTATAGTCTGGAAATTCTCCTCAGGACTTGTCTGTGTTAGAGTGCTAGCATTTCAGTCCCAGGAGGTGGATCTGCAGTCTTTCATGGAGCTGTTGACCTGAAGAAGTCAGGATAAAGCAGAGCAGCCCCAAAGTAAGAGGACAGATAGAGTGGCATGGAATTATTAGTACACTTATTCTTCAGCATCAGCATTCACTAAGGCTCTTATTACCAAAATTCTCTCAGAGAATTTTGCCCCTCTGCCAGATCCAGCCATTCCCTTCATAACTCAGGCCTGCTAAGAGGACCCTGGCAGACAGTTCAGGCACCAGGTCTTGTGGTGGAACTTCACTCCACACTGAACCACTGGCAATTGCTTATTTTCGTATTTTTTCATGTTACAAGTATCCCATGCATCTGATCTTGTACCAGCAATTAAGCCAAACTTGTCACTGAGAGCAGAAATAATTTTGCTTCAGCATGAAGACGTTTAGTATTTCTATGTAAAAGTATTCCTTAAATGCATTCTTACTTGGCTCCATAAAATTAAACTTAGTTAATAAAAACTGGTTAAGTATAAGGCCCCAAACCTTATACTTCCTTAATGTTCTGGTGTCTTTAAGTGATGGCTGACATCCAGTATCTCGCATTTTGGGTGGACTTCTATAAAACACACTATATAAACTGAAGTTGACTAAGCTGCAAAAGAAAAAAAAAAAAAAGGGGGGGGAAAAAAAGGAGCCACAAACAAATCACTTTCTTTTCCCCAAAGACATAAATTCACACTAGAAATTATTCCAGCAAAACTAAATCAGTTTGATTTCATACCTTTGTTTATGCCACTGTAAGTTTTCCACGTAGACAACCCCATATAGGGAAGTTACATTTTACATTATAATGAGGTTGAAATGTGCTAATCCCCTTGGACTGAAGCAATTATCACCTGACTGCTAGGTGTTAAATGCTGCATTACAAGGGGATTATTTTCTCTTTTGTTCTGTCTGAGGCCTGGTCTACCCACAAATTCACACTGGTTAAACTGATTCAGGAGGGAGTTTGCATTTTGCTGCATCTGAATCAGTTATGTATTACATTAATAAAACTGGACTCAATGACAATTCCCTTGATATGCTGTAATTCAATGTGGTAAAATGATTATTTCTCTGCTATCTGGCCATTTGCCATTATTCTCTTGGGTCTGTTATTTGATTTTCTTCACAGCACCTTTCATTTCGTAGTTGGCCATTTACTCTTCCACAGCCTAATTTTGAACCATGCATTATAAAACAACTAAATAGTATAAATACGGAGAATTTGGGAGTCCCTGAAATGACACACAGCAAGTGTTGGTGCCACAAAAAGTAGGTCAACAATCGGGGTTTTTTTTTCCCCTTTATCACTCACTGCAATCAAATAGTGCCAGGGGACACCTGGCTGTCAAAGGTGCAGTCTTTTGAACAAGCTACAAATATCGAGGTCCCGTGTCAATCTTCACAGCAGAAATGAAAGGCTGTTGCCTTGAGTGTTCTGGGTGAGTTCCAGTTATATTACTACAGTTTACACGTCTCAGGTTCCTTATAACTTACTTGCATGAAGCACTGATCACAAGCTTTCTGTGCAGACATGCATCCAGTTTAGAGGCATCCCTCTACTACTTCAGAGCAGATTGTGGTTCAGGGATGGTGAGTGAGCTGTACCTGTGCACACACTGCACACCAACACACACCACTCCTCCCCTGCAGTCTCACTGAGCACAGGAGACAAACACCCACTCTAGTGTGTGCTTCAGATCTGTATCTTGAGCTGGCCCTTTGCTGTTCACTTCAAAGCTGAAAGATGTGTCTTGGCATGAGCCTTTGCTCCCCATTCTGCTGGGTGTGTTCATAACACTGCTGGGCACAGCCCAGAGCCACTGCTCTTGAATGCATCTCCTCCTACCTTTCTCCCCACGCTTCCTTAAGGCTGCATGACAGACATTCTTTCTGTAGCCAGGCAATTCATGACTACATACAGTTGTATTGGACTTGCCCAACATTTTGAGAACATAATCTTATTAGGATGAAAGACACCACATACCACCAATGTTCCCATCATTTGTTCATTGTAATGTAGCCAGACTCCTTGAAGGCCAGCTATACTTGTGAAAAATGCGTATTGTAATATTGGCTTTTTGCAAATATTGAAATGAATATTTTATGTGTTATGTTAGAAAGTTATGCTGTATTAATTGTTTTAAAGTAGTGTGGTGAATATAGTTTTGGATTATGATATAGTGTTGAAATGAAAGCTATGTAGTGTGAGCTGTTTCTTTTACTAGCTATCAAGAGGTTCTTTGCACAGAGATGGCAGCAGCAGGACACCTAAAAAGAGTTATTGCCTGCTTATCGGAAAAGACAAACATTCTTCCACCGCATTTTCGTCTTTGAGGAGCCAACAGGATTAAGGAGGAAAAGTTGACAATAACCAGAGAAAACCCTTTCTTTGAAAAGAATTTATGAATCATGTATGAGATATATGAATATGCAACAGGCTATTGCTTTTAAGGGTTAATCCTTTGTTAACGTGTGTGCTTTCGTAATTCTTTGTTTTTATTGTCCTTTATTGTCCTAACTTTGATTGCCTAAATTCTTATTGCTCTAATTTGTATTACTATTTTTATAACAATTTTATTACTATTAAACTTTTTAAAATTTTTAAAACAAGTGATTGGTGTTTTTCACAATACTGAGCCTATTGTTCCAAGGACTTGAAAAAATGTATGTGAAGTATCTCAAATAAAAATAGCATTTTTGTGGCTGTGCATAATGCTCTTCATGAGTCTAAGTCCTGCAGACACTGTCAAGAAGAAAGTTAATGCCAGAAACTGTGGTAGAACCATCTTGAAACCCACTTCTTTTTCTTACTGGTAAGCTTAGACAGATGCTTAGTGCAATCAGTGTAAGACCAGTGCTTTTAAAAATAACATCTGACTCCAAATAAGTTGGTAATAGTAAGTAATAAGTCAGTGTTTATCTGACGGTTTCCTACTGGTTTCCTGGTGTTTACAACCCAGGGATGCTACAACTGCTGTTCTTTCCTGTTGGACAACCAAAATAGCAAGATTCACCAAGGTGTCCTGATAGTGGTGTTTTATGTGGTGACACAAATCAAAGCCCAGTCCAATTTAGGCAGCAGATTAAGATGCATTTGCAGTTGTTTTGTACCATAGGAGTACAGCAAGCTTCTGGCACTGGTTTGTCTATCATCCTGAGCCATGGCACTACAAAATCAGACATATCTGATCCCTGAACAAGCTCCAATATGTCACAGTAAGTGTTTATCCCTGGTAGGTGTCTGTGAGCATGCAGCAGCAAGATGGCTTTTTCCACTGGCAGAGTCCCTGCTGCTGCTTCTGTGGAGAAGGTGGGAAGGAAGGAAGGAAAGAGTTGACAGCACTGAAAAGAGAATGATTGCTTGGTTATCTTTGTAAGCTCCCCCCTCCAATTCTTGTGATGGAAGACCTTCAGTCTCTCCCTCTTTGCAGGACACTAGTAGTCCATATTCTGCCCCTAGGGAGAAGCCTGAGCCATCTCTGGCAGAGGGAGAAGAACAAAGGGAAACAGCCTATCTAAAGTAGCTGAAGTCAGTGAAAGCCAAAATCCAGAAATCCATCTGGATATTTCTTTCACCTGCACATTTCACTACCCTTATTATTTAATTAGAAGCTGACCCTCTGCAGGTTTCTCACTTACAAAATAAGAACTATTACTATTATTACTATAGGAACTATTACCATTTCTATTTTTTCCACAAATGTCTTGTTACTTGAGTTTCATCTGATCTAAATCTAGTAGGAAACCAAAGCTGGAAGTGTCAGCACTGCTGAAAGATTTTTTCATCTGCTGATTAATGAGGGCAAAGAAACCCTGATGAGGTCCCTGTCTTTCATTTCACAATAAATCCCAGAGTCCTATACATCATGTGTGGATTCCCTGAATTGCTGCCCATTCCTCATTCCTTGTGCCTCTTTAATGAGGAATGCATTAGTGATGGTCATTTTTGGCAACCAAGCACTTACCAAAACTCTTAACTAGAACAGATAGGAAAGAGGGAAGAGGATGGAGTAGGAAAGTCATTGAACCAGCTGTGATGGAGACAGGAGGGAGCAGCATCTCCAAGTGATTAATACCCCACTAGTTCAGGTCTCTCCTGGTTTCCCTTCTGGCTGCTCTGCCTGTGCCACCACCCTGGGAAGCCAGGCTGCTGCTGGTGCTCCTGCCAGGTAGAGAAAGTAAGAGTGTATGAGGCAATGACTATTGTTGGGGCAGGACTTTTAACTATGGCAGTCATGATCCTCATCCTGCCTATTTCTCCAGTAACAGAAGGAGTGATAAGACTGGTTTTGTAGATCCCTACTGTCTGGGAAACCTTTGGCCACACTTTGTTCCCTCCCCAGTTTCCCTGCTTCCCTCATACCTTAAAGCTGCTCCTCTGCCGACTGGATAACATTTCCAGAGCCATTTCTGCTGACTGTGTGCTATAACTAAGTGCTTTTTCCTCTGGTTAAGAGCGAGGCATATCTTTAGCATAGCTGGCAGCCCTTTCAGCTGACTGGAATTCCTGGTCAAACATTGATAAATTCATGGCAGTTTGTACGTGACTCGATCTCCCCAAAAGTCATCTTTTTCAAAATGGTTTTGTTTGTCTGCAATGTGGCACTCATGCTCTCATTTGCAGGGACAGTCTTTTAACTTCAGTCCTTGTAAACTTCATGCAGACTTGTGAGCCTCTGACACTACTCAGAGACAGGTCATCATGCCTGAAATTGGGACTGAACAGCTGACAGCCCCCCAAAGGAAGGAATAGGCATTCATGGAAATGTGACTGTAAGTGTGCAATGAGTGTTACTCCAGGTATGGGAGAGCATTGCTGCAGAAATCCTTGAATTCACAGGTTCTGTCTCTGCAATGGAGCCTCAGAAACTGAGGAGTAGAAATAGGAGCTGATCATCAGTTCATACTGAAAGGTATTTGAACCTCCTGAGTTTATTTATTGCTCAGGGAAACCTTGTCCTTGCCCTTTTTCTTTCAAAACTTGTAACTATTAAGTGTTCTGTGGCTGTGAACTTTCATGTTTCCAGGGTCATAAACTCCCTGTATGGTTGCAACATTATTGAAAGAAGCAGTTTTCCTTGCTCATGTCACCTTTTTTGCACTTAGATCTGGGTGAGATGGCTCGTAGTTGGACAGCAAAGTAAATGATACAGCACCGAAACAAGGAGATCGCATTTAAAGGAGATCATTTCCACTGAGGTAGAAAATGATCTGTTTTCAGACTGACAATGCTTTTTTTCCCCTCAATATTGACTGTTACAGAACAAGGCATGCTGTGGGAGATACCATAATTGCAATTCATATAAATGTCTCATCATAGTGATGAAATTTCCTTTGGTCAGACTGCAAAGAAGGAAGAACTCCTTGGCTACAGGTGCCCCAAATATAAGTTGAATGAACAACTGGTTTGCATTAAATTTCAAAGGCCTATCACATTGCAGTAGCCCTGAATTCAGATCTTTTTTATCATTATCATTCCTCCTGAAGTATCACCCATATGCCTACATCTAGAGCCCTTTTGCATAAGATAGCTGACAATCAGAAGGATGTAGGTATTCTCTAAGGATCTCATTTCTCAGGGATATCAGCTCTTCTACAGGTCTCACAGGAGCCATAGACTTCCCAGTTTCTGCCAGAGGAATTGGGAGCTCTGTTTTGGCAACCAGTCCTTATCTTAGGCTCTGGTTCAACAGTACCTGTTCTGCATCACTGGACAGCCAGTGGATCTGCTCTGGATTAAAAGCAGAGAAACTCAGAGAATGAATAGGAAAATGACAAGTGTCATGGCATGGTTATCACCTCCTCTGGAACTCGCAGGGTTCAGCTGTGCTCTTCTTCAGACATGCCTGTAGATTTTCTCTTGTGCCTGTTTCCCAAGAGATCTTTCTTTCCTGGTAAGTCCTGAGAAAGCAACACCTGGAGGGGGTCAGTACAGTGATCCTGATCTGCCTTGTCTTCCAGAAAACACTGTGTTGGGAAACAGGATACCTATACCAGGACCCTTGCTCTTAAGGTCATAACACTTTGATTGAGGAACATGTGTCACATGTCACTTCATTCTGGATAAATTCAACTATCAGATGAAATTTAAGGGAAAAATATTTGCAACAATGCAATAGAACACAAAGAGATAAAGCAATAAAAATCCTGTTGCTTAAAAAAATATTTAAGGCTAAAAATCCTTTGCGGATCTCGGCCATTTTTCTTTTTTTCTTTTTTTTTTTTTTTAATGTTAAGTGCCAGCAGCTCCTTTTACTAAGGTGGAGTTTCTTTATCAGAGATAGCTGTCACCACCACTGTGTCCCCTGTCACTCCTTATTCACCCAAGGGAGAGAAAGGTAGAGAGCAAAAGCAAAAACTGTTTTGATATCCCACCCCAAGCTCAGATACCCCAGTTTTCACACAGCTTACTTATAAACATCTTCTAAACATCCATGATTCGTTTCTTGACTCTACATGGCATCATATAAAATGAGTTCCCTCTTTCTCAAGATACTTTCATAAATATTTTTGATCTACACCTTAATTAACAAAATCCTAGCTCTGTAATACTTGTCTTTGTCACTGTCTTCTGCAGACAAACAAACCACTGTTCCTGTGTAATTCTTCTCACTAGACTTATAACCATGGTTTTTTTTGTGACTATCTCATAAAAAAAATGCAGATCATGTTGAGCAACACCAAACACTACTCTTTACATTTTTCAGAGACACTTTTGATAGATGCTACATGAAAAGATGCTACATGAAAAACCATCTCAACTTATGCCACATGCTGGAAAAAAGCAGCCAACTCATTGTCTGCAAATGGATTTTTAAACAAGATATTACATCTGACATTGCATTAATGCAAGAACTGATTAGTATGTGAATAAGAGTTACTAACAAAATGGCAGAAATTAAAATCTATTCAAACTTTTGAAGGAGTGAGATGTGTAGGCACTGCACTCCTCCATTCTATGCTGACACCTTCTCTCTTTCTCTTGAATAATCTAATAATAGCTGAAATTTCCACTCCAAAAAGCCCTCTGCATTAATCATTTGGTCTGTCAAGATCTCAGCTCAATTATTGTCAGTCTGCATCTCTGCAACTAGGAAATTACATTAAAAGTTACTTCAAAGTGATGTCAGAGTGCAAGAATTGAATGGAGAAGAGGAAGCTAGGCTTCACTCTGTATCAGCAAAGCATCCTCTCCAGAACAGTGCTGAGCTGGGATGCAGTACTGTTTCCAAGGGGAAAAAAATAATGCAATCAATTTGCTTCACATTTTGCCTTGTCTCAAAAATTATTGAGTCATTAATCTTAGCAATGTCATGGTGTTGTCATTCACTGAATTCAATTAACCAGGAGCACACCATTAGAAATCTGTGTATTCTTCACATGAAGTAATGGCCTTCTTGACCGTAATGAGTGGAGCACCCTGTGTTGAATTAGGGGGAATTTAAGGGAGAGGAGCTAATGAAGATGAATAGGCTAAACTGCTTCAGAATACTGCATCTTGTACACACCTAACCCTGACAGTACTGGGGCAAATTCTTCTTGTATAAGCAGAGGCATTAAATGGAAATGCAAGTTCCTAAGCTTTCTTTCAGGGCCCCTAGCTCTTGTGCTCTTCCATTCTCTAATTCCTTTTCTGGACCAAGAGTTCAGGGGTTTTCATGCTCCAGGGTATCCTGCTGCCTTCCTCAGAAAGCTGTGCTGTGACATGACTTTGTGCCCTTGTGTCACAATAACTGCTGCTGGAACAGCACAGTGTTGCAATGCAGAGAAATGTTCACCAAGGGAGCTGAGCACTGATGCTCTGAAGGAAAGCTAGCAAGTCTGAGGAGAAATTGGAAAAAACAACATGTGTCAAGAGGTTAATTGAGCTGAAGCTAATTTACACTGTATGAGCAAGCAGAAGTTTCTGTGATGCCAGACAAGAGTCAGATTAACACGGGAATATCAATGAAACTGCAGTGCATTAGATCAATAGATTATCAGGGGGAAAAAAATCTGATCATTTGCCAGAACAAAAAGAAGGAATAGGAAACTTGGTTTTGTCCAGCAGGTTGAAATTATGTCACTGGGAATACTGCAGAAGGTGGCATGAAGACTCTGATGAAGGGAAAGCACTGCTGCTGACCATTAGGGAATGCTCGGGGGCGATCTTGGCGTTACCTCTATTTCACACAAGAGCATGGTGCCAGGAATCCCAGGCTACCATTGACGGATCCTGGGCCACCTTGTGACATGGGCTGCAGGTTATTAGTGATAACAAATGTTAGTTTGACTCCCTAAGGATGTACAGGTGGAAGATAACAGGGTTGTATGTGAAGTAATTAGTCTTGCCTGTCAGCAGAACTAATCAGCTACAGCAATGGTGATAACACAATGACAGTAGGGCTTCTGGCTTTGGTGCTGGCAGGGATGGGTGTCTGTGATCTCCCTGCCATTCTGCAACACTTGTGCTATCTCACAAACCAAACTCGGCCTTAAAGTCACCCCTTAGGCTTGGATGTGCTATATACAAAATGTGTCCTGGCTACCACATGAGGCACTTTCCCAGTGTCAGTGTTTCAGCTGTTTCCTAAAGTTACCAAAAGGAACCAGGATCACCGCATGTATTGGCTGCACTTCTGCAGCGTCGTGGGGCCGTGTAGAGTCACTGGTAGGCAGTGTAGAGGCACATGCAGAAAGAGGGTTCTGATGCTAAAGACTTTGCTTCAAAAGAAACAGAAGTGGAGGAAAAGACAGAGCACACAGATACACACACACAAAGCATAAAGCATACCAGGAGTATGAACACATGGGACACAGTCAATCACTACAAAGCCATTCAACTCAAGCTGTGACTCAAACTCAAGCTCTACCTAAACTACGGGGTGTAGAGTGTGTTAAATCCTCAGGTGAGTAGACTCTTCCAGATGTGTGTGATGTTTTCAGTGCAGCATCCTATTTAGACAATGACTATATTCTCAGAGGAGGGCATCTGCATAGGAGCTGAATGCACTTGAACTTCTGCTTATTAACTTTGTACCATTAACTGACTTGTTTTCACTCTCCTGAATGCACCTGTGAAGGACCAAAGGTTGTACCACAGCACCTCTCATCTTCACAAATAAGACTCACCTGCCTTTGATGTTAGGGTGATGCCTTGAGTTTTTAGCTTTTATATTTTTCAGATCCTGTACTGCCTTAGTGTATAACTTTGAACTCCATATAGATTGTTAGTAAGCTCTCTTCACATTTTGGTCAGACAAAACAATCCTTCCCGTCCTGAGAACCAAGGTCACCCTCACAGCCTCAGTCCCTGAAAAGTATAAACTAAAGTGAATTGGGGAGGAGTAAACTGGGGGAAATATGACTTCATTACCTGAAACTGTAATTGGACAATTAACCCCTGATATGCAAACAGACCAAACTTACATCTACCTGAGAAACTCATGATCTTCATCTATCTTGGATGTAGCCTCTGCAAGGCTTTTGCACTGCCCAAGATGTATCTATTGAAGGCCTTTAATAAATACCTACTTCATTCTCTAACTCTATCTAGCCTCTGTTCTAGGTAGCCATTCCAAGGCATCAATGGTCCAAAGAGATGAGGACAAGTTATTCCTCACACTTGTGCTGCTGTGAGCAAAAGGTATGACCTCAGAGCTGCAAAGGCAGTGGTGATGTTGTCACTGAGCTGGCCCAGCCCTGTGTTGGAAGAGGAATAGAAAGACTTGTGGAGTTCTGCTGTATCCCTGGTCAAGTGTAGTCACTGGAGGGGTACTTGGGAATCAAAGTATGCATTTTCATCTCAGGTAATTTCCTGTCCTCTCAGGCCAGACACAGCTTCTTTCAGAGAGCCAGTCCAGAGATTAGGTTCTGGTCTAGCCCAGTGAAGTAACTCAGTTCACGCTTTACATATTCAAAGAGTTTCAACAGGTTTTGAATGACTTTGGGCACTGATTATTGTTCATACAGTAAGCAGTTGAAGTGGGTTAACACCTTACAATTCCCCATCATTTGATTAATGACCCTTTTTTAGTGATAATTCCTTCATCAGAAGAGAATAACTCACAATAGAAGAGAATAATTCACAATACAAAATGTAGGGACATTAAAAGAATAGGTGATGACAATCTGGTGAGGATAAAAATGGTCTTTATTCACGTGCCATAATTTTGAGTGGATTTTTCAATATAGAAATACTAAGCCTGTATATTGATGGTTTTATTGCCTTACACAGTTTTTCTGCATTCTGCTTTTGTTCTGTCATTGATAAAATGACTCTGACTAGAACAACTAGAAGAAAAAAAGGAAGAAATGGACATATCCTAAAACCGAACATTTCTAGTTTACATATTTGCACCTTCCCTTGCACTTCTGATAGGTTCTCAGTTTGCAGCACATTTTTACTATTTTGTAAAATTTCTGACAGTTTTTGCTATTACTGAAGTAGCCTTTGAGTTCTCACAGTGTACAGCAGGAAACAGGTTTTATCTGTGTGTGTGTAACCATTTTAGTTTGTTAGCTAGTTTAATTTGACTATTAAGGTGTCAACAGCAGTGAGGAGCTGCCTCTGTCCACCCTGGGCCCCCTGTGGTCTTTCAAATTAGGAAACCTAATTATCTGTAGTAAGCAGAGGGTGTCACCCCAGCCAGTGTGCCACAACCAGGCTCATCCCACACTGCCTTTGTCACAGGAGGTGGCTGGTGTGATGCCTGCTGCCACCATCTCCCTGCAGGATCCCATCTGAGGTGAGGAGAAGGGAAATGGAGTGGGCAAGCTGGGGTGGGGAGGAGGTGGAAAGGAAAGCTAGCACCAAGCAGAGAGGGGGCTGGCAAGGAGAACTGAAGCACAGCAGGAAAGGGGAGGCATGGTCTTGAAGATGAGGTGGGGGCATAGAGGGAAGGATAGAGATTTGTCAGGAGCTGGGGACAGGAGAGACTGGGTCTGTAGAAAGGGAGCAGCCTGGGCAAAGGCACCAGCATAGGAGAAACCCAGGGAGAAGGAACTGGTATGAATGGGATGGGATGGGATGGGATGGGACGGGATGGGATGGGATGGGATGGGATGGGATGGGATGGGATGGGATGGGATGGGAGGGAAAGAGGATTTGGTAGAGGTATCAAGACTGGGGAAGAGAAGAAGCCTCATCTGCTGCAGAAATCAGAAATTGCAGGGTGAACTAGGTGTTGAACCAGAAATTAAAAGCTTATCACAAGGTTAAAGCAACTGATCATTGTTCTAAAAGATTAATTCTGTCCTTACAATCATCAAAGAGATTCTGTGCCATGTTTGACATGTTACTTAAACCAAACCTAGTATTAGTGATCACTGATCCTGTATTTTCTTTCCTATTTTTTGCTGCATGACTTGAGATGCTGTAGCTCTCCCAGCTGCAGAGGCTGACAATGGACAATGCTAGTGGGTGTGTTTCATGCTTTAAATTGTCAAATATGCACAAATCATCACACCCTCATCGCTTCTATGAGGTGCTGAAATCGGTGCTACCTTTTGACCTTATCCTTTCTATGCCTCAGCTGGGAAACAGGATCAGACATCTTCCACCCCCCCTAGCACTGCTGTGGTGCAGAGTCACGCATAAACCCAGGTGTGAATGAGCCTGCAGGGAGGCCAGTGGCCCGTGGGACACACCACAGGGCCGGCTGGAAGCAGTGTCAGAGGATGCTGCATTGTCTCAGCCATGGAGTAAAGGAAGAGGGATGTTACAGGGCTCACCAGGAAGGCTGTGATGGGAAAAGCAGCTTGGGACTGTTGGACTAACATTCAGCAAGGGTTCAAAGACTGAAGTGCTTATCTGGCAGACAGTCAGACCAGAAACACACAGCTCTCTGAGAAGGTTTTGTATCTCGAGCAGAAAAGTAGATTTCATTTGCAGAAGGCAGCAGTGGAAACAGAAGCTATTGAATATCTGCTCATCAAGGGAGCAAAATTCATTATGTACAGCCACTGCAATGGGCTCTAAGATAAGAAAAGATATGTGGGCAAGGTGATCTCAGACATGATGCATTCCCAATTACTAAATTTTGAATACATAATTTGATAACCTTAATATCCCTTTTCAATGCTGCTTTTCACTGTAATGACTGGCATCTGGGAAAATTTTAGCACCTCCTGACTAAGACAAAAGCAGAATATATTCAGTCCTCTGCAGGACTCTTGAAATTACAAAGACTTCAAACAAACAATGCCTGTATTGAACTCAATTAGTCATTTATCACCTTTGGGATGGAACGAGATTAGAAGTACCAGTATTGCTGAATTCCATGTTAAATGATCTAATCTCCTAAAGAAATTCTTCTTATTAAAGACACTGCAACAGGCTTTAAGGTGAAAAGAGTGCTGATGGAAAATGAAGCCTAAAGCTGACATCTTGGGGACAAAGCAAAAACCAATCTGAAGCACTGTCTTACAGAAAAGCAGACATTTCTCTCCAGATCCTTTTCTCCTGTGACCTTTGGTATCTGGTATTAGAGATTAAATTTCTTCAGAAAGTTGCAACTCTCTCACAGTAGAAAAAAATGGATGTTAGGTGGGAAACCACTGCTGTGAAACTAAGGTAACACTGTAAATCAGGGTAATTTCAGAGAAAAAAGGAACGTTATTAGGTCAAAAGAATTTGGGACCATTGTCTCTGTGTACAGGATGACCAGCTACCTTTGTGGCATGTCTATGTGTGGTTCCTACTAAGTGCAGAAAAAGGAAGACTAGTCAATGCAGCAGCACTATGACTGTCTTTTGACATTTTTATTATAGGCAACAAGGACTGAAAACCCACCATTAAAAAAAAGGTCAAGTTGAAGAAAAATTGCCCTGTGTGCTCAGGCCACATACTAAAGTGATGATATTACAATCAGAAAGTAAACAAAACAAAGCCTGGAAGTGAAGTAAAGAAGCCAGTCATCTTACCCTGGCATGTGGACAGGGAGAGAAAAGGATTCTGCCACTGTACATCCTGCAGCAGGGGTGCCACCCCTCTATCAAGTAGCTTGCCAGGAGCCAGAGGGGGAACATGGCAAGGGATGAATAAAATGCCCCCAGATTTGTAGGTGAGTGGGGTTATTTCTGATGGCCTCTCTGCAGCATGTAGCAGCTGCAGTTGGGCATTTGCCACCACGTTTCTTTCCTCCCATTCTACAGGCTTCAGTTTCAGCCAGTCATAAAATGAGAACAATCCAGCATCATTTTTTTTTTTTTTTTTGGCACCATGGTCCTAGGTTCAGCTGAGATAATTTTCTTCCTAGTAGCTGGTACAGTGCTGTACTTTGTATTCAGTACAAGAATAAGGTTAATAACACATGGATGACTTAGTTGTAGCTCTGCAGTGCTTACCCCAAGTCAAGGACTTTTCAGTTTCCCATGCTCTACCAGCCAGCAGGTGCACAAGGAGCTGGGAGGAAGCACAACCAGAACTGACCCAAACTGGCCAAAGGGATACTCCATACTGCAGAACATCATGCCCAGTAAATAAACTGTGCAGGAGTTGGCCAGGAGGAGCCCATCGCTGCTTTGGGGGCAGGCTGGGCATCAGTCTGTGAGTAGTGAGCAATTGTATTGTACATCACTTGCCTCTCTTGGGTTCTATTCCTCTATTTTTTTGTCTACCTCTAAATTACTGTTATTATTATTATTATTAATCTAATTTCATTTCATTTAATTTCCTTTGATTTCAATTTTTAAACTGTTCTTATCTCATTGATCCTTTTCTTTCTGATTCTTCCCCCAGTCCCACCAGGGTGGGGGTGGGGGAGTGAGCAGATAGCTGCACGGTACTTAGTTGCCAGCTGGGTTCAAATCACATAACAGTTTATACCTATAGTTTGTGAATAACAGGGAACACCAGGGATGCCACCACATAAAACAAAGCAGTCAAAACAGTCTGCTCATACTTCCAACTTTGGAAAAAAGATAAATATCATGGCATTTACTGAAGAGGCAACACAGTCACAATAATGAAGTACTTCTTTTTTAAGGCAGTTATTGAAAACAAGTAGTTCACAAGTGAAATAGGTGTGACCAAACGCATTGGGCACACAAACCTAGTAACACTACTTAAGCTTATGATCCTAGTTGGAAGAATGTGACTAACAGATGACAAGAAATTTTTTTCAAACAATAGCAAACTGTTAAAAGACCTTTAAGTGGAGTAATACAACACATGAGTGATCCCATCTCTTACTTATTTCCTGGCAAACTGAATTAAGTTTAATAGATACAAAAGGTTGCAAGCAGATACATGATCTTCCTCTCTGATTATGTAAGCAGATTTTGACTTTACAGTAACCTATGCACTTCAGCAGGGAGTAAGCAAAACTCAGTTCTGATTCCAGTTGCAAAAAAAGGGGGAAAATGCAAATTTGATGAGGGATTATAGAATGGTTTGGGTTGGAAAAGACTTAAAGGTGTTTAGTTCCAAATTCCCTGCAATGGGCAGGGATACCTTCCACTAGACTGAGCTGCTCAGGGACCTATCCAGCCTGGTCTTGGACACTTCCAGGGATGGGGCATCCACAGTTTCTCTGGGCAGCCTGTTCCTGTGCCTCATCAGCCTCATAGTAAAGGATTTCTTCCTAATATCCAATTTAAACCTCCCCTCTTTCAGTTCAAAGCCATTCCTCTTGTCCTGTCACTACATGCCCTTGTAAAAAGTCCCTCTCCATCCTTCTTGTAAGCCCAGTTGAGGTATTGTGAGGCCACAGTAAGGTCACCCCAGACGCTTCTCTTCTTCAGGTGGAACAACCCCAAACCCGCAACTGGAGAGGTGCTCCAGCCTTCTGATCCTCTTCCTGGCCCTCCTCTGGAGTGACTCCAACAGGTCAATGTCCTTTTTGTTGGGGGAATCAGAGCTGGACACAGTACTCCAAGTGGGGTCCCACAAGAGCAGAGTAGAGAGGGAAAATCACCTCCTTTGATCTGCTAGTCATGCTGCTTTTGATGCAGCTCAGCCTTCTGGGCCACAGTGGTGATTTTGTTGTGTTATGTTGAGCTTCTCATCAACATCCCCAAGTTGTTCTCACGAGAGCTGCTCTCTATTCATTCTCCATCCAGCCTGTATTTGTGCTTGGGATTGCCCTGGCCCAGGCACAGAACCTTGCACTTGGCCTTGTTAAACATTTATGAGTTTTTCACAGGCCCACATCTCAAGCCTCTCATGGTCCCTCTGGAAGGATCCCTTCCTTCCACCATGTTGATCCTACCACACAGCCTGGTATCATCAGCAAACTGCTGAAGGAGCACTCCATCCCATCTGCTCCATGATCTTGCCAGACACAGAGGTGAGACTGATCTGCCTGTAGTTCCCTGGGTCTTCCTTTTTTCCCTTTTTAAATGGGTTATATTTCTCCTTTTCCAGGGGAAATGTTTTCCTTATTAGCCCCCTTTGAAACACAGGAGCCTGGGGCCAGATTCTACCAAAGAGGATGGCTCCAGCTCCCTGGCTCCAGCTGAACTCTCAGTTTTCTAAAGGCTGCAGATCTGGCTGGCAGTTTTGCAGCCTGAGTATTCCTTCCAAACCATCCTTGAAGCTCCAAATTAAAGCAAAAGGAGCAGCTTTTCAGCACTTTCCCTGCCTTTGTATGTGCTCCTCTATTAGTATGTACAAAGTGCAAATAGTAGAAATCAAAGAAATTAATTTAGTTTTTCAAAAGTCAGTGGGAATCTGCTGGTGGCCCATGCGACGTCTCACATCTGGAAGTTTCACCATCTCCAAGGCTGGGGCATAGGGGTTTATTTTCTTTTTTGAGGGGAATATTTTAGTGAGGCTGAGTCAGAATGTGACCTGCTCTAGAAAAAAATGAGAAGGAAAAATGGAATGATGCTCCTGTATTAGCTGCTAACACATTTGGTTCCCCTGTTAAAGATGTATGACTCCTCAGACTGGCACTTGCATATGAACAGTACCTGCAAGGTTCATCCAGGAGCAGAAGTTGGCCTTCTGGAGATCAGGCCATAATCACTGTCCCAGTTTCCCACCACTCTTCAATAAACTGCCAGAAAAGCTCTGTGTGTCCTGAGGGTAAATTTTCCCTCTGCAGATTCTTCAGGAAAACTTGTCCTGTTTATGCTGTCATTCAAAGGCATCAAGCTAGAAAAATCTAGGCTTCCTCCATAAATTATCAGCACAATTTAAATTTTTTTCTTAGGGAAACAAAACCAAGAGTCTGTTTCAATCTTAAGTGCTTCTGACTCTCATATCTGTATTCAGTGCACTGGCTCTGAACTTGTAAACAGCTATTCCACAGAGTCATAACAAAGGGAGATTTGAATGTTTCCATTTTTTTCCCCTCAGCTAACTTCTAATAAAATGTCCTAAAGTCACGGGCCATAGAACTTCTGATTAATGTGTACAGAATAGGTTGCCTTAGTGCCATAAAGAAACCAAAATCAATTACTGAGTAACTAAATTAACACTTTAGCTCTTAGATAAATATGTAAATGCAATTCTTGATTAAAACAGCAACTTCAGCATCCTTCCCCAATAGCCATTACAATACCCAGCACCACTTCTGCAGTGACCATCTGTGACCTGGCTGGGGCAAGATTCTCAGCAGAAAAGAAGTCACAGCTGACAAATAAACAAAGGCTTTCTCCCTCCTTAACAGCCTTGGAAAGGAGAAGGGAAGCTGGTGACAGGCTTGCTGCTGTCATGAGTGAGCATAATGTAAATACCTTGACAGGCAGAATCTGAGATTTTGACAGATGTAATACAGCTGCAAAGCCAGTAATAACTGAGTGTTAAACCCCTGTAGAGAGGGCACAGCCCATCTCTGCTGGCATTCTCCTTATCCTCTCTCCCCCACCCTGCCTTTGTAAGAACTTCTTTGTGGTTTTTAGCTTTTTCTTCCACCTCCTTTCCCCTTTCTTCCTTTTGTGCTTTCCCCCCATCCCCCTCTCCCTCCTGGGAGCTGGCAGTTTGGGCCCTGTGATTCTTCACGGTTCATTGGGTCTGCTTTGCAAGGCTTCATTCCTCCACATCAAACAAAGATTGCGAGGAGAGAGCAGAGGCTATAGAAAGGAGGTTACACCAGGCATGTTGTAGACAGCACCGAAATGTGTTTGTAACATTGCCAGATGGATGGACAGCCCCTGCACAGCAGGGACTCTCGAAAGCAGATTCAGAGTCATACATACCAGAGGGTGGGGAGGGGGACAGAGAGGTGGGATGTCAAATTTCCATAAATTTCCATGAGCTTGCTATCATTTCTGCCTAGCATGTCACTAGCAGCTTATTACAAGGCTTTCCTGCAGTAGTCCTGTCTATTAAAAGAGTATCCTGACCTAGTTGCTTCATTCCACTGCCCCCCCCCTCCCCCCAAAATAAAAAATCAAACACACATTGTAGAAAGATTATAGATGCTGCCTGGAGCTGGTGAGAAGCATTCCCTGTCATGGTTTGCTAGTTTGTGCTTGTTGCAGTTGCTGCTCTAAGTCATGTGAAACAATTAAACAACTACAAACAGGGATATCCCTGTCACTCTGGGCTCATTGAGGGTTTGATTCAACACCATCCAGATACAAAGGAATATGTTGTAAACAAGCAGCTGCTCATCATGCTGGCAAGTCACACAGGTGCTCAAGTCCAGATTGCTGCAGTGCCTGTGGCCACAGCCCTGGCTGGATACTCACAGGGCCAAATGCTGTTGAGAGGTCCATGAGGACCTCCAAGAGCATGGACCAGGGAGCTCCCATTGTAAGCACATCTGGAGAAGTGGCATCATTACAAATAGCAAATAAGAGCGTTCAGCATTGGTTATAAAAGGGGCTTTCAGCAATGGCTACTTCTCTTCTGTCAGAGATTCAGGGAAGAAGCAGCCTCACAGATACCTCCTCCCAAATTTGGTCTGTCTTGGGCATGGTGGGCAACACAAGCCCAGCACTCCATCCCACCACCTCCATACCACCACCATCAGCTTTGCTCTATTGGAACCAAAGGGATACCTCTGCTCAGGGAGCCTTGAGGATGGGGGTTTCAAAGTAGGGTTTACTCTAAGCATGCATTTTTCAGTGTTTCCAAGTGTGCAGTAGTGACTGAGTCCCAAGTTGGACAGATGGACTACTTTGCCATCTGCACTGCAGGCTGGGCAACGCGCTGCCTGCCCCAGCAGTTGAGGTTTGTAAGGGACAATCAGAAATCTCCTCTCCCTTCTGTGGATTCCATGATACTAACCCCCATGGAGGAGACTGCTTTCCTCTGCCCTGGGAAACCAATGTCAGCAACACTTCCTCACACCATGGCAACTCACAGCTCCTTCATTGGCCTTTCAGGATGATGGTTAGGGAGCAAGTTTTTCTAATTCTCATTCCCCAGAACAATGTAAGGTGTGTCCTAAATCACATCTGCCAGCCTTGGACTCTACAAGTTCTTATGTCAACTGAGCCCTCCTGAGTTGTGATGCCAAGAAGGAGATGGTTTAGCTGATTAGCTGAAGTGCTCCCAGTACTCAGAAAAACTCAGACAGATTATCAGCCACTAAATGTTGCCCTTAACTGGAGAGATACATTGGGAGAATTCATTTTCTCAGTGTTTGTGCCCAAGAAGGGCAAGAGATTTTTTGAGGAATTCCTGTCTTAGAAGGTTTGACCAGTTTTTTTAGTACCCAAAAATAGTATATTATTATGTCTATCTAGTATTCACTTTAGAATCAAGTATAGTTCAATGCACTTAATTTATCTACATACAAAGTTGTGCCGATTTCAGCTGGGATAGAGTTAATTTTCTTCCCAGTGGCAAGTCAGGGCTCTGTTTTGGATTTGTGCTGAACACAGGCTTGCTATTACAGTGATATTTTTGTTACTGCTGGGCAGGGCTTACCGGGAGCCAAGGCCGTTTCTGCTTTTTGTATGGCCACATTGGTGAGGAAGTTTGGGGTGCATGGGAGTCTGGGAAGGGGCACAGCCAGGACAGGTGACCCAAAATTACCAAAAGGATGGTCCAGACCATATGACATCATGCTCAGTGTATAAAGTGGGGGAAGAATGAGAAAGGGGTGGACATTTGGAGTGATGGTGTTTGTCTCCACAAGTAACCATTACATATGTTGAGGCCCAGCTCTCCTGGAGATGGCTGTATACCTGCCTGCTTATGGGAAACAGTAAATTAATTCCTTGCATTGCTTTTCTTATGTGCATGGCTTTTGCTTTTCCTATTAAGCTGTCTTTATCTCAACCCATGAGTATTTTAGCTTTTACCATTTCTCTTCTCTCCCTTATCTCACTGGTGAAGGAGTGAGTGAGAGGCTGTGTGGGGCTTGATGGCTAGCTGGGGTTAAGCCACAACAAAAAGCTAACCTACTTTTGAGATAACTTTTCCTGTATTTTGTCTTATGCTAGTGACAACTATGAGTGCACGTGTGTGTTTGAGTTTAGCCAAAGTCAGCCAATTCTTTAGTAGGAAAAAAATAATCTTGTTCCTTCTTATTCCACTGTCTACCTTCCTGCTCCTACTGCCACTTCCTGCTCCAGCAGCTGAAGGCCATAAAATTTTCACAGAATTCACAGAATCCTCAAAAATTTACAAGATGGGCTTGAAGACAACAGGTCTTGTGGACTGAGTGGTCAGCTGGGCCCCTGCCCATTTTTCTGTGCCCCAGGCTCCCACATGCTCTGGCACGTAGCAAGCTGCCTAGCTGCTGCTGCACCACTTCAAGGAGCTTAAAATAGGACCTTCCTCAGAAGCAAGGGCAGCAGCCGAGAATGAGCAACAGCATCAGAATGAGCCTGGTTTTGCTTTCACACACAGTGGCTTTCCATTGCTTTTCTAAAGGCATTTCTTGTCTCTGTGGCACTCTTTAAAACAAGGCGTATCAAGCCCCTCAAATGACTTCAGATGCTGCTGAAACATTTGTCTCCAAATGTTAAAGCTGTTGTTTAATCACTTTACTCACAGCCAGATTCCTCTTTTTGCTTATAGAAATTTCTGCAGGCTGGTATGTGTTTTCAGGCAAGATCAAGCTGCTTTCCAGCAAAAAGGTCTTTTCAAATCTGCAGTCATGTCTTATTTGAACTCCAGCTGGGCTCCTTTCTGAGTGCAACTTGTCATGGTCTACAACACGTCTCTTTCTGTAGCTGTTGTTTTACCATTTTCATTTGAAGCTGACCCTGAACTCCTCCCATTCTGTGCCCCCACCACCTCCTGGTAGGAAGTGCTGGGAAATGGGGGCCACCAGCAGGCCATGCTTGGTTTGTTGTAAGGCAGGGAATACATCAGGGCCCCGCCGTGTTACATTACACTGTGCTGTGTTGTGCTCTGCTCTGCTGTGTTGTGTTACGTTGTGTCACAAGCAGAGGGGCAGCCATCTGTGCATAGCTACAGCCAGAAATTGCATGATACATGCATGATAGACAGCTGGTTTGCCCAAATATCTGGTGAATACTTGACAGTCTGCTATGACTAGTTACTGTCTAACCACTCTTTCCTGCCTTCGTTCACTGGTTAAATGCCAGTAATAAATCAAGTTAACATTTCTGGGAATTACAATTTTTGAGACTTTTTTATTTCACAGCTCCACATTGTCTGATTTTGCAAGCTAAATGATGGGTCCAGGATCTCTCTTAACCTGCTGTCATGCATGTGACATACCTTATCACTTTTTTCTGGGTTCTGTGTAGGTTTGATTTTTGCTGGGGTTTTGTTGGGCTTTTTTTTCCCTTGTCAATTAAAACAAGAAAATTCAATGAAAAAATCTGCCTAGTAAAGGTTAAGAATCTCCCAGTGATTATTTAAATAATGTTTTTTCTTTTTCCTATCTTCTAAATAATTTTTAAAATCCCTTCCCCTTATCCCAGTGGGTATCAAGTATAGAAGTAAATTTTCATTGATGCTTACAATAAATGCTTTCTAGGAAATTTCAGTTCTTTCTGACTAGGAAATGACAGTTCTTCCCAGGATGACTTTAGAGTGTTCAGGGTAAGAAAAAGTAGACAGGAAAGCCCAGGTACATTCCAAAATTTAATGCAGCATTGCCAACAGACAATCTAGTGTTTGGGGGCTGTGCACAGCCCATTTTCACTGCATACAGACATAGCTTGCAGAAAACTATTTGCTCATTTATCTACTATTGCCCTTTTTGCCTGTATTCACGAAGGGGAATAAAACAGAAAAAAAAACCCTGCATACAAAAAAGTTAGGCACTGATGCAGTAACAGGATGTGTAAGATGACTGCTAACAGTAGGTAATTTCAGAGCTCACAGATAGAACAACCTGTTACTTTACATGGCTACTACCCAGCACAGATAGAACAACCTGTTACTTTATATGGCTACTACCCAGCAGTAGTGGTAAGTGTGGATGGATAGAAAAAAGTATAAAAGAAAAAAAAAAGCTGCAAATTTTACATTAAGTTTGTGTCAGCCAACCAAAGGGACCCAATAGAGCTAGTCACAGTCAGGTCAGGCAGCAGAAGGGGCTGCCCAGCACCCAGCCACTGCTGTCTACCACTGCCTGCACTGGTCTCCTCAGCCAGGGGTGATCATGAAGGAAGCAACATTTCTTTCCATCCACTGTCAGACCAACACCTCATAGGAGGAGACTTTTTTCCCCCCAAATTTCAGTTAATCCTGCTTAAAAAAAAAAAATCATGGAGTCTTTATTTATTCTGATTAGTTATGGTTACAGACAAACCAGTCACAAGACAGGAAAACTAGATGGGTTCCAAAGCCCTAGATTTGGAAGATCTCAGCTCCTGCTGAAATCACTGGGATTTAGACACCTATTTCTTCTTGGAGGTGATGAACCAAAATATGTCCTGCATCTCCCACAGTTAAAAGAATTCCAAAACAGGAACAGGGCTGGAAAGCTTAATTTCTAAAAGCAGCAGTGTACCCTGTCAAAAAAACGTGTGTTATATTTCATTTGGTGGCTGCTCCAGAAATACTGTCAGCAGCTGTTGCAGCATCTTGGTTGGGATTCCTCTCACCTAACTTTAGTCTTCCCAAGTGAGGCCTCCAACCTGAATTTGATCCCTTGGCCTCCCCCACAGCCAGGCAGCTCCTCCAGATGGTGATTCAGAACTCAAAAAATTTGGTGAGGGGAATTTCTGTGGCTTTGTAGTTGAATCCGTTTCAAACAACTGGTTTATAAAATCCTGCTCTGAGAAAACACCCTTTACCCCGTTAAATATCACTGCATTTTGTTACATGGAGCATGGCACACACAGCAACCTTGATATAAAATAAAACAATTGCCTTTACTATTTGAGATTTCATCTGCTAAAAAGCAGTGAACCAGCAGGGAGCTGGCTGGGGATGGCCCCTAAGAGCAGGGTGCTGAGCTCCTAGGGATTCCCAGGGACCCAAGAACAGAAAAAAACTACTGCTGTGGCCTCATTTCTGTCTCCAAGAATTAGGAGGAACAGAGCAGGATGCTTTTATTTCAACAGCATTACTATTTTTGAATTGAGGGTAACAAAACCTGTAGTACCACACTAGCTAGAGATGGAGTCTTTGGCATTACTGTAAAAAGGCCTTTCCTTGGCACAGGGGAGAAAAGGAGGAGGGAGGGAATTGCTCTCTGGAGCCCACAGCACCCTCCCAGCACTGCAGAAGCCCATCTGGGGCAGCCCATGAGGGCCAAGACAGCTCCCAGGGAGACTAAAGAAATGCAGCCACTTCCTCTAGGAACACTGGTTGAAGTCCTCCATGACACAGCTTTGCCACATTAGCAAGCTCTGCTTAAAAGCAGCTTATCCCTCCAGGTAAAACACAGACCTCCCAAAACATTGAGCTCCTTCGACTCTGGGTAAAAAGCCATGTGTAGAACATGCAAAATTGAATTCTTTATTGTGCAGAGACATTGGAAAAAACAAAATGAGATTAAGACAAGCACTAAGACTTTCAGTAGTGTGGTGGACTGAGCTATTAACTTGGGCTGCTACACTTGTAAATGTGTATGAGGATGGGATATTTCTGCTCATTCAGGCCACCTGAAGGAGGTGATTCAATTTACCAGTGTGGTAGTCAAAGCTGTAATTATTCCTCTGACTTGCAACTGTAGTGAATGCTCATCAGCTGTCTCTAGTGATAAGGTGCTTCTGCACAGGGCTAAGGAATAAGGTCGGTCCTGCTGGAAAGTGAGGTTGGTCTTGATTGACTTTGAGTGCCTGCTGTAGATGCTGAGAGGTGCAAGTGCAGTTTTCTGGATTGAGCTTCATAGATTTCTGCAAAAAATTGCTGGTGAGTGTTTAGTTCTACCTACTAAACCCTTGTGCAGCAGCTTGGCTACAATTAGCAGAACAGAGCATGGTAAAAGCTGGCTGCTGAAAGTGTTTGTGTCCTTTCTAATTGTATCCAAGCTTTCCTTTAGCTACCTGATTGGTAAAGTCCTTTGAAAAGTGTTATTTTCAGAAGAGGCAGTTGTATTTTTGCAGGTTGAAGCTCTGGTGCTCTGATATTTAAGTTTGCAGTAGAGTTAAATTTGAGGGTAGTCTTTTTCTAGTTGGACTTTTCTTGACTAGTGAGGTCTGGGCACCTATCCCTTTCGCTTGGAGGGACTGGTCCTAGCTATGCTGAAATAAGTCTGCTGGAATAGCTGTTCTTGCTTTGGCCTGAGGTGACTTCTCATTTCCCCTCTGAAAAGGGAATTGCTCCTTTTGAACTGTTTTTTCATTTCAGCTTTTAGATCTCTTTCATGTGAAAAGGCTGCGTCCTCCTGGGATGTGGTATTTCCCTTTCCTCAAACCCCAGCTCCTACCACCTCTCCAGATGATGCTCCTTCCAGAAACCAGCTTTTTCTCTGTGGGTGAAGAGGGGTCTCAATCTGTTTCTCAGTGGAAATGCCCCCTCATTCTTGGGGGTCTGCCTGTGTAAATGGTGTGAGACTCTGTGTATTGGCCCAGGGCCATGCAGCAGAGGGGCATTTCCAAAAAGACTTTAAACTGGGGAAGGAGAGGCAAAGGGTGAGACCACTATCACAGCTGTGCTGTGCATATCTCAGCTTTGTGCTGTGGCTTCTACTCTGTTGGCAATTGAATTGAAATCAAAACATAACTGTATTGCTCTGATGCTCTGGCTGCTAAATAGCAGCATTGTGAATAAATCAGTGTTATTTCACAGAATCGCTTTAATGTGGCAGAATTGCAGCAATCAGGGTTTAAAGTTAGATTTAAGAGTATCTGGTAAAGAACCTCATTGGCATTCAAGGGAAAACTGCTTTTGTTCACCCTTTCTGCAAGAGGGGGTAAGCACCATCCGGAGGAATTAGCAGCGTGTGATGGCCGGGGTAACTCTTCATTCCTGCTCTGCCCCTGATTTTCACCCTGTAGTCTTTATCTAGACAATTTTGCTTCATGCCATTTTTTTTTTTTTCCTAGTTTTCAGAGCACTTATTTCTTTGGTTCTCTAGTTCTGTGTGAGTCTGTTCATTTCACTGTATAAAGAGCTACATGGGCAGTAAAGCACCTTGACCTGCTTGGTGCCAAACTAGCCATGTTGAAGGAAAGGAAGTGGAATTGCTCCATAGCCAAAACTGCAGGGTGTTAGTTGGAAGGATGCAGTGGGATTTAAACAGTCCCTCAAGGTAACCATGTCTTGTCTTTTGCAATGATAAATGATGCCCCATCCAGTATTGCTGCTATTGATGTCTGCTCTGTGTCAATATTGGGTGCATCCCATCCTATCTGTGTTTGCTACTGTTCCCATAAAGCATCTTCACTTCATCTGCTGCAGCCTTTAACCAGACCATGCTCTACAGGCCTTGAACAAAAGAATTAGCCTACCCAGAGCCTAACCCCCTTTACCAGAGAGAGGGTAAGGAGAGAATGAGACTGGTCTATCTTAAAAACCTCCCAAGAGGTTGCTGTTGCTGGTTGGCTTGTGAGGGAAATGTGCACTCCAGGTGGGTCAGGTTGGGGTGGGCAGGGAGGGATGCAGGCTCTCCTGGCTTATAAAGTGATAATGGGCAACAGGTGAGCATTTGGTCATTAAGCCTGATCCTCAAACAGCTGCATAGCAAAATTTCTGGCTTCAAACTACCCCAGCAATGCAAATGGTGACCAGGAAGGTTGATCGGGGGGCTACCTGAATTGGGTTTTAAGTACCAGGTTATCTTTCAGGTATTCTGTTTAAAACACTAGCTTTTCAGGCAGGTTGAGTGTCTGTGATATTAAGGTAATTGAATTTGTCAGGTTTTGTAACCTCTGGAAACTTTCACAATGAGGCCATGGATCCAGGACTTTTTTTCCCCTCCCTTTGTTAAACGCTTAATTTTTTTTCTTTTTCTCTCCACAGTTTGAAATGGGTACAGATACTTTCCATGTAGAAGCAACTGGCAGAGTGAAAGAAGTCTAGGCTTAGTCATGATATTGTGGGCACTCACATTTTAATGGACTCTAGTAAATAGCCCTGTGAACAAATAACAAAAACACAATTTGTTTTTGCAACCTCTTTAAAGATGGTAGGAAAAAAAAAACAATTTCAGCTTGCCCATTTGAAAATGTTTTTTCTCTGCTGGGCATTTGCTAATTAGGATTTTTCAGATTCTATCAGGAGTTATTCTAGTTTTCTGCAGAACTGCCCTTAACTTCTCTAAAGTCACATTAGTATTGCCAGTCAAAAATAAGGTCTGTGACTAGATATGACCCCTCAAAATCATACAATGTAACATTTTTATTGTTTTAAGGTGGAGATGATAGATATCTGCAACAACTTGATTTATACATTCATTAACAGACATGGATGAACTAATGCTTGGTTTAATTTTTGGGGTTCCTTATGGAACCCCAAAAATCTATGGAAGTTGTACAACAGAACCTTTCTGTGTCAGCATGTGCAAATTTGTTTTGGTTTTTGTAATGGAAAGGATAGTCTGTAGTTTGAGATCTTGCTGTGGTATTTTGGCACCAATCTGCTTCTATCTATATCAGGCAAAATGAATTTCTTTTTTCTGATCCTTAGGACAAGTCGGTTGCCACTTATAACTGCCTGTATGATAACTTCAGTGTAAAAGGCCTTTATGCTTCACAGCCTGGTTAAAGACGCTGAGAATAGGTTTTTTGAGGGTTTTTTCCACTCTTGAACTAAGGAATTAAATCTGTTCTTAGGATCTGGCTATCCATAACACTAAGGTATTTCTTTCTCTGCCCAAAGTTGACCTGTTTGTATTGGAGCATTGCATGCTTTGAAATATGCACCGTTATCTTCAGTGCTATTCCCAAGAAAAAAAAAAAAGTGTAAGGCAAAAGTGGCAATTACTGGAGTGCTATATTGGACCATGTACAGAATTTCTTGCTCCAGATATTCCTGACATTCCCCTCATGTGAGTAAAGAAGGGGGGTGGAGAGAGCACACAGGGAAGTAAAGTTCTGCCTTATCAGACTTCCCGTACAACTTCAAAGCATTATGACAAATAGTTTCCAGAGATCTAGGTCAGCAGTTTTGGGAGTCTTTCTGAAACACCTTGCCTATAATTTCTGTACAACTTGGGTGTCTGCCTTTGCTGGTTCAAAAGCTCCTGCCTATCAGTACAAGCATTTCCTTATGCAAAGCTGCCAAACTGGTTTTGTCCTGCCTGCAGAGTTCACCTATCCCAGCTTACAAGGCCAGGCATGAGCTGGAAGAAGCCCTGAATTTGTATGGTGTGAAACTCCCTCTCAAATTTCATAAGCGAGATGAATACATTTGACTGAAATGCAGAGGGAATAACAGGCTGGGGCACTTTCCTTACCTGACTCTGGTAAGTTTTTTCCTCAGAAGTTGCAACGTATTTTGCATATGTCTGGTGATCTCTCGCACTTTGCTCGTAAACGGTGTCCTGGATAACAATCTGGAGTTTGTGTCAATGCCATCGAAAGCTCTTTGGGTTTTGTTTTGGCAGCTTCCATGGCTCTGAGTTACTTGCAAGAAGTACTCTGTGAACCTCCCCATCCCAACTCCATAGCAGAGGTCAGGCTTCAGGCAGGTTACCATCCTGCAAAGAATTTCATGTCATCCAAAACTCCTGAAAATATCGTTAGTGAGGTATCAGCAGCCTGGAGACCCATGCAATTGTTAGGGATGTAAAACAAGATTAAAGCCTCTCTGATCTGGGGAGATCAAGAATTTGAACTTGATCTCCAAGCAAGGTGTGACACTTGGGATGGTCCTGTGCAGGACAAGGAGTTGAACTCGGTGATCTTCGTGGGTCCCTTCCAACTCTGCATAATCTGTGTAATTGCTTGCCCACCAGCTATGGTGAAAAACACAGGTGGTTTCTTAATTGATGGGGTTTTTTGTAAATTTGTTTTGCTTTCCTTTCCTTGTGTAAGAAGACTAACAAAGCATGATTTCCTCACTAGGGGTACAGAAGGAAGGTTTCTTTTAATAGGATAGGAAGTATATTTCCTGTACAGCTCTAATGACAAAATTCTTCAAGTTCTGACAGTATTTCAGGTAAGGAGTGTCTCTGGGAAGATGGGAAACTTCCAGGAAAAAATATCCCCCTAAAAACATCTGTTTCCAGTATTTTCTGGCTCCTATTCAAGCACAGAATTAGTCAAAGATGGCCCCACATTTACATCCACCCTCGGTTTTTGCATGATCCAAGGGGAGGCAGAAGGTGCACAGGAAGGGAAGGCTTTGTCGTTCATATTTGTGGTTAGTCAGGCTTGAAAGGCAGCTCAGCCTGGATCCAAGCTGAACTTTGTTTTGGCTGATGGCTCTTATTCTGTCAACACCAGTTCCCCCATCCAAGTTCATCAAAGAAATTTGTAGGAGCCTGCACCTAGGTGCTCTTCTCAGTGGGGAAGGGAAACGCCATCAGCTCCCTCAAACGTAAGAATTTTGCTCTCTCTGCTGGGTGAGAGCAGTGAGTACCAGCAGAGCAAAAAGCTTTATGGAAGGGCAATGAGTAACAGGGAGCAGCAGGGCTGATTTGGCACTTGGAGCATGTCCCTGCCCGTGTCCCAGCCTCTCCTGTAGCTTCTCAAGATGCTGCTGTGCTGCTTGCTGCTCCTGCGCTTCCTGGGGGCGGCTGGCAGCAGCACAGGCTGGGGCAGGGTGTGGTCTGGCTCCTGCTGAATTGCTGCAGTCAGGAAGGGAACAGTCCTGGAGAAGTCTGTGTATACATGTTGGTTCCAGCAGGCACTGGCATTCAATAAACCTGCAATTGAATCCTGTGCCTCAGTGCTTAGCTACTTCATAGAAAGCCCTGTTGCTTACAGTATTACTCCAAGGAAATGGTGGATTTGGTTTTTCCCCTCACTTGGAGCTTAGCCTTGCTAGCTACCCCCCACATAGCAATTCCTAGTGCATAGCAAAGATGGGTACAGAACACAACATTTGTCAATTTGTTTATTGTAGCCTTTGCTGAACCAAGCTGAAGCGTCAGATAACAGATAAAGGTCATTAAAGCTAGACCAATTCATATCTGTATTGCCAGTGAAACTTGAAATGCTGTCTGCTGCCTCTTTGTACAAATTGTGGATGCACACACCTTGTAAATGGCAGTACTAACTGGTGATGTACATTTTAATCTTGATTCTTGGTTGTTGTACATTTATTCTTACTCACCATGAGCTGCGTTGCAGTCATAAGAGCACAAACATCTGCACAGGATCACCTCTTGGCCTGCTAGTACTGTCAAAGGAGCATGAAGCCTCTCTCCTCCTTACTTCTCAGAGTTTTCCACCTTTTCCTACTGTGAAGTACTGGGTGAGAATGAAACCCCAAGTTGTGTTAGGTTGTGCTGGAGAAACAGCCAGGAAAAGCAAGTGTGTGGAGGAAGCATTTAGAGAGCAGAGAGGTTTTTAACTGTGGGATCTGAGGCACTTCACATGCTAAAAGGGCAGCACAATTCTCTCTATATAATAGAGGGATTCTATGTATATAATAGAGGAAAACCCATGCGAGCTATCGCAGATCCTTTGCTTAATGTTTGGGATTTCCTGTCCAGGATTGTTCATTTATTTCAGGCTTAAGTAAATGAAAAAACATAAGCTCTACTGGGGTCCTGTAACCACAGCCTTGAGCAACTTGTGGTGCTCCACAGCAGCAATTCCTATTGGTGAAAACTGAACTTTGGACAAAAGCAGAGGGAAGGGAATGTCCTTCCTGAGCAGCCAGGGGGTGGCATGCTGAGCTCTGGGCCCAAACCCAGCTGAGAATGGGACCACAACAAAGGGATCCTGGCAGGTGGTTATCAAGGTGAGCTAGTGTAATTCCCCAGAGCATCAGCTGGTTTGGTGTGAGGTTGGGTTTTGGAGGCAACTCTTCCTGCCCATGGGTTTTGCCTCATAGCCCTGGTCTCCAGAGGGCTGCTGCATGCCACCACAGCCTTTGGGCATGTGAGCACCCCAGGTTTAGTTTTCTGATTCTTTTCCCCTACCCTTCACTAGTTACTTTCCTGCCTTCAAGGCTCCTCAGCCACCTCCCAGTGATGATGGCACATTGATGTGTAGAACAGTGTCCCCCATCCTGGAAAGAGAAATCTCATCTCTCTGGCACATGGCGCTGGATGAGTTAATTCCCAGCTGAAGTATGTTTCCAGGGTGTGCTTTACTGTTCCTCTGAGCTGGTGGCAAAGGAAACTGAACAGGAGGTGCTAACAAAGGAGGAAGGGCCTGTCTGCAGCAGGAAGCTTTGAGAAGTAGGAATTTAAGGGATGAAAAGTTGTTGACTTGCTGTAGCTCACGTCAATCTCTGGCAGTTCTGTGTTTATAGACCTTGCATCCTCTTCCTGTTTACATCACATTCTTCTGAGCTTTGCACCTTGCATGAGAAAAGATCTTCAAAAGTTGACACCCTTTCTGAAATAGATGCTTTAAGCTATAAATTCTTTTTAGGAAAAAAAAAAATCTTTACACAGTACTACTCTTGATGGGCTTCTGGTGAGCAATTTCAAAACAATTGTTCCTTCATAACTTACAGCTGCTGCTGTGGCAGTAAAAATGTGTAGTACAATGAAATTGTTTACATGCTACCTTGGGTTTGGAATGGTAGGGAAAAGTGTAAATGTTCAAAATAGCAGCATTCCAAAGTAGGGACTTACCCATCCAATCTCCTTCAGAAGATGTAGAGTTATGGCTTTTGAAAGGACGTGGGTCCTTTGAAGCTCTGTACCTAGCTTTCCTTGTAGGAAAAGCCAAGTTCAATTTCTCATCTGGACAGTGTATGAAATGTAACATAGAGGTCTTATGTCAGCTTTGGGATTGAAGATCCATCTTGTACACAGTTGTGAAAGACTTTGAAAGCCCGCAGTCATAGGTGCTGTGACAACTGGCTGAAAGTACACCATGAACTTTTGGGGAAAGGCAGCAGATGCTGAGCACACGGTCTGCGTGCAGCAAGGGGGCTGCAACACAACAAGGGAAATTAATTTGTTGCAGATGTTCTGTGACTGAGCCAAAATGAAGGAGGGCCAAGAGGGCCATATTGCCTGTGACCTGGATGCTACAAATGGTCATTATTTCCCCCCTCACCAGCTGCATTTATGGTGTATTTGGGACAAATGAGAGCTCTCACTTGAAACCTACTACTGTTCTGTATGGTAAAGAAGTGGGTATCCCCTGCATCCTTTCGTTTCTCCCTTCTCTATCTGCCCCTGATGTCTGTAAGAGTAAGACAGAGTGTGTAGAGAGCTGAATATAGCAGCTAAATAGGGGAGAAGCTTGCTGGAGTCCTTAAAGCTGTATAGCAAGTATGTATGTTGCTAATTTGCACTACGCTTTTATGTCAGCATTTCAAAAATAACTCTTAAAGATCCCTTTTCACCATAACTACAATAAAAGAGAAAATACAGGAGACGACTCTTGAGCTGACTTTTGAGAGGGAACAAAAGTCTGTAATTGAAGTTCTTCTTCAGGCACTTCAAGGAAGAGCAACAATACCTGGAAAATCAAACTGAAAGGACTCAAAGATTGTCGGAATCCAAGACATTCCTCTTGGTGCCCTGAACCCCGGACAGGGGTCTGGGGAGCCCTGGCAGGAAGCCAAAAACACTCGGGGCTTTGATCTCAGCCCATGGGACAAATTACCAAGCTTATATGAGGAGTCACAAGTCACAAAAGTTTAGACAACACAGTAGCAGTAGTTAGAGGGTGAAAGGAGAAAATTTGGGATTTGGTACAGGGGGGTCTAAAACCCTAAGATGGAGGGATTGGGGCGTGCCCTGTCCTTCTTCCTTCTCTTCCTAACATCCATCTTTTAGGTGATGCTGGCATTTTTAGATTGGTTCAGAGTAGAAAGTCACTGTCTAACACAGGTATTAGGGATTGGCACACAATTGTAAATATCTAATACGTAGTTCATAGTATAAAAGACAGCACCAGCCCCCGTGGGAAGCAGTGCGCCTTGGACTGACCTGCTGGCCAGAGCTCGGGTCAGACAGAAAATATTTTAGATAAGAGACAATAAACATCACTGAGAACACGAGCAGAAGACTCCTGACTCCTTCTTGGGCAGCTGGGTTGGGAAAAGCAGCTTCCACGAACATCTGGGGTCATCTCCACCAGAGAAGACCCTGACCAAAGTCAGATTAAAAGGTTGAAGGCACTTGCAGGGTTTTGCCATCACTAATTCATTGAGTATCTTCTATGAAATAGTTCTTAAAAATGAAGCTGTTTCCAATGTAACACTGCATGGTCAAAAGCATGACCTTGCACTACTCTTGACTCTGCTTGTTCCCAGGCCTTCTGGGCATGGCTCTTCCTGGGACTGCCAAACCTTTTTCTGCTTTGCAGTCATTTTGTTCAGCCCTTCACAGCTGATCTCTTGAGCCTCAATCCAAGCTGTTGCTAAATGGAACGAACTTGACTCAAATTATGCATGTAAGCACCTGACCTGAAGGATCCTCATCCTCACAGGTCATAGCAGCTGCAGCTTCCTTAGAAATCAGTGAGAAGCTTGAGCACTCCTCTCTTTGGAAAACCAGTAGAGACTCTTTGGCTCCTGTCAGACAAACAGAAGGAGATAATATAGGAGAAACATGGCTATTGTATTCCTATTGGGATAGAATCTCAAATGCTAGTGAGATGCTGCTCTTCAGAGAAGTCTAATCACAGGGTTTTACTGCTGTTCGGGAGGGGAGTGCTTTTTCTATTTTTTTCTATCTGTGGAGTCCCACAAATAAAAGATAAGCAAAGTTTTTACTCCAGTGCCCTGGTTATGCTGCTGCATTTGGCAGCCAGGGGTGCATACAGTAAGGAGCTGCAATGGAGGACAAGGACAGTCCTGTTTTATTACTTGAAATACTATGATCTGAGTAAGTTCTGATCCGTGGGTTTCTGTTGTCCATGCACAATTTGGGAGGTGATAGCAGTCCGGAGTGGCAGTGTACACTCTGGTCTTCAAGGTCTGTGAATGCTACCTGCTTCCCTGGGCTGTTGGCAGAAATGTTAAGCTCATTAGCATGGGAAACTGCACTCTTTTGGCTTAAACTGAGCTATATGGTAGTCCTCACCTAGCTACCCAGAGAAAGCAAACATTTTTCAAGTGTTAGAAGACAGCAAATGGAGGCGAGCCTTGAATTTGGAAAGAAGCAACTCTTCAGAGACCATGAGCATTTTCTGTTCATTTTGCTCTAAATGGCCAGAGGAGAGGTAACTAATGAGCTAGTACTCAGATGTGGTCCTTGCTGATAATGCAGCATCAGCTGTTTGGGACCTGGCTGTTCAGTGAAGTCAGGCAGGCTGTTTGGTTTCTGTCCCAAATGCTCATGTTGTCATCAGGAAGAAAAATCAGAACTGATACTAATTGGCATGGCAGAGGCCACCTGCGTGTGGGGGGAGGGTGAGCAGGCCCTGAGCACGTGGGCTGGGAGAGGACTGACCCTGAGCAGGGAATGCTGTCTCTGTTGCTGACTGGGCTGAAAGCAGAAGACAAGTCAGACTTACACTGATTTTGCTTTAATGGCCATTGAGGCTTGCTGGGAGATATGATTCATCATGTGAGAGGTGAAGCTCTGACTCCAGACTGGAGATGCTAGCAGAGACTGGGAAGGGATACGCTCTAACCAGCTGGGAGCATATCATAGAATCATGAAATGCCCTCAATCAGAAGGGACCCACAAACACAACTCTTAGCCCTGCACAGGACAAACATGACATGGTTGTTGAAGTTAAGACTTTTCTGCCTGCAGAAAATGTTATCTGTTCAGAAAAAGAATTGTTCTTCTCCAGCATGCCTAGAGCCCTGTTCTGAGCTGAGGTTTTAGGGCTACTGGCATCTGTGCAACAGGGGTGTTGCTCTGGTTCAGATGTCTAAAGGAACAAACCGTATCTGATACCCTAGTAGATAATAAGACCAATTTTTACTGGCTCCCTACTTGTTTTTCAAGTGAAGCGCACTGGAAGTGAGGCCTCCATTACCTGGAGAGGGACATGGCAATGATATCTGCATTACATCTGTTGGAGTATGGGAAGAGCTTTAAAGCTGAGTTGTTTACCCATAACCAGTGGCATTTCTTCCACACGGCCAACTGTGCCTCTTCTCTTAAAATACACCTGGGAAAATAAGTGAATCATTTCTCATCAGGCTATAAGAATTTTGAAATTCCTCTCCAGGGTTCCTTCTGCACTCTTCTGCGTGCATTTTAATTTCCTGTAACAGTCCTAATCCGCTTCCCATAGGTACCCATGGGAGCCTTGTTATCGATCTCAACTGGAAAAAGAATTGTTTCTCTCCCTCATTACAAGTGCTATTAACTGGCATAGTTCTTGCCTGTCTCCATCACAGGGGCCATTAACATAATAGGTCAGAGAAAGCAAGCTCTGCCTCTGCCCCTCAGAGGTGTCCCAGCGGTGTGGGGATGGAGCATGTGGTCTGTGTGAGAGGGAGCTGCTCTAGCTGCCCATCCACTGTGGAGTGCTGAGACCTGGGGCTGTCAGAAAGGGCACCCTTTGCTGGCACTCACACCCCCACATGACATCTGGGAGAGTGATATGGGTGACAGGCTGCCCTGATGGCTGCTTTTTAATTGCCTGTTCCTGGAGCAGCCTCTGGGCTGAACTGGCACTCAGAGATAGCTTGTTACCTGCATGGCCTCCATGTGCTTCCTGCAGAGCTGCTGGGTAAGAGAGATGCTGAATTGGCCTTGGAGCTTGCCTTCCTCCTCTGCATTCCCAGAGTAACTAGGCACCAGAGCTGGGGTGAGCTGCCAATTTAATCAGTGCTCTTCCTTCCACAGTAGCATCACAGAACTCTGTGATCTTCCTCTTTAGCCCTGGGAATATCCAAATACAGGGTCAGGCCTCAAGTGGAGGAACTAGAAGCAGATTTGGTGGAGAAAATACAAGGATAGTGGAGCCCCATGACTGTTCTAGAGGGAGGTCACAGGTCAGACAAGAAAGATTCTGGGTTAGTTGTGGCACCCAAAAACCCTACCTAAAATCTTGCCTAAGTTTTAGCTACCTAAACTAGTTGCATGCAAGGCCAGAGGCAGGTGTAGAACAGGCATGTCCTGGTCTTGGATTGGTCACTGGAATGTGTCTCAGATCATGGTGCCTTCCAGGGAGATCCCTTCCTTCTTGAAAAGAGCCCCTTTCTTCCCTGACTGCAGAAGAGGAGGGTGATGTTCATTCCTCTGTGTTTGTGCTCCCATGCTTGCAGTGCCTTGGGCCAGCCCTTGCACAAGACATTCGAGACAGGAGGGCAGGGCAAAGAGTTGGTCCTTCTTCCCTGTACAGCCTGCTGGCATGGGCCAGCTACAAACACCTGTGTTAGAGTAGCAGTCCCAATGTCCAGCTCTTGCCAGGCATGTCCACACATGGCACTCAGCCTGAGACCAGCACAGTGTCTGTGCTAAGTCTGTTCTCTGCAGTCAAAAATCTGACTGATGTCACAGATCTCATTGCCTGATGTCTGTCCTGAATGTTTTCTTCTGCCCGTACAGACTAAAAGTGATATGGAGGAAGAGATAAGAAAAATAAGCTTCTGTGGTAGGCAACAGAGTCTTCAATCCTGAGAGATCAAAAGCATCAAACTTGAGTCTGGAAAAAGGAAGACTTGGTGATGTGCTTTTGGGGAAGAAAGAAAATCAGAAAATGAGATTAGAGAAGTACTCATAGTTCTGCACACGGCCAGTATGCAGAGCTTGCTAAGAGCCATAGAGATCTGTAATTACATTTGTATGGATTATACTAATCCATGAATTTGTAGCCCATGGGACCTGGCCATTTTGAGCTAGAGAAATACAGAATTATCAGGTAGTGCTTCATGATGTGCTAGTACATGTCTTGTGGCTTTTTTTCTTAACCCCAGGAGGACCTTTCTAGTAAGGTGCTGCTGCCCTTCCTCAGTCTGTGTTCTGGCTGACAGTGATAATTTGTCTTTTAGGGAGTGGAGCTTCAATTTTACATTTCGGAGGCAGGAAAACTTTACCACCCTTTGAACTTGCTTTAAGGCACAGCATAATCAGGGATTTATTTAAATATAGTCCAGGAACTTATGTGTTCTCATTTTCTTACTGTGGTGTTAGTCATGCAAATGCAGGCAATCTTAACAAAATCACTGATCATACTTTACGTTGTTCACCTTTGGGATTAAACTCAGTCCAGCTTCATCTGTTTGACTTCTAACATTCCTGATTCTTTGTCTTAACACTGATTTCAGGGTCTCAGTCCCCACAGGAGATGGCTCAGCTCAGGTTGCTCACTGGCATTTCACTGCTTGAATCCCATCTCTCCCTCTTGACGTTGGTAATTGCTCAGATATTTCTGATAGTAATGATTTATTTGAGATTTTTTTTTACTTGCTAATGTCTCTGCTGGGACAGAGGGAACACTTTTGTAAGCTCATGGAAGAGTAACATTCTCTAAAGAAGCTGTTGAGGAGTGTGACTACTCACATATCCACCTGCAACGAGAGGTTGTGGCTAAGTTGTAACACCGTACACATTATTAAATGGACTGAAAGATAAATTTGAAAATCCTCAATATCAAAGGATCATGGCATGGATTAAGGTAATTGACCCTTTCACTAAGATATTGACCACCCTTCATGCCTCCTGAAACTGAGGATGCTGAAGGGGTTTATGAAGTGGCCATCTAACACATCTGGTACTGAACACTTCAGGCTTAATGGAGAACAGCAATGGGACAACTTCAGCTGATAACACCAGCTCAATATCTGACTGGACTCTGTTTTGTGTTACAGAGTTTGCATTACTAATGCTGGTGACAGCCCACTAGTTAGGTTACGCTTCTGTGGGTTCTGCAACCACTATTTGTTGGACCTTGGATCTAGTCAAAGTGTTTTCTTTAAAGATGTACAAAATCAGACAAGGCAGATGAGTCGTGCCAGGGAGTAACCCTGAAGAGTCTTTCTGAACAGTCACGTGTTTCTAGGAATTCACACTGGGGGGAAAACACATAAAATGCATCTTCCATTTACTGGGGACAGGGAAATAACAATATAGTAATGGAGGGGCAGCAGGGCTCACAAGTGCCATTTGGGAAGATTTAAAACAGCAGTAAATGAATTTCTGAACTTCAGTGTGCTTGTGAACTGCTAACCTGATGTGACTGCTTCCTGGCATATAAAGCACTTTAAAAAATGCTGCAGCATGTGATGCTGCCATCTGCTATGAGATGGTGGCATCTTCATAGTGGCCTATAACAGCAGGGCTTCTCTCAGCACACTTCATGTGTTCCTCTGTGAAACATGGATGATTTCAGTACCCCTCTCAGTACCCTGCCCCGACTCTTATTTCAAACCAAAATCAAGGAGTTGATCCAGAGCATGGCCAACCTTGTCCCAGACACCAGTGGCTGTAAATTGCCATTAAGTTTGGTGGCACTGGGATTCAGTACCTCTAGCGAGGGGTATGGGAGGAGGGAAGAGACAGATCTACCTGGACTGGTTCACCAGTCAGACACCCAGCAGAGGGGTGCAGACAGACTGTTCTGCCCTTCTCTACTTAACCACAGCTGGACCTAGTTCAGAGTGTGTGGATGGGTGTTAGAGAGGGATACCTGTCTTTGGCTTGATCTGAGAAAATCAGTGTTCCTTATCCTGACAAAGGTTAGAAATAAAAATAAATGGAATATTCTCTTTGTCTCAGTCACATAGTGCATCTGCTGGGCTGAAGATACTGTGTGTTCCTCAATATTATTTACCTGCTGCTCATGAGAGATTCAAGAGAGGTACTAAAACTTCATTAGAAGTCTCCAAGTTGGAAATAGAGAAGAGGGAAATATGGCCCTGAGGGTTGGGAATGGAGGGGGAAGGTGAGGAGAAATATTGTGTTGTGTAGAGTATTTGAGATTTAAAACTCAGTCACATTTGCCGAGTAAGCTGATATGTGTGGTTCAAAATGGCATGTGAAATGCTGCTTTGCCAGCACTCCTGGGATGTGCATCCTGTTCCCTGTTCAGTGGGGCTCAATAGAGCTGCTATTCCTTCTCTGCTATTTGGCACTACCTGCTGTGACATGGCTGTGGTCAAAACAGGCTCCTAGAACCACAGAGCTACTTTAAAACTGGCTAAGCATCATCTGACACAGATATGGATGTGCCAGATCTTTCATACAAAACATGTCTGATGTGTTGAAGTAGGACTTGGCTCAACAGGACATTAGGGATTCACTGGTGGAGCGAGTTCTGAGGCAGGTGTGGACTTTTCCTAGTCCTACTGTGTCCCTTTGCATCTGCTGATGCAGAGCATCCTGTCACTTTGTGCACAGCTGCTCTTTGGCATCGTGGAGCAGTGCAGCAAGGCTGCCCAACCACACTCAGACACTTCCATGACACTGAACAAGAACTACAGCATTTATGTTAAGTAAGAAAATGTAGGCCTACTTTTACCAGCTAATTACTGTGCCAGGAATCAGTTAATTAGCCCATGTCATGATGAAAACAGGGCCTTTTATATGCAGATAGGAATTAGTAGTATCAAAGGGCTGCAAGGTAGGGAAGGAGGAAATGGTCCTGTGCATTGGATATTGTGCCCTACCAAGAGGGAATTGCAGTCTGCCAACCAGTCCTTATTATCTTGCCCTTATCTAGACAATCTCTTCCCTGACTGCTGCATGAAATGTGGTATATCTGCCAATGAACTGAGGTTTACTAATCACTTCATTCACTTCTCTTGGTTTTCGTGGGTCATTGGTGAGACAGTCCCTCCCTCCCCCTCTGAATGTGAAGTTGAGACACAGTGGTGGGAATGGCAAACACCCACTCCTGCCCCTGAGTGGGTGGCATGGAGGGTTTCTCTGCTGCCTTGGACTGGGCTGCTTCTTGGCAAGTGTATGCTACTCATTTTATCTACTAGTAGAGAGGATTAGAAGGTAGTAAAAAAGGTTTTACTTTTTTTTGCCTCCTCCAATGCAGGGTACAGAATAGAAATGAGCAGTAGATGGAGGAAACCCTTTGTACAGGAGGTCGCTATGCAGAGCAGGCAAATGGTGGGGAGCCATTGTTTTTTGGATTCTCTCCATGCTTGGACACAGGTTTTTCTTTTGGTCAAAGAACCTGCAAGGTTTCATCTGGGGGGAAAACATTGACAACATTGATTTGGATTAAATATTGAATTAAAAAACCCTCAAAACCTAAGGTAGGATTTTTTAGTGAATTCAATTATGTCATTGCTGCTACCTTGAAATGCCAAAGTCCCTGAGCGGAAAGATCCAGGCTTTTACTTTACTGCTGCAATGCCTACCTTCTGGTGCAGAGTTTCTGTGTCAAATGTCATCATTCCTGTTACTTTATGAGTACCAAAGAGATGAACTTAGAGAGGACCATCATGTTTCAAAGGGTAAAGGTACATGAGGATCTTAAGCAGAGCTCAGATGTTGTAGGGATGTGGTTGCAGACACCGGAACTCTATCTTCTTGTTGCCTTAGGTCAAGCTTCCCTTAAGCAGCTCAGCTGTTACTCCAAAAGTAAATTGTAAATTGTTACTTGGGCTTAAACCTTATAAAGATGCAATTTGGAAGTGAAATGCACTTACTGGTTGCTGTTACAAGAAACCTGTGTCAGTGTCTGTCTAATCTCAGGTTTCTCTAGCATTTTAATAGCAGAACGCTGGAGCCGTGTCAGTGGTGTGCCTCTTGCCTGCATTTTTTTCCTGGTATCACTTTGTGACTCTCCTTGGAGAACTCCACATGATCCTGCACACTTTAATGCTCCCTCAGGCAAAACCTCTTAAAGGATTACTTTGACTTGTGATTAGAAGTGGCAGGGAACACTTGGCAGATCTGAAACTCAACAAAGTAGTGCAGTTTGCTTTCTGGGATTCCCCTCCCGCCCCTTATCACAGAATGGTGGCAGTTGAAAGGGACCTCTGGAGATCTTCTTGTCATCTCCCTCCCCCCACTTCCTCAGATTCAGCTATTGCTTATGTTTCGAAGTTGTCAGATTGCAAATGATGCCTGGAAGGGCAGGTGGAGTTTGGTTCAAGACCCAATGTTTAGCCTAGAGACAGAGGGAATGCTTATTTTTAAGTGCAGGAGAAGCTCTCCTTTTGACAACTGTTCATGTAAGTTCTTACACTTTGTTCTTTGCTAGAGAAGGTCTTATATCTGCAAGGGGAAACCTGAAGGAGGAGGCAAGGTCTTCAGAGGGCATCAAAAGGTAGAAATAGCAGCTGAAAATCAGTATCAGGCCTTGGGGGACTAGTTAAGGCTGGGGGAAGGGGATGCTTGCTGAGTGCATCCATGTTAGGGGCTCCTGTTGAAAGTCATTCCCCACCAGATGCAGAGCAACACTGTTCTTCCATGTGGGGCATAGTAAAAGTTGAAAAGTCCCCCCAAATTGCATGGGAGAAGTTTTTTCACCTCTTGGTGACTCTTGATATAACTTCTTGACCACTGGCTGGGAGTTGCTCGGGCAATTTAGTCAATCTGGATGAGAATTAAGCAGCACTCAGTGGTCCACTGATATTCACAAGGGCATATTGTTGAAATCCCATCACCAAGTCACAAGGGAAGTCTTGTCTTCTAGTGGATGCTGACTTTTGCAGTCTGTGTAGTCACACAGATTCTGCCATTTCCTATGCCAAATGCTTCATGGAGAATGTCTCACAACTTTTATTTCCTCTACATCAATCCAGGGTTATGCAAAACCCTGCCTAACTGCAGAGGACCATGATGCCTTTTTAGTTACCCCCAGGCTCACTGAAGCACACAGTAGGTGTTTTCAAAACCAACCTGGTATCCAAAGTCAGAGACATACATGAAAGAAAGGGTCTGAACATCCTGTGTCTGATGCACACTGCATCCTTGCCTAGAGGGTCCCCACAAGCTGGATAGAAGACCTTGCTCTTCTGGTGAGTGGTGAGTTGACAAAAATCAGAGAGGCAGGTGGGTTTCATCCTAGCATTAATGAAGCAAGAATCACCAGAAAATTCACCTTTACAGCCTTGAATGCAAACAATGCTTTTATTTTAAGGGCATTGGTAAAATTTACTGGAGACTCAGGTTTACTTTCTCAAAATCACTGATGTGCTTAAAAGCCCTGAGGGACCAGGACCTCTGCCCTTTCATCTACCTTCAGCATGGGCAGCACTTCTAATTGCTAATTTGAGGATAGTTTGGAGTCACCTATAAGGCATGAAAGGTTCATCCCTCCTCTTTCTCTAAAGCCTTTAATGATCACTAACTTTGCTTCACAGTAATCACGCAGGACTGATGTGTTAACTCCAGCTGAAGCTGGTACAGTGCTGAAAGCCTGTGCTCACACAGCCCAGCTTTGGTAGGGTCAGATGGAGATCCAGGCTATCCTTGACTTTTGAATTTGCTTTTGCTGTATCTCCAGGCAGATGAGTTTGCTTTGCCCCTGCAAAGATGGGAAGGAAGGTGTGTACCCCTGTAGCTGATAAACCCCTGTGAGATGCTGGGCTTCCTAGTTCAGGCATGTGTGGTGCTGACAGGATCCTGTAGCTCTTCCTGTGATGAGATTAACTCCTCTGGGGGAGCTGCTGGGGCAAGCCCCTACCTGCCCAAAATGAACCTTTTGCCTCCTAGCAGTGGAACTACACTTTCTTGCCTGTCTGGTGGTGTTCTGCCAGTACTTTTTGCAGTGATAGGGAGATCAGTAGACACTTTAGGTGTGGGGGTTAGAGACAAATGGCTCTGCTCAATGCCTGGCTAGCCTCAACCTCTCAAGAAGCAGATGTGTGTGAGGCTTGGATGAAAACAGCTCTCTTTGACCCGAGCCCTGGGGATCCTCAGTCCCTGACGAGCATGCCTGCCTCCCCTGAGCACCAGGCTTTTGGCAGGCTTTGACCCAAAGGAGTGAGGGTAAAGCATCTGGGCTCTGTTTATTCTCTGGGATGGAGGGGGGCTGTGCCCATGCACATGTGCCGAGTGCAGGGGTGAGCTGCCACCACCACCCCTGTCCCAGAGCTGATGTGCCAGCCCATGGCAGAGGCAAGATGCTGTGCAGAGAGATCAAAGAGGAAAGCTGAAATGAAAAGATGACTACCAGCAGTGGGGAAAAAGCCTTGAATTCCAGCATGAAGTTTGCTTCTTTCTTTCAAATCAGTGCACCACTAAGGACATTCATAAACCATATGTTAAAGGTGTTAGAGGGATGAATGTGGAGCACATGTGTTTGCCTGAGCCTCTACCTCAGGGTGGACTGACTGGAGAAAAGTTAAGCACTCTGGGAGCTCCTGACCATAAGACATCAGACACTTTGGTTAGTTTGGTCCAATTAGACTGTCTGTGCACAGGAATTAGGAATATTTTCTTCTACTGATTCAACCCCTAGAGCTAAATAACATCTCCCATAACCCAGTGACCATTAACAGTTTGAGGTAAAACTAGAAGCTTACTAATATGTCTTGCAAAAGATAAGCAGGCACTGTTACCAATTTATGGGGGAAGTGAATAAAGAAATACCTAAAAGATTGTTCTGCTGACCTCATATATCTTGTTCTGCTGACCTCATATATAACTTCCCAAAGACTTTTCCTTTACTTCAGAACAGGAGACATTAACCAGGTGATTTATTTCTCTTTCAGAACACAACATTGCTCATTGGGTTTTTGTTTTTTTTCCCCCTATAGTTAACCAAATCAATATTACATTTCTAATTCAGGATAATAAAAAACCCCACACATAGAAGGAAATAAAGCTGGTGATGCCTTATTGTTCCCATGTCATAACCAGGGAGTATTACTGTGCTGGAAGAGCTGCTCTGTGTTGCTGCCTTCAGTTCACAAGCCTAGAGAGAAGTTCCAAGGACAGCTGGGTGTTTGGTACAGTTATAGCATATATTCATTCAAGGAATTTGGGGTACTTGATGAGAAGACAGAGAAGAAACATTTCATCCATCAGGATTAATGGAGAGAGACTGGTTTCACTTGCTACAGTTCATTATAGAAAATTAGCAATGATAAATCATGTATGGCTGTGAGTGGCAGGGTGCTCTTTTCACCTTTTCTTTCTCATTTAACAAAACCAAGCAGCACTACATGGATCAGCACAAACAGCCAAGACAAGCAGTGCCTGATGGTTTGGTGTTGGTTGGGTCTCTTTGGGTTTTCCTCTGTTTCAGAGGATAATGAGCAATGCTGCAAGTGGCTGTGCTGCCTCTCAGGCTGGAGAGCTGTCCAAGTGCTGTGGCACTGCCTCTGCTCCTGGGCCACCAAGTCTGGTGGCCTGTCCTCCCTGGTACTGCACCATGGCATGTGTCCCTAGCTCCTGAGTCCATTTAACCTGCCTGCACTGGGAGGGAAGGAATTTGGCTCATAACCCTCAGCTTCTCCCTAGCTGGGCTGTGAAGCATTTTGTAATAGCTTCAGTCTTTGCTTCCTGGGGAAGATTTACAGGAAGGCCTTCCCTAGCATTTGGTTTCACTTGCCTTTTTGAGCTAAGGTCAAGATCAGAGAATGGGTAAATAGGCTTTCCCAACTTGCTGACATCCAGTTGTTCTGTCCTCCAACTCTGCTCTGAGTAAGCACCATTTTAGGAAAGCATTTCTTTTTCTGTGCCTCAATTTATTTTTTTTTATGCTAGTAAGGAAAATGCATATATTTATGGTAAAGCCCTGTGGCTATTCTTCAGTTCTACAGGTATCATACAGGCTGTATAAAACTGAATTGTGGTGTTTTCTGTGTCAAGTGCATTACATCTGGGATGCAGAAGGGCTTTATTCATAGTTTCTAGGGGGAAAAAAATCAGCATAATTACTCTCCCTGCTAAAAATAGCTTTTTTTTTTTTTTTTCCTTTTTTGTTTTGTGATTTCTGCTAGATGAAACAAACAGTAGGCAAATCCTTCTCTATGTAAATACTAAAGGACATGAGTGGGTCACATTTTGGGCTTTAGTTGGCAAGCTATCTGTGCTGAATTTTGCTGGTCTTACAACTTACCTTAGTTTTCCCTAATCTCCAATGAGGTTCTTGTACCTCTTTTTCTGAAACCTTGCTTTTACTTTGTGGGGGCACAGCAGAGTTGTCAGTGCTCATAAAGTCTTGTCTGTACTGTGTACAGATGCAATGCCATGTTCTTGCTCTTCAGAGTCGCCCATCTAAGTGAGGAAAATAGCTGGGTCAACCAGTCAGCTGCTGCTCCAGGAGCTCATGTTATTGAAATTAAAGGAGTAAAGTGAGATGCAGCTCTGCAGTTCTACCTGTAGAGCTGTGCCTGGCTCCCTGCTGCTGCTCCTGAGCTTTGCCCTGGAGCTGATACTAGAGGGAAACATAAGAGCGGGCACAAACCTCTAGGTTTTGGGATTGAACTGATAGATAAAATTTTAAGCCTACTTTGACAAGAAAACAGAGAGGTCTTTCCTTTGGTGTTTCAAAGTCTCAGTGTCAGAGAAGTAATAAATTCAAGGCCATTTTCTTCTTGTAAATTGGATCGTCACTGTGAAAAAGTCTCTTAATTTTCCATTTCTCCACTGAGAGCTATCATGTGTCTCCTACCTGTGCCTGACTAGTTTAATATTCTCTCTCTCTTGCCACTTAGTATTCCTGTATGGCTGGTTTTATTTTAAACAATTTATTCAACTTTGCAGGTGATTCCAAGAACAAATAGTCTAGTGCTGTATTGACATTATGTGTGTTTGACAATGCCCCAATAACCCCTTCCCAAAGACACTGCTCTTCCAGATAAGGAAACAGGGAAAGTGTGACTGAATACCATGCATGTGCAGAATTCAAACATTTCCTTACTCACTCAACCCCAGCTGTTCTTTTCCCAGGCCTCATATCCAAGTCTTCATTAGAAATTTGAGAAAAATGCTTTACTGTGGCTGTCGGCTTGGCTGCTTTTCAGGTTCAGGCAGAATCTCCTTTATTCACAGGCCCTTTCTTCTTATTATTTTTTAATGCTTCTCCAGAAACTTGTATTATCATTGTCTAGCAGTGCAGAAAAATATTCAATATTTTAGAGCTTTTTTGTAGCATGTTAATCTCTGAGACTAAAAAAAAAAAAATCTCTTGGTCCCAGCCTCATTTTTAATAGGATAGTAAACTAAGAGGATACATGAGGATTATTCTAATCTCACCCTGGAGCTCTCTCCAGCACTACTGCCTATCTGGGACCCATTATTGAACTGCCTTCTCCAATGCTCTAGAAAACAGGCACTTATCTTGATTTAACAAGTAATGATAGCAAAAGCCTGAGCTGTCATGCTTTAGAAATAATGGATTAGCTAATTGATTGTGAAAAGCAATATTAGGCTAGAGCTGAACACCCTTTGGAGTGCTCTCTTCTCCTTGCTTCAGTCTTTAGTCCCTTGGGAGCATGTTTGTACACAGAGGTGGGGTAAATTCAACAAAATCAACTACTCCTCCCACAAAGCACATGAAAGGGACTGCTAAAGGTGAGCTACTTTTCCTTGTCTTGCAGCTCTCCTGGAGCAGTCCATTGTGTGTGCTCTGGAAGAGCAAGGGAGCTGGTGAAGGGTCTGGAGCACAAATTTGATGAGGAACAGGTGAGGGAGGAGCAGCCTGGAGAAAAAGAGGCTCAGGGGAGACTATATCACTCTCTACAAGTGCCTGAAAGGAGGCTGTAGCCAGGTGAGGGTTGGTCTCTTCACTCAGGTAACAAGTGACAGGATCAAGAGGAAATGTCCTCAAGATGCAGTCTAAGTGCCAGGGAAGGTTAATGTTGGATATCAGGAAAATATTCTTCACTGAAAGGGCTGTCAAGCATTGGATCAGGCTCCTCAGGGAGGTGTTGGTGTCACCACTGCTGGAGGTATTTAAAAGATGTGTAGATGTGGCACTTAAAGATGTGTTTTACTGGTGCACTTGCTTGGCAGTGTTGGGTGAATGGTTGGGCTCAGTCTTACAGTCTTAATCTAAATTATTTTATTATTCTGTTGCTGTGGCACAAGAAAACACAAAGCCTTATTTGCCTATGTAGTCTTAAAACTCTTGGCTTTAAACTTCTTGGGTCTAGGGACAGCACATGACCTGGGCAGGTTCTTTCTGGAGATTTTCATTGTTTGCAGGTGGTGGGAGACCAGTCTGCCCAGAAGTGAGAATTCTAGCAACAATGTATGAAACTGGTCCTTGGGACACCATGCAGACTCTCCTACCTCTCATCAGGGCAATGAATGTGTGTAAGAGCATAACTCTGACCTCAGGTATTGCTGTTGCCAAGGCACAGTCATGCTGCTCTTCCTTCAGCCCTTATCCATGGGTGAGGAACTGAGGCAGGGCAAGCAGGATTCAGTTGCACAGCAAGACTGAGTCAAGCTGGGACCCAAGTGCAGGTTTTAGCTGTCTGTACAGTTCACTGTGTGATACTTATTTCTCCCTCTCATACTGAAAAGAACTACATGTTGCTGTCAGGCTTTAGTCTTGAATGTGTCTTTAGACTGCTTTCAAAAGGCATAACAGGCTACCCCAAGCAGACAAATTACTGCTGTCAGCAGCACAATAATAGTCACACACATGGTTTCTTTCTCCTTTTCTCTCCTCTCACTCCACTCCACTCACGATGAAACTTCTAAAATGCTGTACACTGCACAGAATGCAAACAGACATTGGGTTAGTTAAAAACATACTTCTCTTTATTTGAAAGTTTCTATTCACAGATAAAAGGCAGCTGATACATTGCATAGTATACCTTTTTTTAAAAGTATGCTTATTATCACATGTGTCTGAGAAAAGGGATGGTTACTGGCTCTAACTTCCCACAACACACAGTGAAGTTAATAGAACAATAAATAAAAGGAGTAGTAGTGGTCCACGTTACATATAAAATAGATGTTAACAGATACAAACATAACATCAATGATGACTGATTTAGTTTCCCTTCTCCTTAGAAATTCAGTGTCTTGTTAGAGTGGTTGCCTAAACTGAGTTTTTATTAAGATGCAGTAGTGCTCTGAAACACAAAAGCCACACAATTTTTTTAAATTGAATGGGAATGTCTTCAAGAACCCTTGCTAGTGGGAACGAGGGTGCTGTTCTCCTGCCCCTTTGATGGCTGGGTCCTATTCCTGTTGTTAAGCCCTTGCTGCTGCAAGGAGGCAGACTTGATGCTTCAGCTGTAGCTGATCCTGGCTCTTCTAGCTGTTAGGCACTCCTAGGGCCTAACAACTGTTTACATTGCAGGCACTAAGTATTCAAAGGACAAAACTCTGCAGGGTGGGCAAGGAGGGTGTCATGCAACCTTAGTTTAGTGTACTGGCCATCATCTCTGGGACTGTCCTTGTGGTCCTATATAAATTCTCCTTGCTGGAAATGCAGTACCTGGGCCCTCTGTGGTACTGAACCCCAGGGAGCTTCTATGTGTGTTAAAGAAACAGTTTTAAGGGCTGTATCTTGTCAGAGTGCTCTCTTTCCTCTTTACCTGAACTCATGTGTGTTTCCATGAGTACTTTCTGGCAGGCAGGTTTTGCTGTGGAGCTGGTGCTGTGCATGGGCTGAATGTCAGGGTGCCACCTGCACTTGTCTCCTGCCTTGAGCTGGAGGCAATCACCTTGTTCATCTGCTCAGGGGAGCTTCAGAAAGTGCCAGAGCTATGGTGGGGAGGTAGGTATTGAACAGGGACATGGAGAGATAAACTCATCAAGCAGAACAGTGAGAGATCTCCATTAGGGAACCGGGTAGCAGAGCCCATGCAAGCTGGAGCTACAAGAGCCTTTAGCACAAGGTGGATGCTGGCCCATGTATTACTCAATGAGAAAAGTCAACCATGTTCTGAATTACAGGGCTGTAATTCAACCCTGAGGATCTGATGACTATAGAAACCACCTGAGCTCTGCTGCCCTGGTTTGACAACCATATGCTCCTGGAGGCAATTATAATCCTGTTGTATGTCTCAGTTGCCTGGCATTTTTTTTTCCTCCCTCCTTCTGTACTTAACACTGAGGTAGAAGTTTCAACTAGCATTAAAACACACAAAAAAATGTACAAGATCTTAGTGGGAAAGTAGTCCAATGACCTTCAAAATTTGCAAAAACGTGGCTATAAAATGTAACTGAAGTAGAAGAGTAATTCTAAAAATGACAGAAAATAGTACAAAAAAGTACAGTACTCAGTTGCAAGACATTTTCTATTGTATTTTTAAAAATTAAAATTTAAAAAAAAAAATTCTCCCTCTGCAACAGAATGGTATCAGAGATATACTGGTATCAAAGTAGAAGTACACATGAATTTTTGAAGACATTAACTCTTTTGAACAATTATCCAGTTGGCTTAAGTATTGCTTTTATTCCCTATAAAAATATATGTTTAACTATGCATGTGTATATATTGACATACATGTCTTGCAAAAAAATCTGCATTCCTCCTGAAGTTTACAAGGAAGATCAAAGTAATGGTAGTAATCTTTACAAGACTTAAATGACTTATTTTTCATACAATATTTAAATATAAGCAACACAAATCACCAACATAGAATTTTTTTTGCTTTACAACCCCTGTAATACTAAAGAAAGTTTATATTAATATCTAAATAAATTGAGTTAAACTACTCCTACAGGGGCTGCTGTTAGTTACCTTCACTGCACTTAATACCACAGAGCAAATGAGATCCAAATTTCAGTTGAAAGAACATGGTTAGCTTGAATTTCACCCTATTGATTTAATTATTGGCAGGAATGTGAAAATACATTCAGTGTAAGAAAGCTGTTAAAGCCAAAGAGGGGAAAAAAAGTTATTATTATTCTTAGAGCTATTTTCCAAGAAATACTAGATGTTCCAGCTTTAATGCTGCATTTTTAAATCAGGGAAAAAAAAATCCATGAGTAGAGGAAGCCAGTGTTTATGAGCCTTAAAGGAGAACACTTCACTGACATTAAAGGCAACTTTGCAGACTCACTTGAAATGTATCAATTTGTAATCTACACATTTACAGGAGCTGCTCTGCTCTGAAAGCTGTTTCCCAATCTGTGCCAAAACATATGAGGCTGCGTAGCACACTTCTGATGATAGACCTCCAGGCTCTGTTTCTCCATAATTGATTTAGTTATTAGTTATGCAGGGGAGAGAAGAGATCCCTGAGGCTTAGTAAAACAGTATTCAGTTACTAAAAGCAGCCCTTTGTGAATTAATGTCATCCTACCAGCTCTTTCTGCTCATTATTCCTTCAAGTCTTGTTTTCCTGGACACCAGCTGTCACAGAGGAAGTCTCCAGCCTTTTCTTCTCCTGCCTCCTTGGCTGACTGAAGTTGCACCAGCACGGTCTGGAGTGTCTCCTTCACCACCTGGATTTCCCTCTGCAGAGACTGTGCAAGCTTTATTAAGGAATATTCTATAGGTGATTGGCAGTCCCTTTTCTCTTTCCAAGTTATTGAGTACATTCTTGTTCTGCTGTTCACAACAGATGGCCATGGCTATCTAATTGTAGCTTCAACTTCTTCCAAATTGTTTGGATTAAATATTAATACATTTCTCACACTTGCTAGCAAAAGAAAAATGCAGGCAAACTCAAGTTCTCAAGTAGCATTATTTAGCAGATTAAAAAAGGGAGGGAATGGGGGATACTGCTTGGATACTGGTCTCAAAGGAAGGAAGGAGATAAAAACTATTGTGTACCATGGAGGCAGCAGCACTAGGTGTGAGTTCCCTGATAGATGGAGGGTGGACTTTCATACCAGAGATACAGACCTGGGTGGATCAGATCCCAGGTGAAGGCAGCAGGAGTAGTCTGAAACAAATGCCAAGTGACCACAGCTTGTGTAGCATTAGTGAGCTCAACAACGTGTGCTATGCAAGGTGGGGTGGGAATCTAAGTAAGGAGTAAAATTAACTTACAGCAGAGAAAGTGTTTCTGCTAGACTTACCTCCAGACAGCTTTCATGTCAGCTGAATTATCATTATAATTATAGTGCAGAACACACAAATATAAAGCTATACAAGACTCCACAGGGAATGCTTTGAACAAGTTGAAAAGCAAAGAGGGCAGTAACAAGGTTGTACTGTCGTGCATTAAAAGGAAGAAGGCCACCTGAAAAGTATCCAATAATTAGTATAAAATGCTTCATTTGGTTAAGAAAGAGTTTTCCACATTTTATTTTCCTCTGTCTAGTTCAGGGTTCCTGCAACGAATTCAGGAAGAATCTGATGGTTAATGGCTTAGCCTCTGACAGAGACCTTCCACTTCCCTCATTCCAAGCTCCACAATGACAAGAGGGAGGGTGTCACGTGGTGGCAGCAAGGGGTGCAGCAGGGAACAGACTGGCAGATGAAGGCAGGACATTCACAGAGACAGTAGCAACTACTGACATGTGCACAAGCCTTTAAGTGGCTAGGCTTCCTTGGCAGTCCAGCTTTTTGTGCTATGACTGGGAGTAAGCCCAATATACTGGGCTTTCTGCTGATCATCTTAAATCAGCAACACTATCCATTGTGCAAGCTCAATGAGACAACCAATTTTATCTTCTCTTCTATAGCTTACTTTATGTGGAGAAGAAAGCAAGCAGAGGCAAGTCAGAGCCTGCTGAAATGGTAAACCAATGACCAAGTCTATGAACAAACCCTAGGGCTCATCCCATCCTCACTGAGGCCTCCTGGACAGGTATGGATGAAGGGCAAAGGCACCAAAAGACAGAAATTGGTTCATTTCTAGCAATATGTTATCAAATTATGCCAGAATCTCACTTCAAGGGAAGTGAAACAGGATGACACTGAAACAACTCAGTTTCAAGAGTACAACACAGAAATAATAATGCACAAGGACACTCTGTCCTTTGCAGAGCTCATACATTAAGAAATGTTGTTTTACTTGACCCCAATGTTAATGCAATGTCAAGAAAAAAAGATGGCCTCAGGTTATGTGACTGTAAAAACTAAGCTGCTACTTTTGAAAAATTGTGACTGGACCATGGTAAAGCTATAACAACCACAGCTCTTTTCAGGTTATGTCAACCATTATTATGTCTTTGAAAAGTCTTGGCTGCTTTAGATTCTGTTATCAATTCCCCAAAATTTCATCTTAGTCTATTTACATGCATTTGCTATGATGTTTTGCTCTTAATATGTGCATTCATATTTCTAATTTCTGGACAGCTGTGTTAATCTAAAGGGCTTCTGTCTCTGATTACGAGTAGTAGCAGTACACACAAAGCTTCTCCTATCTCAGGATCACAAAGCACTCTACAAGGACAAATTAATTATGCTTTGCATCTTCTCTGAAGAAAGAAATACTAATATCCTCTTCTAAGTCTTGGATTCTCCACCCCTCTGCAACTTAATCATGAGGCTCTGCTGAAAACCTAACTGGTAAACATAAATCCTGCAGCCCATGAACACCATAAACCTTCTGAAGTTTAATTCTAATGTGTAGTCTCTGACTACATGCTGTTATTTGCAATATCCCAGGCAACTACAAAATTCTTTTCAGGTAGAGAGAAAAAGCAAAATTGAAATGTTTCAGTGACAGTGGATGAGAAATCTTAAAGGATGGAAGAAAATTAGGAAGACAGGAAAAAACCTGTTAACCAAGAGAAACATGGAGCAACAAAAAAAAGATGACTGCATAGTCTAAGTACATCAAGTACCAGTAACCTCATAAATAACACCACAATCATATGTAGACAAGTCAAATGGGCCTTTATGGCTAAGACAAATATATGGTATATGGCTGAGCATGGCATCTCTATCCACACACAGGTTATATCTGGAGAAACAGCTTCACACATTTTAAAAATGCAAATAAACAGTTTTGCATGGGTCCACATGCAAAATATGTGTCCTTCATGCTCAAATTCTCTATCCAGTGCTGCAAATATTGAGCCAGTATCCAAGGCAGGAGGGAAAACAAGTTCCAACTAGGAATATTTTCTGGTTCTGCTGTCTTCCTCTGAAAACTAAAAAAACCTCCACAATGTCAAATAAGCAGTAAATTAAAGTACTTGGGAACAAGTACAACCCATATTCAACAATGCTGCAAGTCTAACATTGTCTTGCTTTAAGCTTTTCACCTATTTGACTTTGTCTCTTTGAAAAACTTCAGCATCATCTCAGAGACTATGATTTGCAAGCAGATAAAAAGCAGATCAAATTACTGCAGAGACTTATTTGAGTTTTGGAAAAAATGGGATCATTTTGCTCAAATGCATCTTCTGATCTCTCAGCCCAGATGTTTAGGGAAAAGAGACAAAAAGAAGATATTATCGATCAGTTACCTTCCTATAGGAAAGGTTAGAAACTGAGAGTACATATTATAAGATAAAAGACATTGGAAGGACAATGAAGGACTACTACTGCTCAGAGATAAGGGCCAAAGGGATTTTGGAAAGCAACTGCATTTTTTGGACATCTGAAGAAGAAATTAGTTCTTGAAGAACAGAAATAATCAAAAAGAGGTTTTTGGTTGGGTCTTTTCTTGGTTTTAACCTGGTTAACTATTCTGCTTTTTTCCAAAAGCCAAACTCCATGCTGGCTGCAGATAGGAGCTCAGCTCAATGTGCCACCACCTAACTGCAAGTTTCACTCCTAACCCCAGGCACCAAAACCCATGGAGGGGCTAAGCCAGATGGAAAACAGCTTTACAGAAAAGGACCTTGAGGTCATGGTGGACAATAAACTGTACACCAGCAACATGTCATGAGGCAAAGGTGCCAAACAGCCTCCCGGGCTGGATTAACAAAAACACAGCCAGCAGGCAGAGGGAGATGATCCTTCCACCCTAATCAGCACTGCTGAGGTCCCATCTGGATGTTGTGGGTTCCACAATAAGAGAGAAAGACTTACTGTAATGGCTCCAGCATGGGCCCAGTTCAATGGACTTGAGTATCCATCACATGAGGAGATGCTGAGAGAGCTGGGACTCTTCAACCTGAAGAAAAGAAGGCTCACAGGATACTACCACCATGTAGTGGTAGTAGTGTAGAAAGGCAAGAATGAAGAAGAGGGAGCCAGACTCTTCTGACTTTTTTTGTTCACTGACAGAACAAGAAGCAACAGGGAGAAATTCCAAAATAGGAAATTGAATCTGAATACATGAAGACTTCCATACAGGACCATTGAAGGTGGTCAAACACTGGACTGTGTTGCACAATCAGGCTGTGGAGTGTTCATCCTTGGGGATATTCAAAATCTGACTGGCCAACATCCTGGACAACCTCCTCTAGGTAACCTTGCTTGAGCAGGGAGTGGGACCAGATGATCTCAAAAGGTCACTTCCAACTAAACAATTCTTTGTGTGTGCTACATGCCAAAGGGCCAGTGAAGAGCCAAGAAAATTCAGTAAGTCTTTTGAATGACTTGGGGTTTGGCCTTTTTGAAGAGCACTCTTGGGAGCAAGGGAAAGATACTAAGCAAGTCCCTGCTGTTTCTGTGTGATGTCACAGCAAGAGAGTAAAATGGCCTTTGGAAATCCACCACTTCTCCTTACAAAATTCAGGGGTATTTGCAGTAGTGCAACCAATTAGAATTTTCTCAATTACCCCCTTGATTACTGTCACCCTCGTTTACATCCATGAATGTTATTTCTATAAACTAACATAATACCTCTCCCATGCAAAACCCAAAATACTCCCCCAAAAACTACTAAACAAAAAACTGCAACAGAATGACTGCTACATATTGAAAAATGGAACCCTTCAGTGGTCTGAATATCAGCTACTTTCAAATTGCTTGTTCCAACAGAAAATGGAAGGCAAAGAATTTGCAGCACCTGGGTGGAAATACACTGACCTACCTCTATCAGACCATAAACTATACAAGTGGAACCATGTTCTCTGTGTGACACACAGTGGGAAGAGCTCACCCTCCTGTCATCTAAAATAAAATCAAAGAGGGTGCCATTGCCACCTCTGACTCTTGGAGGATTCCAAAATCTCTTACACATTCACCTAGAGTGAGATTCCTCACTGACCTACAGACAGGGCTAAATTTTACATGATTCTGTTGAAAACCTGTTCTGGTGTAAAACAAAACTGGTATGGGAGCCTGCTGCAGGATTGAGGTGGAAGGCTAGCAAAGTGACCTGCAACATTTAATCAATGTTTAGGCACAAAATTCTGCTTTCAGAATAACTGATTAAAATGCCCATTTTAGGACAACGAAAGAAGATTGTTTTTGTAATAATACTGCAGCCAGGTTTTCTTCCAACAAAGCATTTCCACCAAGAGGAAGTATTACATGCATTCAAATTGCCTATCAAAATGTAACTACTAATTAAGAACAAAAAATGACTGTGAAATTGCAATATAGGCTCCATTTAATTTTAGTGGGAATTCCAGGCCTTCACTATCAGGAAAGTAACACCTCTCATCAGCTCTGCAGACACCACAATGAGTCACCTCTCATCCTTTGATTTTTCCAATTAATGATGCCAACTGTTTTCATACACTCATTAATGATCAACCATAACTGAGTATTTTGTAGGTTTATTTGGTTATACTGCATAGAATTTAGCAAATATATCATAGTGCTACAGAGAACTTTAACATCCAGTCCCATGCCCCTATTGTTTGATGCTTTTTATATAGAAGGGCAGCTTAGTGGTTTTTAAAGGTTTCAACAAAATTATCAGGATTGCAAGTGGGTCTGTGCCTATACTCAGGGCCAAGAAATGTCACCGGATTTCTCCTTTGTTCAGGTTGTGCTGGCACTTATGGTGAGCAGCATGGTTGATTTAAGTGTGCTATGCCATCAAAACATAGAATGAAAAACAATGACATCTGGGTTTTTTCTTCCAATACAAACTTAATTATTAATCAAAGCTATGACACACACTAAACACTGGCAAATGGCTTGAGAGCACCAGGAATTTATTTTTCTCAGTGGAGTCTTTGGAAGTCTTTTAATAAGCAGACCACAGGGCTAATTTACATCTGTGCAGCCCCCAGTCAGATTTTTGACCTAATATATTTTGTAACATTTATGTGTAAGGCAGTTTTTTGGGACAAATATGGGAAGGGTGAAAATAACCAGTGAATGGACTTGGAAAAATTCATCCTGCTTTCATTATTATTTCAGGTCTTTAAGCTCCTGCTCTCAGAGTTCTACAGATTTCAATGAAAACTGCATGATTGTCCAGTATCTGTGATAGGAAATTGTTTTATCTAAAATCAACTAGCTTACCATACAAACAATAGATTCATCTATTAAATAAATTCTTCTACTAAGGCTAATTGCTGTCTCTTAGCTTAGTGCTAGTTCCTGCAATATAGGCAAGTTACCAATGAGTGAAAGCTAATTTTATAGGCTCTGAGCAGTCTTTATACCAAAAAAAACCCCAATCTACAGGTCTGTAGCACTGTGGTAGCTATTTTTCTCATTCCTTTTTGAAGTACAGCACAGTGATTACATGTACCAGATGGTAACATTTTATGCACATTGACCTGGACTACCTCTGAAATAGCAACTTAATGTTAATGAGGGGTAGCTGAATTGCTGAACTGCTTCTTGGTATGTCCCTATGTTTTAAACATGGCTTCTTATTTTGTGACTGATGGCCTTGCTAGGACCAGGATATCACACACTGTGCATTTCTGTATTTAGATAACATGAGCTGAATTTCACTGATAAAGGAAGTCAGATCTCTATCAAAAAACTGTGGCTTAAAATGAGACTAATCTACAACTCTACTGAAATTTCCAATTACTAATTTTATTTTTTTAACTAACTCTTGCAGTGTCAACAGCTGTAAAGAAATAGGCATGCTTCATAGAACATAAGAAACACTACTATTTCACATATATGTCGTGTATTATCTTCTAAAACCAAAAATGCAGTGTTCTAGCTTTTATTTCACCTTACCTAGTAAAGTGTAACTATGATCAGATGTGACTGTTCAGTTTGAATATCAACTTAAGTCCCCTGCAAAGCACCTCTAACTCCAACCCTCAGTGTTCTTCTGTAAGGGCCACTGAGAAAGCTCATTTGAGTGTAAATATACACAAGGGAGAAAGGAATTGGATGCTCTGTATACACACGCAGGACACACCCATACAGCTCTGACAAGAATGCACTGGGGAAACACAACTGCAACTAAGCATGAACACTGCAAATATAATGAAAAGAATGTTGAATAATCTTTCTGTATGTTGTGTGTATATGGAAATGCTTAGAAAATAAACATTTAAAGTAATGACAAATTACTGACTGGATTTCTCTCCTCCGACACAAATCCCCTTCCCCAGCACCATTCCTCCTTCCCTCAGCCCCTTGCACTTTATCCTTCTGCTACTTTTAAAGAAACCAAGTTTCCAGAATAGGAATGCTGCAACAACTTGTAATAGATGCCAAATTACTTAAAACACAGTGGTATTTCCACACACTATTTATTTTCCTTTCTCTAAACTATCCTCTGTAGGATTGTCCACCTTCTCTTAGCAGGAATTGAATCCTTTCTAGCACCATCATCACACCTACTCACATTCAGATGTCTCCAAGAGCTCCTCTGCTAATTTCTGCACCTTGAACATCTCTCTTTTTCTTCGTGATCCTCTTGACTGCCACCTCTTCTCTACTAAAACCTAACCAGCTCAGTACTCTCATCTTCCTCAGCTTCACTGGTTCTTACTGTCTTTGCCCTTTCTTAGAAGAACAAAATCCCTTTTATGACAGTTTTTCCTATTAAGTTACAAATGAAAGTTACAAATGAAACAAAACTTAGTGTTCTTAAATTTTGAAAAAATGGCCAAGGAATTCCTCATAAAGGTTAAGCAATCTTCAGAAAAACTGACAGATAAAGCACAGAAAGAGTGGGGATATGACAATTTCTCATCTGGTTACTTGCATTGGAGTGTTAGAGGCAGATTATAATGTGTAGGATGCCACATGATGCATCTGTTGCCCATTTTTTTAAAAAGGAAAAAACTCCTAACTACAGGTGACAATATACACAGTCTGAGTCAATAATGTAGCATCTAATTTAGCTAAATCATGTTGGGAAATGCAGGTGTATGGACACTCGTATCCCTGCAGCTTTTGGAATGCTACGTATTTAATTATATAAGCACTACCAACAAAAGGATTTTAACAGCAAAATAAAGGCTTTTCAGTGCCCAGTCTTAATTTACAAAGATCTAATTTCTGTTTAAATCAATTAAAGCGGGATCAGACCACAGAGAAAATGCACTACAGGAAAACTTACTATACAAAAATGCCCATTTCATCAATACAATAATTTCTCCCATTCTTAATGCATCTAACCTACACTAAGAAAGAGCATTCCATGTGAATCTGACTGGCAAGTATCTTATGTGCATACTTACAGAGATTGATAAGTATCTATAGCTATAGTGGAAAGGATATGAATAACTCCTTCATCAACTCTGCAGGCGGAACTTTGCAATTGATCTTCCAGATGCACCAATTTCTCACTTATTGCTTCACATTTTTCTCCCAACTCTGCAGAAAATATGAAGAACTCCTACAGAAAGTTGAAAAATAAAAGAAAGCATGTTTGCTGCTGACTGCACTTTTCTACATCAAATTTGCATCAAATTAAAGGGAAAATATAATATTAGTAAGGGAATATGGTACTTTGCAGTGCAAAGACATTGCCTAAAAGCAAATTCCCATTAGAGAGACAAAAAACTGTTTCTAGATAATAAATTGGTGATTAATATGAAATGGAATGAGCTTGTGGTCTCAGTCTTCTTCCCAGCAGGAAAAAAGTCACAACCTCACTTTCAGCAGATGATTAGGGATGTGAAGACAACTATTCTGAACTGCTCTCTTTCTCCCTCATTGTCTCATCACAGCAGGGGAGGGAAGTCTCATGCTTATCCCTCATTAAGGTACCCAAATTTCAAGTTGTTCATGTAAATATGATTTTACACTTTTATGTCACATAAATATTTCAAGTTACAACATTTTGGTAACTCTTATACACATAAAATGTACTTATATTTTTGAAGAAAAATCTGGCTAGAGTACCTGGGGACTTTGCTCAAGTAGTAAAAGAAAATGCATCAAAGTCTTTGAGATTACAGGATGAAACTGTACTTTTTTCCTGAGTGAACATTAAACAAGACTAAATTTTCAAAAATAATACTTCTCAACTTAGAACTTACACAGGCAAATACTTTTTCTATTTTAAACTGAGTATTTTAAACCAGTTTCAAGGTCCTTCTCATAAGTTTTTTCAGATACATTGCACAAGGGTAATTGCTATTTTTTTATATTTTGCATTGAGTAGTACTTTGAGAAACGACAAATAAGCAGCAAATATGAGAAGAGGGGGGAAAAAAATCAATCCATTTGCGCAGCTCTGAGACAAGCCTTTCCTCTCCCTCCCATGGCACCACAGTGCTGCCTACAGTAATGACAGGGGTTATTTGTAAAAAAATATTATCGTGCCAAGATGAACTTCTGCTAGAACCATGTTAAAAGAAAAGAGTAATTCATCAGCTGGAATCTGGAAATCTGGATTGTCGCTAGACCTAGTCTGTGCACTCATTAATAAAGTCAGCTTCTAATGTGGCCATATACTATCTGCAGAAAATTTTTCTCCTCAAAGAAAAAAGTTCTTGGGGTTCTTTACACTTATCTGTTGCAATAAGACATCAGTAGTTGTTTAAGAGAAATCAAACCTTCAGTCAAAGGCCTTCCAAAGAAATCATGCTAATACCTTTTGGAATGCTGCCCACTGTGATACAATTTGAGTTTTGGTGAACACATTTACCAGATCTCAGTTGTGTGCTATCCTTTCACTTTGCATCTCACAGTACATTGCATACACAGGGTCAAATGCCAGAAGAGCTCTTCTTGCTGGCACATCCTCTGTTATGGCACTGAGCTTTACCCTTCTGCTTTCCTTGGGCCTTTCCCACACATGGCTATGCAGATCCCACTGGGACCAGCTGCAGCTCAGGCCCTGGAGAGGTAGGTTGGTTAAGAGGTTATGCTGCAAACCCCAGCAGCTCACAGAGGAGCACAGAGACCCAGGCTCTGTGCACAGGACCAGAGCCGCCACTTCCAGGCATTATCAAACCTACAGCAGCACCCCACAGAATGTGTGGGTGTGAAAAAACCCCATTGTTTTTAAACTGAGAGCATGGGAGGGGAAAATAAACATTCTCCTTGCAGCAACTAGGAATGTCTTTTTCTGAAGACCAGTGACAGAAGATGATGAAAAAGTCTTCCATCCAGCTACTAAATTATTATTCAGCATACCAGCAGGACTCCATGAGCTGTTATGGAGTGGGACAACCCAGGCCATTTGTGTCAGTAGAAAGCTCTTAGGGAATCATTCTGGGACATGCAAGCAAGAACAGATGACTGCTGTCCAAGAGAACTCAGGGCTCAGGCTAAACAAATTGGTAAACTGGAAAAAAACAAATTAAGTACTCTGAAAGCACATCTAAAATTATGACCATGTAGAGAAAGCTCCACATACAAAAAAAAATGCAGGGTATTCTTCCTGAATGATCACATTTTGGGTACATAAGGCATTGCCAAAAAATGTAACAAAATCCTGTTTACTTTGGAAATTAAGGTAAAAGAACAATAAATATTAGCAGAAGTAACCAATTGTAACAACAATATGAGAAGGCAGGGAAATCTGAGTTTAAAAGTCAAATAGAACTTGTTTAGGTCTTTAAACACTTGAAACCAATTTAACTGCAACTAAAAGGCTATGGTTGCACTTCAGAGCAACCAAAATAGCTCTGTAAGATTGAGGTTATATTTAATTAGTCTTTAAATCCTAATAATGTAGCTTAATTTCTCTTTATTACAGCCATAATTGTATATGAACGAACTATTTCTGTACCTACATAACCCAGCTGCCTTTTTTGTTGAAATGAGAAGTTCCTCCAACACCTTAGACAAGCATCAACTCCCAGGAATTTACTTGCAGGTGTCATGTGAAAAATGCAGGAGAACCATCATATAAATTATGATTATCCAGAATTTAAATAAATAAATATAAAAACAGAAATGGAAAAAACATACAGTGCCTTCAAAAATACACAACAATAATTCTAAACATTCAACCAATTCCATAGCTTCTGCCTCCAGGCCCTCATTTAAAAATGGTTTGATAGCCCAGAGAAGTAGATAGAAAAGATTTCTCTTAGTGCCTTTCATGTCTGGTAACATCATTGGTAGCATTTTTATTTGACATTTGTCTATGTAGGCAGGAAAACCCCTGTCAGTGATACACAAACTATTCAGAACAGCTCCTGGTTGGAAAGTGGCACTTAACGCTGATCAACAATATCTCTGAGAGGAAAATGGACTCTGCCTCAAGCTCAGCTTATTCATAAAATACAACTCGTCCAAGCTTGTAGGTTATGTCAATGCTACAAGATGCTGTAAGTCTGAAGACTTTGGTTATTTTTGCTCTAATGGCATTTTTAGGAAGCAGCTGGGAAAGATTGCAGGAGTCAGGAGAGAGCTGAAATACAATATTGCTTTATGGATTTTTCTCTGAACAGGGAATGTAGCTGTCTCGGATTTTTTTTTCCCTCTAAACCCTTAAGCAGGTGAAAACAGCACAAATATGGGTGTGATTTACTTTTTAAGGTGCAATTCTTCTTTGCCTTCACAGACAAAGTAGAAATTCTCATTCTTTCCCAAAGATGTGAAAGTCTGATGCAAGAAATGGTGAAAACAGACAACATTCCAGCTGATGCACTGCTGTAACATCAGCATATTGCATCAAGACTAGAGGGAATGGTTTCCAGTTTCATCTTCTGCATTTTGTTTTACCCATTTACAAGAAATTACAGCCACTTATGAGCAACAGCTCCTCGACAGCATTACTTGAGGAAAATGTTTGATCAGCTTTTCCAGTGCAAATACCTCCTATGCTCTTCCATATAGTTTAGCAATTTTATATAGAAGAATTGGCATTGTAGTAGCTAGATTAATTCAATTCTATTTAGGATTAGAGTCTATATTAGAGTCTTTGGTGGTTGTGCTGAGAAGGAGGATTCCCAGATATATCCTTAAAATTCATTCTTCCTACAGAGGAACTTTTGTAAAAGGGCATTGCCTTACTTCCAAGCAGCAGTATCATAATCCAAATAAAACAGAAGCTTTAGAACACCTTCTGAGAGTCAAAGCCAGATTTCTTTCACCCACACTAAATATTCTCTGCCGTATAACAGTTAAAGTCACTCAAAGTAACGTAAATAACAGCTACAAAAAGTTGTCCTTGCAGGCAGATACTTCACATTATGGCACAAGGTCTAGAACAGTGATCTACAGTTGGCAGAAGTGCTGCATGCTTTCCCTTGACCCTTGCAGAAGTTAATGGCAATTGTCAGCACTTGAAACTCCAGAATGTTAGGCCATGACAAATCTTAAATAATTACTAGAAACAAAATGCAACCATCCATATTTGTCCTGCTTGAGCAGATGCTTCAGCCACATGCAGGCTAAGTGCACATGCCCTGAGATAAATGAGCTGCATGGCCATGAGGTGACCACAGTGCAGGGGAGGAACAAACAAAAGAATTTGTTTCTCCTCTGCATCCCAGTTTTACTGACCCATATGCATTGTCCTGGGCAGCTGTTGTAGATGAGGAAGGCCACTGAGAACAATGCATGTTGACCAACATCATCATGGCAAGGCTGCCCAGGCAGCAGCCAGGGACCACCAGAGCCTGCTCTGTGACTTGCAGTGTGACCAAGCCTGCTGTGAATGTCCTCTGCATGCATGGCTCTTAGCAGCTGACATGGGATCTGGTGGTTCTGGTTGCAGGGTACAGACTGCTCCAAGGCTGAAGTTCCCTTGCAGTGAGCAGGTTTTCTTCCTGCTACAAACCAAAATGGTTACATCCCATTTTATCCTTACATAGCACACAACAATAACAAATAGTTCTCCTAATATATCATTATGTTTTATGTGGTTGAAGACTTTGACTTTCAACCAGACTAGGATTTCTAAACCTTTTATTTCTATTCTTTTCCTTCTTTTCTTCACCATATTCCTGTCTTCTATAGAGGGAGGTGTCCAGACTAGAGCCATAGTCCTCTGGAGGCTTTGGCATTCTCAACTAAGCACAGTAATTATTTCTGTCTTACAACTGACATTCCCAGTAATGAGGCTGCAAGTGACATTTGCCCTTTCTTCTAACACAATGAAGGTAATGAATCCTACTATATTTGCAGTCCACTATAAACCTAGATTCTTTTTCTGCAGTATTGTCAATTTAGCTGCTATTTACCATCTGTACATAAATCCGACTCTTTTTCTCCCTCAAATGTAATTTGCACCTGTCTTTCAATACATACCTTCTTATTGATTTCAGACTATTCTTTCAATCTATCAAGACCATTTGGAACTCTAATCCTAATTGAAATTATGTTGACTGGCACATAAACTCCTGGCCTACCTCCTTTTTAAAGGCAAACACAAAGTCTGCCTTTACTGATCCCCTGGGACTTCAAAGGAGTTTTCAAAGGAGCTTGTTAATGGTTTGGAGGTAGTTTTTCTTGGCTCTTATGTGCTCAGGAGAAATTTCATCAGTCTAGCCTGACTTGAGTACATCTCATTTGCCTTTGGATCTTCTACTCTTGCTACCTTGTAGAGAATACTAGGAGTACTACATAATTGGACATAACAATCTTTAGAAAGACCAAAAGCACAGAGAATAAGGAAGAAAAAAAATTCTGATCTCATTTATTTTCTCTTTCACCTTTCCTTAGAAAGGTGCTTCACCTTTCATGCTTTCTTTCACCTTTCCCTTGGATCCAACTTATCCCTGAACTCCCTTGCCATTTCACATGTCTTCTGTTTAATGTAGCTGAGTGTGCTCAGGGGTCTTGCTGCTTCACACTTACCCGGAGCAGTACCTTTCCAGGCTCATTCTTACAAACACTTTTGTCCTTTCCTTGTCAAAACTTTTGAGCCACTGAAAAACTGCTGACATAGATATGTAGTCTGTGACTGTGTTTGCACTTTTCTGCACCAAAAGAAGATGGTGCTGTACTATAAACCTGATGTCTTCTGGACAGTACCAAAGCATATCTGCTGATTCCTCCTTCTAGGGAGTTTGTCCCACAGGAACTACCTTGTTGCTTCCCTGATTTTGTTTAGATGAGCTTCTCTTTCATGGAGGGAGCTATCTAACTTCTCTCAAAGAGGGATCAAGGTTGTTTCCCAATTACTTTTGCTCTTATCACCTTCCACTTACAGACTGCTCCCTTGTTCCATCAGCGTGGTTATATACATTTAGGAGACTTCAGCACTATGACACACTCCCCACTTTCTCATATGCAACAATTTAGGCACAAAGCCTTCCAGCCAGCTATGACCTACCTCTTTCCCACCATCACACGCTTTTCCCACACTCCCTTTGCTTGCACTGATCCATTACCCTTCTCCACATGGGAGTGTTAAATGACTCATCAGAATTACAGTCCAATGTTGGCAATTCTTCCCTTTGTGTATCTCCCATTACAGCTACAGAGGAGTGTCCCTGGAAAAGCATCTCTGCAGGAGCAGTTTTTCACTGCCTTCCAGCACCCTGCTGTGGCCTGACAGCAGTCTTCCTATTCTCATCCCTACTAGACTGAAGATATTCCCTAATTGCAGACTTTCTAAAATGAGAGCACACTACTGCACTGGCTCATTTAATTACACTGGGACAATTCCAGCTCCTGCTGCTGGAGGATGAGGCTGTTTACTGACTAACCAATAAAAATTCACTGTGGGTCAGGACTTGGAAAAAGAAACAAAAGTACCAAACTGTTTTCCTGTGTCCACACCCTGCTGTGCAAGGAGTCAGTGGAGCTGATTTCATTTATAGGTGGTTCCTAGTGTTGTTCATTCCAATCTCTGCTCCCAAGTCACTAAGATGCAACAATCTGGAATGACTAACTGGGTGCTCTCTTGCAGGGAGCGGGGAGACTGAACAGAGCGAATTAGGGGACCAGAGCATCAAAGGTACATTTAGGTAAAATCTTGACATGGTATAGGCTGCTGACATTTTTACAGAGCTTTATGGAGAGCTCTCTACAAGTCACTATCAGTTCAGATGTAGCAGTGTGGTAGAGCCTGGCTTTCTAGCACATTTCCTTTTCTTTTCTTTCTATCGTTGTTTTATATTCTCTTTATGCACTTTTGTCCCCTTCTGCCAAAACTTAAAAAGTCTCTGCTTCTGAGGACTCTAATATATTAAACTCTTGATGCACACTTCTATAGTGGCAGCCCTGTACACCTGTGAAATCTCATGCCTTCAGTATTTTGCCCTGATGGCAGCAGGGCTTTGTGCTGCCTTTATCCCACAGGCTTACCTGTCCCTATTTCATGTCATGTGTGGATACAAGCAGCCACAGAATCTATCTATAATTCACAGCAAAGTTCACTGATCAGAAAGGCCATTTGCATTTCCTGCAAAGTTCACCTTCATTCTCAAGGCTTCCTGTTTTTGTTTATGCTGAACTCACACACAGCCAAGCAGTCTATCTTAGGTGTGCCCTCATGTCACAGTCTCCTTGAACACAAAGTCAACAATCTGAGCTTGATGTTGCAGTTAGATTATCTTTCCTGGATCATTCCAGCTGCTCCACAGTCTTTGGATTCACCAGTGGGAAGCTGAAGAAGTGCCTCATCTGAATAGTTACCCTAAATGTAATATTTATTTATTTAATATTTGCCTGGTTTGGAGCACTTGTCAGTTGTACTTGACAGTCATGTATTCTGTTATGGAAGGTGAACGGGGGGTCACTTGTCCATGTAATTTATTTNGCCTGGTTTGGAGCACTTGGCAGTTGTACTTGACAGTCATGTATTCTGTTATGGAAGGTGAACGGGGGGTCACTTGTCCATGTAATTTATTTGCTGGCTGGACATAATGCTGGGATACTAAATTTCCTTACTATGTAAGTTGCAACCCAAGGCATATTGATACACAAATGGACCAGAGTGGAACAGTACAACTCTTAGACCCAGGGTAACTCTCCTTACACATGTATTACCTAAACTCTTAGTTTGTAGGTAGACAGATTTTTGTATGTTGGCAGATTTTTCTCATAGGCCATGCATCTCACGTTACTCAATTATCCTAGATTTCTTAAATACACGGACGAGGTTCTGAGATCTTGTTAGTTATGAAAATGGTGTAAAATTACAAACATCCAGTATTTTCATTTAGATGAAATTCCTATTACTGTGTGTTCTGATGCAGTATGCTTGTATGCTTTTATACTTCAAAAATAAATTCAGAGGTATTTTTAGTGGCACACAAGAAAACAGGCTAAGCATCATGATTTTGTTCCATTCCTAAGCATTATGGCAGTGCTACAGTGGGGCTGGCTAAATATTACTGGTTCTTCTTTTCCCCAGTGTGCTCATCCTGTTGTTGGTATGTGTTAAAAATATTAGCACAGGTCTTAACTATAAACTCCCTGAAATAGTCAGCAATTACACCATTATCTTCAATGGAAAAAGAAAGGAAAAAAGGAATGGGCCCACTCTAGTGATTGTGTTGCTTTTCCAAGTGCTCACACAAGTACAATTTCTAAGCAAAGGTAACACTATAAAAACAAGTGTCATTTATTCTAATTGAGACAAAGAAAATTCTGTACAATATCACCACTTTATACTGCCTAGGAAACACTTACCTCAGATAAATGACCCTCTGTTCCAAATGAAATATCTTCCATAACCTGTTAGAGATAAATTATTAAGTATATACTAGATACATGCTATATAAACAGTATGATTTTAATGGAACTTATAAAAACCATATAGCACAATAAAAAGTTATGTAAGCTGAAAAATTGCATCAATTTTCTTCACATGCATGAAAGACTTAAATTGCATTTATAATGGAGCAGTGGCAGCCACCCAATATTCAAAACTATATTTGAATACATTTTATTAAGGCCTGCTTTGGCTTCTCACTTAAAACCCACAAGGAATACTGTCTCTAAAACTGAAGGAGTAACTATAGATTGAAACAAACTTTTCTATCAAGCTCTTGCAGATCTGTACATCATTCAAGAGTCTACAGGCATTTTTTTTTTTTGGTACAGATCCTGTAAATTATCTTGGGCAGGAGAATGAAAGGCCCAGTCAATGTTTCCTATTGGTAAAAAATGCTATAGTCAGTTCTTCCTTCAAAATTTCCTTCATCTGTGAAGTCTATAAGAAACTAGCCACTGTTTCATTGACTGGCTGAGGAGAAAAGAAATTTGATGTTAGCATCATTGGGAAATCATTAATACTAATCACACATAACAGTGTTGTTGATAATAAACCGAGGCAGGGATACTGTTTTGGTATGCACACACACACACATATATACATATATAGATGCACGCAATAAAAGTGCAAAATCATTAATCTGCCATAAAATCACAATTGTTACTATTTTCAGCAATCAATCTGAAAAAAAGGTTAAAATTTCTCTTGCCTGTAATATCAATTTTCTGATGGTATTTTTACTGCTAAATTCCATGTAAGCATTAAGCTTACTGAGGTGCTACAATCCCTACTTAAAGAGCCAGCATTTTCACCAGCAGAACTCCACCCCAGTCTCAGATGCAGCTGAAGGCACTGTGCTGCACAGCTCCACACGTGGCTGTACAGTGAGGATCTGACCATTGTGTACAAGCCAGCTGCCTCCTGCCACTGACATCCTTTTTTAGCTTGGATCAATACAAGAAACACACAAACATGACTTTCACTAATGCTTCGTGCTGACATTTAAAACTAAGATTAAATTTTAAATTTCCAAATTATTTTCTAAGCTCCACAAATACAGCGTTTAATTAAAGCTCAAATGAATGCACAGTTTATTTAGCTTTCAAAAGGCTTTGTCCTTTACACATTACAGGTTTGCTTCCTGGACCACAGGCTATCCCAATGCACAGTAATCAGTTACAGTCTGCTCACAAAGGCTTTCTTGGTGCTTGCCACCACTAAATTCTGAAAAAATGTTCTATCATATTCTGTGATAACTTCTTCTTAATGGCAGACACCACATTAAAAATTATTTTTTGTGATGGTCCATTTGGTATCACTTAGACCTCAGTACCATTAAAAACATTTAATCACATGAAGGCTTTACAATTATAGAACATTTTCCAAACACCAGAGTGATCTTCAACCAACCCCAAAATACCATCCCAGATGGCCAAACTGAAGTATGCAGAGAAGAGGAAAAAGAGCTGACCTTATCCTTATCCCTGTTCTCTACTTCCTCTGTGATGAAAAAGTGAGAAATTAACTACAAACAATTCTGATGAGACAACTACCAAAAATGCTGACTTACAGAAGGTAAAACTACTGAATTTTGGATTTTACCTTGTAACTTTAAGCACCTCAATTTTCTTGAAATCTAGTAGGTGTTTCTTTCCTTCTTAGTGATTAAGAGGGAGCACTGCACAGCATGCCAGAGAGCAGAAGAAGAAAAAAGGACAGGTCAGGAACTCAAGCCTGCAGGTGCACACATACCCATGTTCATCAGGTTACTTGCTGTTAGGGAGGTTCCAGCACAGACAGATCTCTCAGTTTATTAGTGATCACTGGTGGTTTTGCTGTTTTAAAAAGCTTTTTATGAAAGTGTTTGCTTAAGCATACATTATCAAGAAGCAAAAAAATAAAGAAAGATATTATAAGGAGTGGAAGAAGCAGGCATTAATGTCTGAAGAGAAATGAAATGGTGCTGTATATTTTAGAAATCACCCAGATATGCATCTAACCACTTAGTAATGATCACTGCAATTTCCACCACACTCAGTTTAAAAGCATGGAACATTTGTGGGATGAAAACTAAAGCCCACCTTGAATTCTTCAGAGACTTGGAAGAAAATCAAGCCCAAACAGTCACAAAAAGTCAAACTACAACTGAAATGATGGGATACCCTAATTTCATCAACACAGCTACCAGCTGGAAAATACACACTTATATGAGAATTCAAGAATCTACATCAAATACATTAGACAAGCTGACTTCCACATGACTGAGGGTAGCAATATTGTCTGCAACTTTGCTCCAGTGTTTTTTTGATGCTATAGCCTAATGAGTTGTCTTCAATTGAGAGAAGCACATCTTATTTAAGTAACTCAGAGTGATTCACAGGATGATTCTTGCTGGCCCCACTTTATTTAGTTTTCTCCAAAACATCATTAATGATGTTTCAACAAGCTGAGCTGCCAATGCATCTGATTTTCATCCCTAGTTAATAGTCACTGTTATAAAAGAAGCCTGATTTACTGAATTATTTTGGGATGCCAGTCTACCACATAAAAACTGTGGGAAAAATCAGCAGTGTCTTAAAAAACACAGTTATAAAAACTATAAAATAACTGTTGACAGTTTAATAAACCTGTGCTCACATGATAGTAAAATAACAAACTTCCAAAGAATTTATACCTTACATATTTTTATACCCGAACATGTCATATTTTATGATTTAGTGAGGATATTTAATTAAAAATGATAAATGGCCCCTCTGCAAAGCAGTATCTGAGGATCTGTGAGAAGGGCTCTTTCATCTATTTTGCTTTTCTTATTATTGTTACGTTTCTTACTTACTTTTTCTTGCTTTCAAAGGAAACCTATAGAGTAAGATACAGTTATATGCAAGAAAACTATTTATAGTACACATCAACAAAACCAATATTCACCTGGCACTAGTGCTTAGCTCTGTATGACACAATAAATAACTGGAGAGCTTCATTTATAGAATTCCACTGTAAAGTAAATCAATCACCTGGGGATGTAATGTACTTTCCAAGGCATATATGCACATATGTTATTATCAGCCTTTCATATATTGTCTTGAAGTAGTTAATTCAGTAACCTCTAAGTACAAATAACACCACTCCTTCCTTCTGCTTCAGTGGCCAATGGTGCTCTCTAGAAGTTCCCTGAGGGGGAACAGAGGTTGTGACACTGTTGAACAGAATAGTCATTCCAGAAACATGGCAACCACAGCAAGCTGCCCCTCTCACAGGGGCACTTGTTAAATAATATGAAACCATGTATTTTAACAAATCCATGATTTTCTATTAGGCATTCTCACTTGCTGATAAATGGCTATGAAAAGGTCCCCTGCTAATGGCAAAAATAAGTTTTTCCATGGAAGTCATATAAACAGCTAAATTGAGAGGCTACACACCACATCACTATTTTTTTTTTTTGCCATAAATAATGAATTATTTTTAAATAAAAATTCACTACCATATAACAGAGCATTTAAATGCCTCAGAAGTGGTTTGTTTTTCAAGTCCATTTACAAATCAAGACAAATTTTTTCTTGCGCTTCAACATGTTCAAAACCAGCAGTTAGCACGATTTGTGTCAGGTTTTTTTGTTTGCTTTTATATTCTGCCTTCTGATGAACTACTAAGAGATGTCAGGGAATAATCCGACTCTTATGGCTCTTCTCTAAAAGTTTAGATACTGCCTGTCACTGCAAATACAGTTTCCTCTTCCATTCAAGATAAGGGGAACCATCCCTCGAGTCCCACCCAGCTCCCCACAACCAGAAGTCACCTCACTTCAGCAGCCCAGCTGCCATTCTTGGATAGCAAGGATGATTTCTAGGGAAACAAGCTCAGCTTTTAGGGGTGAAAGAGGTGATAATCTATAGCACAAATATCAGGAGTGCTACAGAAATAGTCACAAAATCCCAAACACACCAGAGCCTCTAAGCACTTTTGAAAGAGGAGCACAGCTTTCCATAACCAACAGAACTCCTCATATTATTTCAGCAGACTCAGAAAAAATATGGTAAGGCAGTGATGAGGGTGGAATCAAAGCCAAGCTGACTATTTCTAATAAAAATGTTCTCTATGTGAAGCCAGTCTGTAAACCATTTGACCTGGGAAAAGACTGCAAGAACTACTGAAGCCCAATAAACCAGAATTTTACTAACAAGAGATTTTACAGTCAGGTATGGGTCTGCATTTCACTAAAACTCAGCCAGTAGAAATGCAAAATTAGGCATCAGATTTCAGAGCAATGCACAGTTCAACAGCTCTTAACATCAGATGCAATTAAGCATAATTTAAATTTTTTCAACTTAATTCCACGGTAATAAAACTAACTGCTGCTGTTGGAGGGTCTTTTTGTCACAGTGGTTCTGTTGGGTGAAGAAGCTTTTTTAACAGCTTGTTGACCTAGACAGTACAGTTAAAAGACTATTAGATAATGGTTGATTTTTCAAGCAGGGATAGCATTCCAGATCAAAACATGGAAACATAAAGGAAATTTGTCAAACCTTCTAAGCTTCATGATATTTTCCTCCTTTTAATAATTGTTGAATGCTGTAAGCCTATTAGCATCTATTAGCTCATTTCACTAAGGGAGGAAAAGTAACTCTCTCTCCATGTCAGCTAACAATGATCCAGCCTAACAAGTCAGCAGAACCAAATCAGAATGAAACTTGTCAGTGAGATGAGGAACAACTGATCATTTTGGTTAAATACTTAATAGTTTTTCCTTTAAATCCTGATGTACATTCTGTATTTATTGCCTGAATAATTTCTGCATTTTAAAAAGACTGATGGTAAAAGGGAAAAGGGTTGAGGGACTTCTGAGGAGCTAATAAGCTATTTTATTCATGTCCCAGATTGAAAGCCAGATGTTAAGTTCATACTTAACCTGCCCTGCTGACCCATCACAAAGATTCAACTCCTCCTCTCAACAGGAAAACCAGCAGTATCCCTTGAAATGCAGCTGCAGACTATTTCAGATACCTCTTTCAGCTCCCTGTGTTTGGGGCAGGAAACAGCACCCCACTCTGTGCCCTTTAGAAAGTGACCTTCTTTTCTTTTTTCAGAATCAGGTGGGGCATCAGCAGTCATCTCCATCTCATCCATTTGGTTCTCTTCTTCCTCAAAAACACAGCAACTGGTTTCTTTCAGCTGAAACCCTCGGATCAACAGCTGACAGGCCTCCAAGTCAGCTTCCCACACTCTCTGGAGCAGCTGGCTCCCGCAGCTGAAATAAAAGCCAAAAGAAAATAAAACTGCAGTTCAGGGAGAATAGTTGCTATTTCAAGTAACACTTGCAGTAACTGCTTATTATAGACAGAAAAGTGAAAACAACCAAAAACCCTAACAGTACCTCAAATACTCCCACTGAGATAACATTGCTGTATCAAACTGAAAAGCAGAAAATGATTGCCCTATTACAAAGTGGATGATAGAAAAACCTCCTTGGGTTAAGATGTTGCTTCCAACTGTACAGCAAACACTGTACATGAGACTTCCTTCTGTTCTTCAGGCACAGGTTCAGGGGCCTTGCCATCATAACCAGGGCTTCCTTCACAATGTCAGATACACAGGCCTGTCATCCTGCACCCATGTGGCTTTCCTGAATTTGACATAGAAAATCATGTGTGAACAATCACACTACTTACTTCATTAAATCAGGTCTAATTTTTAGGAAATAGGTACACTAAATTTCTTATTAGACTAAAATATGCTTACTTCAGCACTGGTGAATCAGATTAGACTAAACCACAATAGTCTCCCTTTTTTGAGTCTTATACTTTTAAGTGTTGTCATTATCTCCTACTAATGTGCTTTGGTTTCCTTCTACTTTGTTATGCCACCAAAACAAAAACAGAATTCAAAATACAAAGCCTCTATAAACTTTTCATTCATTAGTCATCTCTCAAACATGTACATTACAAACAGTGCTCCTGAGATCCATCCAAAAGTTATTTCCACCTGAAATAAACAGGAATTCTAAGTGTAGATAGATTTTGAGAACTGAATACTAACATCACACTGTTTGTAACTGATGTGGTCACATCTCCATTTAATACATGTTGTCTCTAAGGAATCAAATGAGTAGGTTGCTTGCTAAAATACAGCAGATCAGTGGCAGAGCCTGGGATGGGACTGAGAAGTAACTATTCCCATGGCAATACACACTTCCAGATAGATTTCAATGCTAAAAACTACAATATTTTTTTCACTGTTCTTTTTCAAATTATATAATTTACTACATAAATACTATATTGTGAGAAATTATAAGTGACTTAAAAGAAGAAAAATAATTATTTGATTTTAACTTTTCTGACTAAATTAAACATCAGCTTATCTTTTATCCCAAACAAAGGAAAAAGAAGCTGCACTTCTCATAATGAGTCCATTAAACTAACACAAGTATGTTATTAACTCCACAAATTCTACAAGATGCCAAACTGCAAAAATCACACAGCAATATACTGAGACTGAAAGCAAAATCAGGCTTCAGAAGCTGAGCTATTTGATTTGTGCTTAAGAGTCAGTATATATGTTTATTGAAGGCATAATGCAGCAAGGGGTCCACAAATTAGTCTCCCCCAAGGAGTTCAAAGTATCACTAATTAGAAAGGGAAAAATGCTTCACTGGATTACACGTCTGTGTTCCATCCAGGTAGCATTTCACTTACTGAGCCAGAAAAATAAAATTACCCCCTCTGTTTCCCTACTTGTCAATCACATTAGCATAGTTACACAGTCAAAACATTTTCCTGCAGACATAGATAAGTCCATTTACTTGCTTTTTGAAAATGTTTGTTTGCATCTATATATAGCTTATTATTAAAGGCTAAAAAAAACCCCACTCTCGAGAGCTAAATCAGAATTTCTAAAGGATAACTTGTTTTGGCTATTTAATTAATGAAGAGCTTTATTGACAAAATTAGGGCAGAGATGGTGACATATGCAGGATTTCACAGTGGGGAAGATGAACAGCATGTATAACAGTACAGCATAATGGTGCCTGGGCTGCTGTTATTTGGCCCTGACTCAGCACATTGGTCAATGTGGTTTTCTCTGTGTCTAAGTTTTAAATGCATTTTAGCAGTCAGCAATTACTGAATCTACTGCTAACAGATGGCTTTTATTTGAAGGCCATCGTTGTTTTATCATGGTATTTGTAAAACTCTGATACAACTTGAACTAAAATGGTAAGATGTTATGCTGAACTTTTCAACCAAAATCAGTGAATGCACGTACACTTGGATACTCTGAACAGATCTAGGCCCAACATATCAAGGCTCCACCTTTTAGTCTGTATTTTGGAATTCAGCACCTTGAAGCATTTTTCAAACACACTTTTGGAATGAAAATTACTTTAAAGCTGCAAATAGCTAACACAGAGACAAATTCCAAATTATTATTAACATTTATGTTGTCCCCAGCATGCAAAAAACTTCAGCTTTTACATCAGGTGTTAAAAATTAAACTAAATTGAATTTCAGAGTTTGGTTTATTCATTTTCAATTCACACTAAAAGTGCATTTGCAGTCTCCAGGAAGCCTCCATGGGTGGCTGTACAGAACACAGTGAGATTTTTCAGGTATGAAATGTTTCAAAATGATGGATCGAGTCTGGATGAGATTTTACATTATTCCTATACTTATAAATATTTCATGATGTATCAACACCTCTAGGTGTTATATGCCTGCCTGTATATTACTATCAAAGTGGCATATGTGGCAAGTTCAATGAAGGTGTCTGAAACAATCTGCTGGAATCCACAACAAATCACAATCCATCAACCATTTACACAGACCCAGAGACACAAAGCATACCTTAATCACCTGCTGATTCTGAACTGCCAAGAGTCAGAGTGCCAGGCTTTGTACAAACACCAAACACATTAGAATGATGGCCTTTTTCTCAAAGCAACTTTTCTCTTTCAAACAATCAGCAAGAGCTAGCATACAGATGAGGATGTTCAAAGAAACACAGTGGACTGGACATGGCATGTTAGTTACTGTACAACAGTTTAATTAGTTACACGAGTAACTAATTAATCTAAGTGGTGCCAAGAACACTGAGGCATCACAGTAAATGAGCATTTTAAGTATTTGTGGGAGGGCAATGAAACATGTCATTAGATACCTAAGATCTCCATCCCTTCCCAAAGGACTCGTGTAAGAAAGGTAAGAGATGCTAATTCAAGAATACAAGGGGCAAGTGATTGACACCAACGTGGTTTAACATCTACAGAGCAAAGTCAGTCTTTTCATATTAAGAAAAATAAAATATTGAGTAGGGAGTTAAAGACTGAGCAGCCCTGACTGGAAGCTAGTAGTTAGTCTTGATGAGACAGAACATAAGGAGTCAAAGGAGAAAAACAAAGTGAAATGGAAAAAAAAGACAGAAGTGCTCACTTTGAATGAATGAGAGCAGGGCAAGACTACTTTTGTCAAGTCACGGCCAGGGAAATTGATGGTGAAGTAAGTGAGATGCAAGACTCTACATGAGTAATTTTTTAGCTGCATGGATAGCTGGGACAGGTTTTGCCTCAAGGATACTGTGCAGAAAGAATCTACAAGAGCAGGCCTAAGCTAACTTGAAGAATGGCTGAGACATCCACAGCAACACAAAAGGATGCAGCAGACACAATTCTGCATTAGGTCAAGTTGATGATGATGAAAGAGCTGTCAGAGAAACAGGGCTGTTTATGGGCAGGAGGAAATGGATGTGGAACACAGAGGCTTATCCTTGAGTTCTCTTCATAAAGTGGCAATTGACACTGTAATTGCAGTTGCCTTTACTAAGGCTAGAGCAGTTTTATAGGAAACATGACCAGGGTAAAAGGGTAAAAGGAAACTAGAGGATATTTCCCCTCTACTAGTGATGTTGGGTGAAATTCATGTCAAGAGACATAACCAGCAAGGGTTCTCTCTCTTTTGAGCTCCAAAGAACATTGCTCCTCTGCCTTTTGAAGCGATTCTGGGAGGTATCTATGGGGGCTCTCTATGGCTCTCAGCACAACATTACTCTAAAGCTATTTATAGTGCTAACTGGAAATACAAGAACATGACTTTTCTTTATTGAGAGCTCTGCATACATACAAAAGGCACATTCAGTTCCTGAACATTGTAGTCTAAATGAAAACATGCCTGTGTAAAAATAGTAAAAAGATTTTATATTAAACTCTATTTAAAAAAAAACCCCAAACAACCAAACCACAAAACCAAATCAAAACAAAGTTCTGCAAAACCTCCTCAAAAGCATATTGGAATCAACACAGGAAGATGTCACTGCTTCTAAATCTCATCATCTATAGTTTTTAGGAATGCCCCTTGGTGAGTGAATTGTTACAAGTGGTTTATAACACCCTGAGGTCAACACTATGTGTTGATAAGATGATGTTGCTTATTTCAAGGGAAATCCCCATAAGAACTCTCACACTGAAAGCCAAAAGAGTGAGACTGAAGCTAAGAGGTTACACAGTAAGATAACTATTCAGAAATGGCATAATCAAAAGGTAACTTAGGAGGGGAGATCAACCATCACTAAGAAGAGATATTCTAGACGACTTCCTTCTGATAGGTGAGCCACATTAAGGTACAGATTCAGGAAACCATGTTCTCCCAGTACCTGGCACATATTTTAACTCTGTATTCACTGACCCAAAAAGCAGTTTTCTTTGACAAAAAAAAAGCAAACAAAATGCAATAAAAATAGTCTGGCAGAAACAGCAGGGATTTTCATTATGACAATTAAAATGATTGGAAACTTTTGAGGCTTTCATAAAATGGCACTGTGAATCAAAAGACTTTGTTCAATATCCCCATTCTTTACTGAACTATTGTACAAACTAGGGAAAGTTTTTCTATATTTTGGTCACTTGCTTCTATTTATATTTTGCACCACAGGGGAGGAATGAGCTCTTCTCACTCAACACTTAGCTATGACTTTTTTTCCTTTTCTGAAGGCAACAGCCGTGCAGTGAACAAAGGAGGCAAGCAAAAAGAAAGTATCTTCCAATGATACAATGACACTTAGAGGATAAAAGGCAACGGTATTGCTTCACTCTTAGCAGAGCCTCACCTTTTTATTTGATTCATCATATTAATTCACAGTCATGCATTAATAACACTTCTTATATTTAAGAAGTGTTTACTACTCCAGAAATATTCTTTACTTCTCTTTTTTATTAAAAAAGAAAAAAGAAAAAAAAAAAAAAAAAAAAA
>VZRH01001855.1:1333858-1389233 GCA_013397555.1 Urocynchramus pylzowi
AAAAAAAAAAAAAAAAAAGCTTCTAGCCTGATCAGTTCTTGTTCTTTAACCTTGGCTGTTACATTTTAAGATGCTGACAGCCAACCTGTGGAACAAACCAAGGACTACAATGTGCCAGTCAGTGACTCACATGAGGCTCCAGGGGGAAGGAGGCACATAATCCAGTTTTCCCCACCTGACTGGTGTGCAACAGCAGACTGATAAGGGAGAAACTACAAAGAAAATGTGGACTCTGCCCAAAGAGCAAAACTTTTGTTTCCCCTTGGCCTGCACACTAGAAAGTCACCTTCCCTAAACATCTGAAATCAAAACTCTTTTATCCTCCCCTTCTTGCAAGTCTCCCTAATCCTATAACTGCCTTCAACATAACCTCAATTTCACAATTCAATTCCTTGCATTGCGTCTCTCTTCCCCTTTCTCCTCAGGAGCTAAAAATCTCATGAAATGACTCCATATGGTTCCAATCATGTGGTTGTCTCCCAGTGTGGGAGACATCCTTTCTACTCCCTTGTTTTAAAGCTCACTGATAACACTTGTTTGCTGCTCAGCACAAATGTCACATTTCTCCATGTGAAAACAAGACTCACTCCCAGAAGGAGACTCCACATATTCCCTTGTCAGATAACAACCTTCTCTACCTTGGAGACTAGCTAAAACTCCCAGGCAAAGTTTGAAGCTGGTAGTACTCTTCCCTGGCACAAACAACAGCAACTTGCTTCTCTGACCTTGCCCTCTCCTTTATAAAAAATACAATGACAACTACAAACCAGCAATTAGTTCTCCCTCTTTAAATGTGATGTTTCACCCACTAGAGAATATCCTGGAACAGAACCACAGAAGCCCAAGAAAGCAATCCTCACAATCCCCATCTAACTTTCAGACTTTTACATCTTCAACACCTGAAAAATTTGTTCTGTGCTGGCATTTCTAATATCTACACTTTATAGCCACAGTCAAGTTCTCTGCACATCAGTCCTATTCAAAAGACATCCAGTGTACCCAGACAGGACACGTCTGTGCAGCACAGAGGTGTCATTTTCATGCAGCTGAAGAATGGGTATTGGCAGTGGCTCTGCTTTCTACAGCATCCCAGGAGCCAGGCAAATATGCAGGAAGGGGTAGATGTGAGGGAAAAGGAGAGCAGAGCCTCCAAACCAGCCCTTAATGTGGTGGCTATGGCACCCATGTCTCCTCAGAGTAAATCTGGAGGTGCAGTAGACAGAGTACCTGGAGCCAGATATCATGTGTCCTTGTTGAGTGATCTAACCTCTACAATACTGCTATGGAACACCCACCACAGTCTTAAATTGTGTTGGGATTAGGAGCTCTCACTTCTTGGCTTGGTGAGCAAAAAGAAGAGCAACAGTTCAATTCCCTCCCTGTTGACAAATTTCAGATGAGTCCTGGTGGAGAACCCCAAATACATTCAGACACCTTCTCATCTGAGATATTTAACACTGGAGACTGTGGGAACTCAGTGCATCACCTCGGATGCTCTGAGTCCCAGGGAGAGCCCCTGGGGGGCTCAGAAGTCCTGGGATGTAGCCAAAAGTACCTGGTGGCTTGATTTTGACCCTTCGAGAGTCGTGCTATCTCAACATGAGGATTCACAGGTTTCTGAGGTGTAAATGGTGAAGGACAAATGCTTTTTTAGACTAGAACATAGGTTTTAGGATTCTGGTACATGGGGGTATGATGGAGACAAGATGGAGGATTTAGGCCCGACCTCGTGGTTCTTCTTCTTCTTCTTGTCATCCATCTCCTGTGTGATGTATGCACTTTGGATTGGCTTATACTAAAGGTGCACTGTTCAACAAAGGTGATGGGAATTGGTGAAAAATTGTAAATATCATACACGTAATTATCAGTATAAGAATGTTCAACCGCCCCAGGGGCGGAGAGTGTGCCTGTGGCTGCCTTGCTGGTCAGATCTCAGCTGGGCAGAAGAAAAACTTTTTAGATAAGATAAAATAAACAACCCGAGAAAAAGATCAAAAGAAGAGTCCAGACTCATCTGTTCACCGCAGGCTGTCTGCGGACCACCTTACGCGTGTCCGACAGAGACAGACAGCCGATCGGACAGAGACACCCTATGCTGAGTATAAAAAACACTTAGAGAATGGAACTGAAAAGAAATGTTGGAAGGAAAAATGCCATGCTGGAAGCCAACCACTCAAAACACTGCACAGACTTCTTCAGACAGCTGCTGCCTGTTGCATGCTCCTTGCTTCTTTCACATCTCTGCTTGCCCATATCTGAACTTCCACTCCAGGAAGAGTGCATTTCTGTGGGTCTGGGAGCAGGGGAAACCCTTACAGGTCTTTATAATCCTTTCAGTTAAAAAATTTACCCTGTCCTTCACTGCCTCTATTTTCCCCCTCTCTCTGTTCTGTTACCTAGAAGGTAACGCTGCCATTCTACTACTTGGGGTAGCTCTAGGTAGTGCCTTTAGACAAAGACATTTTGTATATATTCATAATAAGGCTATACCACCAATTCTATAAGTTGCATAATTAAGGAAAAAAGGGTAAATATTCTATTATGATGGATTCTAAGATTTCTAAGGAATTTTCTCAGACCTTGAAAAAGGTATGAACTTGAACTGCATTCATATTTCTTTAAAAACTCCTTTCCATGCAGAATTTTTCAGAGAAAGAAGCTAATAACAACAAATAAGAAGTAATATTAATGTAAACATGCATGGCCCCTCACAGTAATCTCAGTAAACAAAAAAAAGGAATAAATAAATAAATATCTGCCAATGTTTTCTGCCAAATATGTTTTAAAAAATTAGGCATATCAGCTACACTCATTATCCACAATTTTTTCCACTCAGTAACACTACTGCATCCAGGATACTGAAAGATTAACACTGAAATCTAAGCCCAGTCTGCTAAGAATTGACATATTTTCTAAAAAAACCCCAACCTGATACTGCAACTTCAGGACAGAACTACCACCTTGTATTTTCTGTGAAATGTACATACTATATGTCTGGTTTTTCATTCCTGAAAGGCCTGTTAAAAACAATATATCTAGTGCCTAAAACCAGCAACAGACATTTGATTAGTGTTATTAAAAAAACAAGATACCACACAATATCAAACAATACTTCCATCACTTTGTTTTCAATGCTCCAGCCATTTATTTTACCTGGTGGAGAACTTTAATCACGGGCTGTCATCTTTTTACCAATATTCAATGTCACTGTTATACTTAAATTATCTCCACTGGAAACACAAAATGATAGACTGCTGCAGCTGATGGCTTTCACTTTGATTCTTAACACAGGGTGGATGCAGGAATGGGACCAACATGATGAATGCAGGAAATTCAGTAATTTACAAGGGAAGAAGGAAGGTATCTTGTTGAGAGCATTTATAATTCAATTTTGCCCCTATATTTACTTTGCAGTTTATTTTTACTATATTACCCAATCTATAATGTAAAAAATTTGCTACCTGCTTTCAGGGCTATTTATTTCTCTTTAAAAAAAGAAATGGTCCTCTGCCTCTACCTCCACTGAAACATCTATTACAAATAATCTATTCTAAGACTATAAAACTTTACTTTGATAGATGAGGAGAAAGCTCAGGGAATTCTTCTTATTCAGCAGCTCACATGAAGTCAGCTTCTCAACCCTAGTTTATCATTCACCTTATTCATAATCTGGTAAAACACCCTCGAGTTTGGTAGTAACTCTGCTAATTCAGTCTCTATCCTGCTTGCCTTTGGCTCTTGCAGTAACAGCAAAGCCCCACAATGTCATTAATTTTGGCTGGATAGGAATTGCTGGAATGAGGTATTTTTTCTGCACTATTTAATATTTGATACCAAATTAGATTTAAAGGACAGGAGTGAATTAGGCCCCAGTTTTGAAAAACATGCATCAGTATCTACGTATCCATCTAAGCTCTGCTCAGCTCAGCTCCCACAAAGGCCTCAATACTTTCTTGAGCTTGAGCCCCACAAAGCATCCAGCTGCTATAGACCTCCTCTAAAATGTAAGTCATTCAGTGGCTTTCGAAGTCACAACCAGTTCTAATCCAAGAGAGCACATTTGTTTCTAAAAGTATGCCACAGGAAGAAAGCACAGTGTTTGCACTGAGGCCACATTCTCAGCTGCCACAAATCCACACTGCTGCAATAGCAGCAATGGCTATTTATACCAAGAGAAGAATGTGTTCTTATTCCAAAGCAATTAGAATAATGAGCCTGATCTCTTTTTGCTTATTACAATCTCTGACCACAGTGCTAAGAAGCACATAGAAGGAATTCACAATTCTCCTATCATTTTTATTCACCTCAGTTCTCTGATATAAAAGAGTTTAAAATATACTTCTCTCTCTGAAAGCATGAGAGATTTAGACTTTCATTGTCAAGGGAATTTGGGGATGTGAATCATCCCGTGTACCACTGACCAAACAGGAAATTAAGCACACAAAATGATCAAAAAAACAGGGCAAAGAAATAACCTTTTAGAAGAGGTAAAATTGGGAGAGATTATATATTGTCATCATGTAGGAATGTACCTTGAAATTCAGCTTTTGTAACCAGGAAGACACACCTTGAAAAACGAGAGTGTTGGCCAAATACCAATGTCAACAGCCACGTGCCTACGGAATTCCTCTGAAACATCCAAGGGCACCACATGACCTGCTGCAGTTGCAGAGTCATACAGGTTCAGGAGCCAAATCCTGTTCTGGATCAAAAAGAGCAAGAGAGAAAGGGCAAGGTCTGCAGCTCCTCCCTGGCTGGACCCTGCTAGCTACAAAAACCCTGCACTGCTGCTGACAGAACACTTAGAATTGCTGGGCTATGCAATGTTGTCTCCCCAGACTAGCACAGTACACTCCCAGGAGCAAGGACATTAACTAATGAAAACTTCCAAATGCTAGTAGGAAAGACTGTCCCAGCTGCATGCAAAATAGTTATCCTACATCTTCATACTCCTGCTATGCAGATGGCAATGCTTTATTTTCTACTGGTTTAATTATCATTGTTTCTATCTAACTGGCCAGCCAGGGCTTTGTGCAAAGTATCATCCAAAGACAGAAGAGGACTTAGCAGCACTGCTGGACAGCAGGCAGATGATGTCAGGCATCCATCCTCATCTTCCTTGACTGCTCTACACCCATTACAACTGTTGATGACAATCCTACTTGAGACAGATGACAAAGCCTCTGTAAATGCATAAACTGGTTTCAAACCTTGTCTTCAGGTAGCAGTAGGAAAATACACATCCACCTCCCAACACTTTTCTTGCCAGAGCAGTTGTTTTTCACCACACATATTTACTTTAATGTAGTTACCAAGAGCACCTGGTAAGAGAGCAAAAGCTTAATGCCACGGACCCAGAGGTGACAAACAGCTTTGCTATCCCTCCCTCCCTTCACAGTCATATCTTCACAGCTAAGATGGGTTGAGGTTTGCATGAAATCAGCTCACAGAGAAGTCAACAGCAGGGCAGAGCTGGGCAAGGCACAGGTGATGCTGAAGGGCAAAGAGAAGCACTTTGAAGAGTTTACAGTCATTTTTCTCAGTAAGACTGGGAAAAATCCCACAAAATTACTGGAAACAGTCCTCTGTGTAAAGAGATATTTTTTTAGCAATTTCTCAAACTCGGTCCCTAGTTTTCAGACTGCCTCTCACCTAACACTACTACATTCTGCTGTGTGTTTTCCTTGTTATTTGAAGTGAATGATGAAACCACTGTCCTTTAGGTTGACAGTGTCCAAATTTAACTCCTCAGCAGCCACAGCACACTGCAAATACATCCTCATATTGTTGACCTTGGATCTTATTTTCAAATTCCCTCTGAAAATTCTAGGATGAGGTCAGTGGCTGAAGAATCTTTGTGAAGCACAGTGGAGCTGTTGTAAAAAATATTATGTCATAGCCAAAGCATTTTTGCATAGGCAATGGAAAACTATTAAAAACAAACCACCAAAGCTCATTGTACCAATTTTCCCTCAATTAATGCAAACACACATTAGGACCAATATCCTCAAGAGAAATTGTATAGGCTTCCAGGTCAAAAAGCCAAGAACCTACTCCTGGGGAAGAGGAAGGATCTATGACTGCTGTCAGTCATGGTAGACATTTGCCACTCATAAAATGGGATCCTCTCCACATTGAAAAGTATCACTAATTAACAAACAAAACAAATATTAATATTAATTTTAAACTCTTAATAAAATTCATATAATTCAAGCAAGAAGAGCTCAAGAGATTAGGGGAAAAGATAAGAAAAAAATTTTGCTCCAAAACAGGGAAATCTCAGCACACCAAATCAGCAAAGTGATATAGAATTACTTACTCATAATGAGGCAAGAGTTTGCAGCAGAGAGGACTACTGTGTGTGCTGGTTTTAGCTGAGGTAATTTTCTTCACTGTGGCTGTGTTTTGGGTTTGTGCTGAACACAGGGTTGATAACATAGAGATGTTTTTGTTATTGCTGAGCAAGGCTTACACACAGCCAAGCCCTTTTCATGCTTTTGGTGCTGCCACACTGGCAAGGAAGTTAGGGGTGCAGGGAAGGTGGGAGAAGACACAGTTGGAATAAGTGACCCAGGCTGACAAAAGGGATATTCCAGACCATATAACAATCATGCTGTATATGTAAATGGGGGAAGAAGGAGGAAGTGGGGCATGTTTGGAATGATGGCATTTCTCTTCCCAAGTAACTGCTCTGTGTGAGGGGGCCCTGCTCTCCTGGGAATGGCTGAACACCTGCCTGCCCATGGGAAATGGTGAATTAGTTCCTTGTTTTGCTTTACTTGTGGGTGTGGCTTTCCTTTCCCCATTAAACTGTCTTGATCTCAACCCATGAGTTTTTCTCACTTCTACCTCTCCTGCTCCCTCCCTGACCCCACTGCTGGGGGAGTGAGCGAGGGGCCGGGTGTGGCGCGGCTGCTGCCTGGGGTTAAACCACACCACTGTGACACTAATGAATTTCAGCAAAGTGGTGAACTGCAGCTTTGCAGGCACCACTGACCAGCACCAGAACAATGCAGCAAAAGAAAAGGCCATACAGAATAAAACAAAATCCTAGCAAAATACACAATTGTGAACCAGCTAGAGAGGCTGTGAACTTTCATCACATTTCCTTTTCAAGCAGGGGCAATACTTTCTGTTTTTAGAAGTGGAGATGCCTTGCCCTCTGACAATTTTTGCTATGCTAAGAATAAAATGAATGGAAGACAAAGAGCCTAGAAGAAAGAAGGGCAAGATTTTCCATGAATAAGCAGCAAAATCCCTTGTCACCTTGTCTTTGACAATGCTGCACACTAACTACTGATGTTAATTCAGTAACTTGGAAAAAGCCCTGGATGAAACCTGAATTAATATGGACAGGGAGTTAGTAAAGGCTGTTCAACCATGTGCTTTGCTTTTTCTAAAGCTCTGAGGCACTAGAAACTGGCCTCAAATCTGACCTTTTCTTTTTTCTTTTTCTTTTTTTTTTTTTCCCTAAAAAGATCTAGTTTCAATGCTAAGAACAGCTAAAAAGAACAGAGCTTTCTCTACTACTTCTTATCAAACAGTATGGTCATGTGCCACAGCTCCCCCACCTCCCAATTAAAAATCAGTATTTGTGACCCAGCCTCTCTGAACAGGCAAAATAAAAAAAAAAAGACAATAACAATTTCTGAGTTCTTAATTCTTGTGCCCTTCTTCACTTCATATCATCTCTTATAGAAGCCAGTCATTAAAAATGTTACATGCAACACATATACATTGGTGTAATACTAATTGTCTACCGGGACTTAAGGTGAAAAAGTAAATTTTGTGTTATGTCCTCTTACCCCAGAGTACTGTGGGGCTCAAAAATCTACCTATCTCATCCCTCCCTTTCTGCAAAAATCTCCCTCCACACCTTAAACCAGCAGCTGGTTCCTTAGGATATAAAACAACATTCTCCTCCCCTTGTAGCAAAAAATTAATTTTATCACTGCAAATTCAGAAGATTCCTGCTACTGACACAAAAGGCATGGTGGGTTCCATCAATGCAATTATCTCCTATCTTGTGGATGCCACAGACAGAAATGGTAGTGGGGGTGTTATTCAGTTTGGGTTTTGCTTTGTTTTTTTTTTTTAGTATCTTTTCTCACTTGGTGCAGGAAGCAGACTGCATCCTTTGCCCTCCATTTTTACTGCTTGTGCAACGTGCATTTCATCTGTAGACAGGTATTAGTTCTGCCAGGGCTGAAAGAAAAGTTCAAGGCTGGGAACTGAGAGCTCCATCCTGGCACAGACATGAGTTTATTAAAGGATCTCCACTAGCACATGACACCAGATAACAATGATGATAAAACACACATCATGCTGCAGAAACATGATTTTCTAATCATTAGAAATTAGAGAAATTCTAATAATTAGATTAGAGTTTCTACTCTAATCTGCTGCACTTCTATAGCAACGATTTCCTTTTCCACACCCTGTGGGCATTAGCTACACTTTCCACAAGCAGAAATGAAAGGCATAGTGAAGATTCCTCCCTTTCCTACAGACCCAGTTAATCTAGGCTAATCCACTTCTGTGAAGCAATACCATCAAATTTCTTCTGACATTATTTAAATTTACTAAGAGCTTCCAAGATGCTATATGTTGTCAGGAAACTGCAAACATTTTCAAATATATTGCAAGTGATTGTGAAGAGAATAAGGAAATTTGGTGAGAACCTGCACTGTGGTCATGCAGAGTAAGACAGCTTGAAAAGTAATCTAATGTGTTTTAAAGGTGAAAACAGGGTTTCTGTGAAGAAAGTGCTTTATTATATTCCTACTATCCAACTTCCCCCTGCTCCATGAAACACAAAAGAGATAGGCAAAAATAGGTGTCCTAAGGGATAAAGCTGGAAATAAAACAAAGGTAAGAATAAAATGCACAAAGTGGAAATGAGACAAGTCCAAGGAAGGAAGACAGAGGAGCCACAATAAAGGGAAAAGCAGGAGGAGAATCAGAAAGTCCTCTTTCTGAGATTGCTAACATCAAGACAGAGCAATTAAAGAACAGCACAAAAGAAAGCACACAACAAGAAAACAGAGAGGAAAATAAACCAAGAAAGAATTCTTAGAATTTTCTTCTTTGTTAATTGGATTCAGCACTGTGAAACTTTCCTAAACTATTAAAAAAAGAAGACTTATCTCCCAAATAAGACTGGGCCAATATAGCAACCAAAAAATCACCTGTAAATTATTAACTAACACACTTAGCAATTTGCTTTTCAATATTCACAGCTCCTTTTATTTGTGAGTATTTTGGACAAGTAAACTTCCCTCACTACAATGGTACCAAGAAATCAGTGGGATCTTGCAAAATTTCCCCTCCCCTATAGAAACACCTTTAAAATGTTACTTTTATTCACAAGTTCCTATGTTCTTGTTACCAGTTACATGGCTGAAAGTCATAACCCTTTGATTTGTAATATCATAACGTTTTCCCAGCAAAGTAAGTAGTATGACAAAAGCTGATGTTTTCAGGCTGGAAAAAAATATCAGGAAAACATGAGCCTGTAAGAAACAATAGTCCTGTTTTTATGACAGCCTCTATTATGTAGACAGAAAAATAAGGTAACTGAAACAAAGCAGCTGTATTTTTCACAACAAGGAGAAGGGATTGTCCAAAGTAAAGTGTTTGATTGTTCTCATGAGGGTTTGGTGACATTGCAATGTGTTCTTCACATTAGTGAAACATGAGAAATTATTTGGTAGTGACTGAAAGCTTTTTGTGTACCCACCAGTATGATAAAACTACACAGTATGGTCAAGAGAAACTATTTTACTCTAAAGAACAGCAAACCATGATTAGGCAGAATACCTTCAAATGTCACTGGAGAGTGCAAAGATTTCTTCCAAATTTATGAATCTGGCAATTTATGTACATATTCACTTCATACAGCATCAATTTCTAAACATGTCCCATATTTTCAGTAGTCAAGTTAATCACACCGAGCCTAGTCCTTCAGTCCTTAGTTGCAACAGAAGGCAACACAAGTGATTCCACTGCCATCCAAGGGCATTATTTCATGAAGAAAAGGACCTCTCATAAACAACAGCCTGAAGTCATAAGCAAACAACACAGTTGGGAAAACTACCCCTATATAATCAACGTTAAATTAAACCACAAAATACTCCATACATACAGGAACAACTGAGAGAGCTACAATTCTGCAAGGATACATAGTCCTTTTGATGTGCTCTGAGACCACCTTTAAGACCATCAGCAGTATGAAACACTGTCCTTTTAGTGTGCTGTGCTATTCAAAGCATTGATAGCCAGCTCTGCTCCCAAAACCATTTCTGAAACAGTATTTTACAAAGGAGACCTGAGGCATGTGATATGTAAGCTAACAGTGAATAATAAGGAAAGACTGTAACTTCTAAGACTGTTCATTTTCATGTAAACTGGAAGGTGATGTGGTGGCATTTAAACCTGACCTGTCCTCTTATGGTATGGGACCCTCAGAACATCGTGTCTCACCTGAAGGGGCAGGATCTCAGTGAAGATGTCATCCTCAAATGCATTAAAAGCACTGCCTGCATGAGAAACCCTCGTTTCTGACACAGAATATGTGCATGCCCTTGCAGTGTGAGCAACCAGGCTGCAGCCACATTTGTTCTGAACTAGGCAAGAGACATTTGATTGAAACTCCAAAAAAAAAAAACCAAAAAAAAAAAACACATGAGATCAGGTAAAACAGACCTTGGGCTTGATTTCTGCTGCTTCAATAATGCAAGTGCAATGGTGCTTTTATCACACCAACTCTCTTAACACCTCAGTGAACGAGGAGCCATGCAGATGAGCACAAGCTACATCAGAGTAAGACTCCACGACATTTTTCTTTCTGTGTATTGATGAGTAAAAATAAAGGCACCATTAACATGAAAACAAACATTGCTGAACAGAAAATGAACCCAAGACAAACAGCAGAAGAGAGTCAGTTAAAGAAGAAAGGTTTTGCATACATTTGCAAAGTTACCTGGTGCTGTATCATTCAACAATGGCAAAGCACAGTCACTGCAGTATTGCATCTTGCTATATTTATGTATTTTCCCTTTCTTGCAAGATAGCACAGAAAATAGCTCAATAAAAGATGTTTGTGTAATTTTCACCAGTTATTCTTGAACAATATTATTCCCCCAAAATAATTTCATGATTCCTATCTGGGAATTAGGAAAAGCCCCTCAAAAGCCCTGTTTTTGTGATGAATGGAAGTCACAGCATAATCTTTTGAGGTCTGGAGAACAGTACAATCACATTAAATTCCCTCAGCTCAAGAAATGTCATCTTTACATCGGCTGGTAAAAAAAAAAAAAAATTGTTTCCAGCCTGAGGCAGCTATGATAAGGGATTTAGAAGTCATCACCACGTGGGCCAAGAGATATAAAGGAATGCATCACCACATATAACGTGTCTGCTTCTCAGAATTTTGGAGCTAATGTTCTCACAGCTGTGTATGACTTAGGCCAGCTGGGAAGAAAAAAGGGACTAAATGAGTCATTAGAAGGATCTCGTATTTTGTCTAACCTGCATTTTATCACTACAGCAGCAGAACTGGTGGTAAGCAAAATCAGATCAGATCATTATCCAGCAAGGGATGGGGCTGTGAAGTCTCTTGGAAGCACAGTAGAAAACACACAGTCCTGGGGGCAGGCAGGCACAGATGACATTTCAGTCCTATCTGTGCACTGCTAAGATACTACCAGCAGCTGGAACAGCCCTCAGCACAACTGAGGGGGGTCATGGGTTACACAAAATTACCACAGACCATCTGGCACTCCCAAACATGCCTGTGCTGCTCCATAGACAGGAGGGAAAACCTTTTGGAAAGCCTTACTCAGCAGCCTTAGCAGAGCAGTTTCCCTATAGCAGACATCAGAGTTTCTGTAACATGACACACAGGCACTAATAGCTCAAGATGAAATGGCCTTTTTATGACTTTACAGCACTCTCGACTTGGATCAGTTTGTGTCCCTCACCCATTTACATGACAAAAGCTCACTTATGGCAGAACTTGGTGGTTTTTGAAAGAGTTGGATGTTTAAGTCCACTTTATTCATGGTAATGATATAAAGTGCTAGCAAAGCCTTCACTTGGTGTAGAAATAAGTGAAATGAAAAAAAAAAAAACCACTTTCTGTGGCAGAACAAGGGTCCCATGAGAAGATGCTCATGTGAATTGCACTGAGCTAGAGCAATTACTGTAAACTTCTCCTGTGCAATCCCCCCTAAATGGCTCAAGTGATGAGCTAAAGTTACTGACACAAAACTTCTTGTACTTCAGATATTCACACAGACAGAGGTCTCTGCTGAACTCACTTTTATTATCCTAACTCTCACCACTTTTACACCTCTCCTGTTTCCTAACAGAAGGTAAGGAATGGTATTTACACTCTCAAGAGAGCAGCCAATGATTTAATGTATAAATTTGAAGAATGGCTTGATGTATGCTGGTGATTAGGAAAGAGACAGCCAGCAGCATTATTAAACATGCTATTTGTTCATTCTTTTATTGAAGGATACTGTCTTCAATGATTGTCAGTCCACTGTCAGAATATAACCTATATTTTAAATCAGGAAAAAACAATGTCAAGTAATCTGTATACTTAGTGAGTGCTTTGCTTTGCCTTCCTTGGAGTGAAACTATCAGCTCCTGAAAATGTTTCCATTTTTTGTCAATGCATGTTTTCCTATCTTTTCTTTAGATACAAGGCTATCAAAAAATAGCATTCCTAATGTAACATATTCTATTAAGCTACCTGACAATGGATGCATCTTTTAGGTTGCAGTGAAAAGTATTGCATTTGTTTTAAAAACCAACCAACCAACAAACAAAAACCCAAAACACCCACCTCCCCAACAGGCATTCCGGCAAATAAAATAGGTTCCCCTCCCCTCTCGCCATTAAAAAAAAGATAAGAGGAATATATTCCAAGCTTTTCTTAAGAAAACAAAAGAGAAAAGGGAAGTGGGGGAGGGAAATTAACTGACAAAATTGATTTTTTGAAACTTGAATCTTCATTAAAGCTGTTTTGTTAAGAGATTTCTTCATTAACTTCCTGTTCCTTCTGTTACAAAGTGGTCAAAAATGACATTTCTAAGAGTTCTGCTTTACTTTGAAGCTGTATCCTAAATTGAAGGGTTCTGAATATAGGCTGTTTCTATTCGAAATATTACCTGGCAAAATTATAGGATTCATCTGGAGAAAAGCTTTAGAGGCTTATTTGAATTCATGCTACCCAGACTTGATCCTCTTTTGGTTTCAAGAGACTCCCCAAAAGTGCTTCCATGGGCCAGATGCAAATTCTATATCTGTCTAAAATGTAATCTTAAAACTTACTCTTTAAACTTTCCTTAGAGACTCCTTCTTTAGCTTATGATATATACAAATGAGTAATCCAAGCATCTATATGTAGACCAAAAAAGAGAAACTCTCTCAAGTTACTGCTCTAAGGAGAGGCAGGGTTTGGGGAAGCCTCTTGGGCTCTTGCTTGCTTTTCTATTTTATTGCTCAAGCTGTAAAGCAGGTGTAGCTAACTACTTAAAGAAACTAAAATGAAACTATAAAACACAAATATCTACAACCAACTTATTAGCATAAAAATAAAATATTTTTCAAGACAGAGTATCTTGGAAAGTTCTTTCTGATAAAAACATTAAAGATTTTCTATTCCCATTAGTATTCAAACAAATTCTTAGCTCTTAATTACTTGAACTATTTTTAGATTAATACCATTTGCACATCTTGAAAAACAAGTTCAGGACTGAATCTTCACCATCTGGGACCTGCAAATTCTATGTGATAAACCTCTGGAAGAAGAAACAAACATACAGCTTCTCTAAGTATTTAACACTTAAAGAGAAATTTACATCCTTCTGGGAGCCTGATATGTCAATTAAATCCATACACTCTAGAAGCATCAAAACATGTTGCTATACTTTATTTTTTAATAAAGAGTATGGTTTTCAAAAAGACAGCACACAAAGCCCTTAAGACTTGTCTTGAACTTATGGACTGAAGTATATAGAGTAAAAATGTTATTAAGAGAGGGTTAAGCAGCACACAGAAACAAAGCTTGATCTTCAGGTCTGTTTCCATCACTTTTTCATTCAGAGCGGAATATCTTTTAAATTTACAAGTTGAATAAAATAAGTATTTCTATATTCAAAAGTATGAGTGAGCAAAATATATAAAACCTTATCTTTATCAACAGAACAAAAAAATAGCAAGGACAACAATTTATTAATTATACCTGCTCAGTAATGGAAATGGAAGTGGTGCTTATTTGGTGGATTACATTTTATCAAGACACAAATTCCAATTACAACCCATGAAAGCCTTTTTCAATACAAATATACTCATTCAGGGCAAAGTTCACTCACTAGAAGATTCCATTACAACAGCACTGTAATATTTGCTAACCATATTTCAAGGAGAATCCTAAAGTCAGAGGGGTCACCTAGAACCCTCTTCACACAGCAAGAGAAGGAAATAGAAATGTTAGCATTTGTTTCAAAAAAACAAAGGCATAAAAATCTGTAAATTCTGCATTAGGAGTCAGCTCTTAAAATATCTCTATTGTTGTCTCAGTTTGTATTTGCTCTCTGCAATACCCCAAACTGGCATTTTTTCCAAACTATTATATGGACTGTCATTACTTGCTAAAGATGTCCAGAACTCTGCTAAGGGATTAAATGGCCCTGCTCAGTGTTGGCTTTTGCATAGGAGCAGGAGGGTGATTTTTCACCCAGCTGTCATATCCCCAATACTTCAGGCTGGACCACTGCTGCTCCAGAGCATCCCTTTGCACTGGAGAACACAGTGATTCTTTCCCTTTCCTGCACCCATTGCCAGGCTGCTGAATGCAGCCATGAACAGGGCTCTTAACACATATGGTATTTCCTACTTTGAACTATTTTTGCTATTATTCTAATGCAAGTTCCTTAACACTTTTATGCATATCAATGCTGCATGTACAAGCATTTTTAAGATTTCAAAGGTTTTCATGATACCATCCTTACCTATGTAGTTTATCCTCCAGAATCTCCATGTACTTCTCAACATTTTCTTTTACACTGGTCACTGCAAAATAAAGGCCAAAGTTAGGTAATGATATAACTGTACAGTTTTATGGGGGTTTTCTTTTTTTAAACCAACTCATCTCTTACCCACATATTTTACACATGTCACTTAGGAATAAGAATTTCATTAATCTTTTTCACATTCAAATTGCAGTGTGGGTGTCTTCTCCCTTTTTTCTTGAAAGTCTATTGTATCTATATTGGAATAATAGATCAATAACAAATGCACTAGCCTCTTGGCTGGGCCAGAAAAATGTTGAGACTAACAAACACACAGTATGTAGAAGCTTCCTCTTGACAAAATAAAAAACAAACAAAGACAACAATGACAGCTAAAAAAAAAATCATCCCCACCAAAAAAACCAAAAAAAAAAGTACCCATGCAGTACACATGACTCCTCTTTATCTTTAGGAGAAGTAAGCCAGCCTAACAAATGCCTCAGTCCATGTACAACAGTCCTTTAAATTGTTATCAATCTTGTATCAAGCTTCTCTGATAAAACCAAAACACTATAGAATGAAAAGAAATACCACTGAAGTTTGTTATGAAATTGAGGTTAGGGTTTTTTGTGTTTTGGTGTCTGGGGGGATAGTTGTGTGTGTGTTTGTTTGTTTTTAAAGTTCAGACCTAGACATTGTCCGAGTCCCTACAACTTCTTCACCCAGAAGACACTCCAAAAGACTACTTACCATAACAGACAATAACAAGGCTGTTCTTTTCAATGACCATTGGTACTCCATCAATGGTAGAAAGTAAACCTCTTCCAGGAAAATGGAGGCTTTTAGATAATAACCATTTCCACAATATGACACCTTTTCTTCTCTCCTCCCTAACAGCTGCTCACAAAGTCTAGTAGGACTGTAAATCACTTGGTCTCTTTTAAAGTCTTAATTCATTGTACATCAAACATATTTTATATGAAGAGGCATCCTACAGAGCTTCGCTGTTTTTATGGGAAAAACATGCCACATGGATCAGGTACCCTGTGAGTTTACCCCCTCATCTCCCCCACCTTCCTTTCAACACAATGGCTCCAAGCACAGCTTACACACAAGTGCTTTCCCCCTTCTGTGTTCGTTGGGTTTTTTCCCCTCACAAAGTCAAATGTCACCCACCAAAGCCTGCCTGAAAACTCAGCATTAGCCAAATCAGCTGTGCTAAAGTTTACACACAGAGGAGTTCACTGAGGTAACACCATTAGCTGCAAGCATCAGGGTCAGTGTAACATCGACTGTCTGCAGAAGGTGGTGTTCACCAGGTCACACAGAAGTCACACATGACTGAAGCTGTCTGCAATGTAATGGCAAGTATAGAACACATTTTGCAAGGTTGATTTACTTTTTCGTTGTTTGTTTTGTTTTGTTTGAGATACCAGTTTATTAGATTAGCAAACAAAAAAAAAAACAACCAAACAACAAAAAAAAAAAAACAAAAAAAAAAAAAAAAAAACAAACTGAAACAAACAAAAAACCCAAACCCACCACAGCCCCAGTAGTCTGGAAGCAGGATTCTGCAATATTGTATTGTACATTGACAACTGCATTCGTTTATACATTCACAGGGCCAATTACTCATTAGAAAAGTGCTGATGGATGTTATGCAAAAGGGTTTATAAGGATTTCTGCAGTGGCACTGGAGACTAAATAAATTTCCCTAGCTTGTAGCAGTTCTGTAACAACTACAGGGTTTAGTAAAAGCTCACAGTTTCCTTACCATGCTTTTATTCCTACACTTCCTGCAGAACTGTGGAGAGCCTGCAAGACGGCAAGTCTTTCTTTAATGACACACTACAGCTTTATAAAAACTGCCACCACCTCTTGCAAACTCCCTATCCATCAATCCCCAAAAGTGCTGACCTGAGGCCCAGTGCATGCTTTGATAGCAAACAGCTTCAAGGTGTTCGGGTGCTGTACTTCCCCTTCTCTTGCCATTGTCACAGTGTCCTTCAACATCAGCTGTTACAACTCAGGGGCTTATTCTTTTGGATAATAAAGTCAGCAGATATTATTAATTTTTGGAGAGGGATGAGAAGAGGTGGAGAATCTGTTTCACACTCACTTTGTTTCTAACCGATATAGTGACTTCTTACGTTACATGAAAGATAAACCTTGCTTTCAATTTCTCCTGCTGCGCTCGTCACTTTTTAATTGGGTTTGATCTGATAGAGTAATTCGCACTTTCACAGTTCAGTCCTGCCCCTACATGCAATTTTACAGTGCCCTTGAAGCACACAGCTTAATATATCAGCATTATTCAATGACAAAAAGTAATGGACAAGAATACACCACTAGTCAAAAGTAGGTCAGCAAAAAGCTAACACTCATTTGGAAATCACCTCACATCACTAAACCCGACTCTCTCCTGTCAAACGTTTTAACTACATTAAAAGAAATGCAAACTTTGCTGCTGAAAGAGAAAGCTCCCCAGACTAGCTTTGTCTCCTTGCCTTCTTCTCTGTGTAATTGGAAAAGCTGTGACCTGGAGATTTTGCTGGAAGGAAAACATATCTTAAAAATCTGATTAAGTTTACTTCCCTTGCAACAAACTGTAGACAGCACTGCAACAAATACTTTCAGCCTTTTAGATCATCCAATGAAATAGAAGACAAGCAACACATTAGCAGATTTTTTGTTCTAATTTAATGAATCTATTCGCCACCACTTCAAAGCAAAAAAAAAAAAAAAAAAATGCAAACAGGAATCAAATGCAAACAGGAATCTGTATGTGCTTTCAATCTGGCCAAGAAAGTACTAGATGACAGAGAAAGAAAAGAAATAATAATTTATAAGATTCTTCTCTGTATGTCAAATGGTTTATTTTTACATTTAACTGAATGGGGTTGCCTTTTTCCATCACTTCTCTGGGGATTTACATGCTTAGCTTATATTGGCCTTGAGGGAAGTTATTAAAATAAAGAAGTATAAATTCTCTATTAAAATAAAGAAGTATAAATACTCACAGAAGAACAAAATACAAGGTTATTTGCTAAGACTAAAAATAAACTTCTCTTGTGAAGTATTAATTGAAGAAAAGTGAGTCAGCATTTCTTTCCCTTATTTTATCTTAAATTTTTCTTCCTTCTTACAGCAGCTAAGTCCAGTCCTGGAATCAGTTCTGGTCAGACAGGACTGAGAAGCAACAGTGAGCTCCTGTGGTGGCCTTTTAATTGCTACAGAATGTAAATCTGCCATTTCAGAAGCTGCATAGATATCATTCAATCATTAACCTACGTAGCATTCCTTTAAAATATCATTACATGTCATTTCTCATCTGAAAGCAGCCCCAGTGGGGTAATGCTATTTCTATTACTTACAGAGAATATTCAAGCCTGCACATGAAAGCGTTTCATTACTTTTATTCTTCAGTCTCTTATTCTTTGGTCCTCAAAAACTGAACTTAAGAAGACCTAAGGACTACGAGATATGCTTTGGATTCTGTGATCAGTATTTTCTAAAACTTTATAAAACCTGAGTATTTGACTGGAGATACCTCAAACCCAGTGTTCATATGGATGCTCCAGATGTAAATTGTTGGCAACTCAGAAGAATAAATCTTTAAAATTGAATAAGGGTCTTAAAAAATAGTAGTCAATATCACAGTAGTTTTCACAGATCAGTAGTTCTTTACCAGACAAGTCATTCACCGAGTCCAAGAAATACGAAATCTGAAGTAAAGTTTTTGCATTCCATACTAGAAACGCATTATTTTTTTTTTCTTGGTTTTTTTTTTTGTTTTGGTTTGGTTTTTTGTTGGTTTGTTTTTGGTTTTTGTTTTTTTTTTTTTTAATGGATAGACAGTGTGGATGAATAATGACATACAGTTTCACACAAAATTAAAGGTTGGAAGAGATGCAATAGCTCCTACATCAACATCCAGCATAAAAAGAACTGCCAGACATTACCTGCCTGCATGACAAGCCTGATACCTACAAAATTAGCCTTTCTGATCCACAAGCATAATGTTCCTTTTCAAATATTATATTAGTAGAATAAAACTCCCACTGGCTTCAGTGACATTTTTGCCTGACTCAAGGATCTAGGAATAAAAATAAAAATAACTGCATAGACACACATTGATCTAAGGACAGAATTAGGTGTGCACAAGGCTGACATGTCCCTTCTCCTGTCACTACTATACTTTTTTTAATGTAAAAATTGTTATTAATACTAAGAGACAATGAAAGCAGAAAATTATTCTATTCAAATCATTCTGATATTTTCTGTCATGGAAAGATGTGCTACATTAATATGTGAAGTTGGGGTCTGAAAAACTGAATAATAACTTTGATATATTTAAAGGTTCACTTGAAAAGAGTGACACTTGAGATGACATCTTAGCTGCCCAACTACATGTCAAGATGATTTATCAAGCCCCAGTAACAAGATTTTGGATTACAGAATAGAAAGGAATTTTGCATCCTGAAGACAGACAGGGGAAAACCCCAAAGAACAAGCTCTGTGAAGAACAAAGGCCACTCACCTATGAATTGCTCTCAAGGAGCTCAAGTAGAAAGAACAGAAAAGGTCAGGATTAAAGGCACAAAAATAAGTCCCTTATTAAAAAAGTGTAAATACTTTAAAAAGGCAAATGAAATTCTATGCTGGTTCCCTGTCATCCAGTAATGAAGTAAATACCAAGATATGTAGTTATTATCTGTCTTTCCCAGTAATTGTGGTTTGTTCTAAGAAATGTACTAATCCTCTGAATAACATTGCAACACAGCAAAAAATAAATGAAGAAACTACTGCCACCACAGATGAGGTGGCAAAAATTTGGGATTGTGCAATTAGAAACACTACATAAAGGTGAACTGGAAACACAAACATCTGTACTAAACAGCTAAGAAATGAAAGCCAAACATTTAAAGACACAACCCAATCTTACTCGACGGAGTTGAAAATATTCCCTACCTAACTGGAGATGATTCCATAACTCAGTCCCAAGGTTTTTCCCTCCTTCTGTAAGCTGCTGGCCTGGAGAACAGGATACTGTCCTGCCACAGAAATGGAAAGCTGTGCTTTGCAGTGGCATAGCAGTGGCAGGCAGCTCAGGAGCAGCAGTTCTGCTGGGACTGAGATCTGTGCATGCAGCAGGGCTGCACCATGCAGGGCTGCCAGACAGCCTCAGTCCCTCTGGACAGAGGAGTCTGCAACAACAGCTGGGTGATTCAGCAAAGTTGATCTTATCACAATCCCATCCCACAGGAGAAGAGAGGGCTTTCAGGGATCCACTATCAAATGACACTCCACTGCTTTCAGAGCTCTCAGAGGGATGGAGTATGTAGTATCTTGTCCATGTGAAGATTTCCACCAGCATCACTTTCCTCTCCAGCACCAGACAGTCAACTGCTCTGATACCATAGGGCAGCACTTCTGATATATAGAAGAAAACAACTAAAGGTTCCATCTGGAGCATCACGGTCTTAAAATACTTTTCTCACTCTCACAATTAAAATCTTAAAGGATATTTCCACTTTATATCCTCTAACTCTGGAAAAATATAGGAAGTAATAAAAATCTACAAAGAGTAATAGAGAAATACAGAAGTGGCAGAACACAGGACAGCGTGGCAATTTGGCCTAATAGTGCACTGAAACAGGAAAAGACTGAAACAGTGCGAACAATTTGCCTTCCTCAGGAAGTTCCCCTTGGAGCTGTGGATACTGTTGGATACAGAGTGTCTACTGTTCACTTTCTCCCTAGCACGTAGGTACATCCTGAACAGGAGGAAGCATGGCCTAACCTCCAGACATGCTGGGAATGGGTGGGCACTGCAAGCCCAAGAGAAAGAGCTTCCTCTATTTAGGAGATCACATTTGGCCAAATTTTTCCAGGTCATTTGGAAAGATGGCAGTATTTTACACATAGCAGAAGTAGGCAAAGAAAATGCTCCTTCTGCTTGTGTCAAAGTTCTCAGCGTATTTACAGATGGCTTAATTTGTAGACCTTGGTGCAACAATGATTTTGAGCATGCAATAAGACAAGTCACACCTTGCCTTTGATGCAAAAAATTACAACTTAACACAGATAGCATACAGAAGATACTGATTTAAACAGAGAAGCCACATTCTGCTCTCAAGTTAGATGTCAGGGCAGATATAAGTTATGGAAAATCTCAGAATGAACAGAAGTTTGACAAAGAAATAAAAACCAGAAAATAGATCTTACAAAGAGAAATGACAGGAGGTGCCAGTAGCTCTGCCTGTAACAACTGACAATTCTGTCTTTGAGAAGGCATAAAAGGTTTGCAGAGGCGACAATGAGCGGGGAAAACCACCCTGCATAAAAAGGTACATTTGAGAAACAGACATTCCCAGGATCTGCCTCCTGAACCTTCATTGTTGCATGCAGTACTTTTCATCCAAAGAGACAGGTGACCCTTCAAGTTCTGTGATGATTAAATTGCCTACATTCAAGAGAATTACCATACTTTCACATGGTTTCTGAGTTTCTTTCAAATTTCTGAAAAATCTGTCAAACCTGACACAGGGATTCCTTCCATGCTACATGTGGGAGACAGCAGGCAGAAGGAGGCAAATTACTTTCAGTAAATAATTTACCTTAAAAAAAAAAAAAACCAGCTGAAATTTTACGCATTGTTTTATTACACAGTACCAAAGCAAGCATAGTGATTCTAAACTGAAGGGGCAGCAGTCACCAGAGCTCACAATAGGATGAAAAAAGATCAGCCTTGATACTTTAGATATATAAAGAGTAGGGAGAGTCACAAAGCACATAGCACCAGACCACCCACCTGTGCAGCTCCAGGTCTGGAAGAAGCCTCCTGGCCTTCCAACCTCTCCCCTGCATGTACCACCTCTGTAGTAACCACAGGCTAGTTGCAGACCCCCTGTCACAGGTTTGGTTACTTTTCCACACACGATTCAAAAGCTACAAATGATTGGAGTGCACTAAATGGAATTTTAAATTGGCTGCAGAAAACCAGAGAGAAAACCATTCCTACTGCATGTGTTTGGTACTGGATGACAACATTGTCATTTCAGGGAAATCTGTGCTCAAATGAAACTATCTCTCTGCTTTACACTGCTGACATAAATAAGCCAACTTACCCCAGAAAGGTTTTCTTCACTGCAGACAGGTTTAACATTATTTAAAATTAGATAGGACATGGATTTATGCACAATTTCTAGCTCCAGAGTGACTGTATAGTACCACTTCTGAAAGAATGCTGGAGATTGTCACCAATAACATCCTCAGGGGATGAAGGCTCCTGAACTCTCCTATGGGAAAGTGAAGGCTGAGTTTTCCTCTCCCATTCCATCACATGGATGCAGGACCATCCTGTTTTCCTTGCTTCTCTGCAAACCACCAGAATCATTGTTTACACTTTGTTACACAACTTATTAATGTACTTTAGTATTGAAAGTATCATCTCTTTTCCAAAACCCATGAGAAAAGTTTCCTTTCACTTTCTATCCTCGTTTCTCTTGCATTCTTTACTAAGCAACTGGGGAGGAATGAAGGGGAAGGCAGAGGTATCAGAGAGCAATCTGCTTACATTTTCTCCTACCTGGTTCTCCTCTCTGCCTGTTTGCCACCTATTACTTCAATCCTCTGCTGACCATCTGTTCAGCCTCCCTGCTTTTTTCCTTTCTCCTCACAAAGCAAAGCCTGAACATCAAGGAGAGGCATGTGTCCAGCTTGTCCTCTGTAGATTGTCAGCAGTCACAAGACATCATCTGGAAATCATTACTCACCCAAACACGGCAACCAGACTCAACATGTGCAAAGGCACCAGAAGAGTTCAAACTCGTTACTTTAATTGCCACAAGTTTTTCCTGGAAGTAAGATTTATTTTAACACTGTTAGATAAGATAAAAAGACCCAGAATGAGCCCTTTATACAGCTATCCAAGACAAACAACAGAGAACAATTAAGGCTTTATGCACAGGCTAAGCTCCATGACAATTACTGACAACACCTAATGCCTATGTTATGAAAGGCAGGAACAGGTCAAACATTTTTGTCTGACAGACAAACTATAAAACAAGTGAAATCACAATTCAATTTTTAGCTTAAGAGGATACTTCACAGCTAATATGGACGATCCATAGACCACAGGACATGTCACAGCCATTCAACAACATCAAGGCTTCTTAAAGACACAGGAGCTGGTTTCAGGCAGCTGTTCTGCTGAACTTCCATGTATGCAGTCTTACACCTAATTCTTTAGTACCTAAATTGCAACTAAAAAATTATATTAAATTACTAACCCACTTAGGTGTTTTAATTTAGGGTCACAAAGGAAAGATGACCAAAGATTTTTCTCAACCACCCTAACCCCTCCAGAATGGTTTTTTTTTTTTCTAAAAGGACTCTGCAAAGTATCATGCTAGTCTGCTGATACTGCTGATTGTTCTGTTTCTATCTCAACATGCTTGCTAGTCAGACCATACAAATCAGCAAGAGCCCAGGCACCTACAGAGAGACAGCCCTAAGTCAGAGGACAAAATATTTTTTTACTTCAACAAATACAATTAATTATTGCAGAAATTGTTTCCAAAACTTCTTTATAGAACAAAACCACATCACTGCAACACACGAAAAAAAAAATTAGAAAAATGGAATTTACCCCCAAATGCTGCTGTAGAATCAGGTTACTAAAAGAATAAAGGGAGAGCAGCTTACAAGCATAAGAGCTTTGAAAAGCAACCAAAAAAGTGAAAAAAGTGTTTAAAAAGCCAGTGCTCTTACTGACAAAGGAAAATCACAAATACCTTCATAGTAGAACAAATTGCTACTAAGACATCAGTCCTTCAGATAATTTTAAAGAAAGAAAAGTGGAGCTTAAAGGCATATACTGAAGGTTAGAAGTAATACAAATTGCAATAGTGATGAGAAAGAATATTCAGAATTCCAAGCTATTTTTTAACAACCTTGAAATGACATCAAATAAAGCAGGGACTTCCTGTACCAAGGCTTACAAACGATACCTGCAAATAGCACTAGCTTACATTTTTGTGCTGCTGTTCCCTCCGAGGATCTAGAACAGGTCTTGAAACTTCAGAGAAACAGCAATTTCTTTTTTAAAAAATAGCTGACAGTGAGACCATGATACAGAGAAGCAGTGTCCCACATACACAGAAGTTTTCAGAAACTCTTTGTAAACTACTTGACCACTGTTGGCTGTACCAGTCATCCTTTCTGCAATGCAATTACAGGGCTTCCAAACAAGAAAAAATGTGAAGCTGCTCAGCAGAGAGGTTGAGCAGAGCCTGTTCTGCAGCCATTTCAGAGACAAGAGAGTTTTAATATATCACTTTCCTTAATCCCTAATAATCTTTGCCCTAGCTGCTTCCTCCTGACGTTATGCAACCTGCACATAATGACATATGAGTTTCATTAAACACACAAGTAATATTTGGCTATGCCTGCCATATCAATGTAAACATGATGCTTTTGACCATGAACATGCAGCAATGCCTTAAAAGCCTCTCTGCTCCTTACACACAAAGCTGGGGCAGAGATTTACACAATGTAAGTGGGAGAATTACTGCAGCTGAGCAAAACAGATGTACCTACAAAAACATACGTGCACTAAGTGCTTCTACTAATCCTGAGCACCCAAAAGGGCAGAAGCACAGACACAAGGGCACACTGTTGAGTGGACAGATGTTTTCTGAACTGCTTTCAAGACAGGATCATTAATTTAATTGGCCGACTTCAAAATGTTGTTTACACTGTAAATTCTTTGCTAGTTTTCTTATTAACTTCCTAGCGCAAAACTCTACTGCAGTAGAGCTCTTGAAAACAACAGCTTTAATATCTCTAAGCTAAGGTGGTCACAACAAAGGCATAAGATTTCACATTGGGCGATAAACTGCACTTTATAAATTAGTTGTACACACCACTTTACACTGCATAATAAAAAAGGGATTCCAATGACGTTCCAATGGAAGACAAACTCCAGCACATTTCAGATTACCAGGTAATTGATGGTACCCTCTCTTTCTTATCTTTTTTTTCCTCTATACCCTCTTTGGTCACCAGAGCCAGGCATAAATCTACATCTTCCCTTTATCTGGATGAACTATAAAATATTTGAGCTCTCTGTAGCTTTGTTTTTGTTTTTTAAAAGAAAATTAATATTTAGCTTAGAAAGATGATTAAAAAAAGCAGTCTTACTATTCAAAATATCTTTCTAGATTGAAGCAGACAGTTTCAGCATCAATAGAAAATATTTTGTTTGAAATTAAACCCTAAGACCTCTGTTTCTGAAATGTCCATAAAGGAAAGAAATTAAAGGTCTTGCCCTTCCATATTGAGTCTCTGCATTGCTATATTGTAAGTAGGATGAGTGAACTCATTCTTCAAAGCAGCAGAATGCTTTAATACAGTAGCCTTTTAAAAAAATTCCCTGGAAATAGTGATTTCTGTTGAAACTGACACTCTTTCTTGACTTTTGACTATGATTTTCTTTCTCATACATTTTATTTGCCATATGACCCAAGCTGTCTCCCTCCTGACTCCTAAGTCTATGCTGTTTGTTTCATTTTCTCCTCCGCTCTTCTTTTCAGTTTCTACTCTGCCTTTCAAATTCCTCTTTTTCAGATTTTGTCAGCTTTGCTCTTTCACTTATAAAGTGAAATGATTTATAAATCATTCAATACCACAGGGAATTTTACTTCTGGTTTTGCTCTCCATACCAAACTTGCAGTGTTTAAGCCACTTCTAGAAAGGGAACTTCTAAGAACAAGCTAGTAAGGACTCCTGAGACAGCAGTTTGTGGACACTTTACTGGTCATTCTGGTGATGTTGAAACAACTTCCCAATAGCTGATATATACTCTTCTATAATACCTTAATTGAACATTTTCTATTACAAAATGTTCTTTAGGTATGATTTCAAATGCTTAGATGATGTAATCTTCATGATCTAAATATTTTTCAAGTGTCACCTTGAAAAGGATAATTTTAATTTCCTAAGTTTTCAAGACATGGGGCAGAAATCCAACTCTGGCAAAAATCAAGATCCGTATCTTCAGAACATCCCAAAACCTGCAGCAAGAACAGCATTATGAGGCTATTCCAAAATGTCCAACGTTAAGATTAGAATTATGCCTCCTCTCTTAACCGTCTCACTAAGGTGCAAGTGCAGCAGTAACTTCTGGACATTCTCAGGACAAACTAATCAGCTCTACAGACAACACCCATCCATGTCCCACCATTCCTTCATGGAAAAGGTGGACAGGCAGATGGAATTGTCCACTGGCTGGACCACAACAAACCTGGGCTGTGACACCTAAAGAACGAAATTTTCTGTTGAGTCTCACAGCCTGAAAATAGAGAAGATGACTCAGGTTTCCTGTTCAAGTTTCCAGTCTAATTATTGGACAGTTAACAGCTTAAGAGAGACAGTCTGCCCAGAAACCACTGGAGAAAAGAGAAGTAGAAGGAGTCAAATAGGGAAAAAAAGTCATGATGAAGAGCAGGTTGAAAGGTGCTGCTGAAGAACTGAGCCCAAGGGAAGCTCCATTGGTCTGCAGCAGACAAGCGGATTACAGCTGACTTTCTAGGGCACTCTGTTCAAGTGTGACTAGAGCCAAGTGGTACAGTTTGCCACACTGGAGAATGATTTTTCAATTGAGCTGCTGCCTCTTTGCCTGGCTGACTGACTAATATGTCAGTTGAACAATAAGAGTGGTTTTTCTGTCGTCTTCCCTCACAATTCAATTTTGAACGTTGGGACAAATTGCCCACCATCTAATAGAAGTGGACGTGTACCAGCCTGCATGTTTAGGCAAATTTAAGGAACATTCAACATTTTCCCAACTTTAAGGCAGATTTTGCTGCTAGCACCAGGTCAAGTTCTAGAAATGAGAAATGCTCACACAGCAAATGCTTCCACAGTGTTGGATTGCAAGAGGCTTTTTCAAAGCGCTGTTTGTGCATTTTAGCCGTGAAACTTCCAGGGATATCAGCAGGAGTCACACAGCTAAATCCCCAAGCAACACTTTTGGAAGATGACTTATATTTAAAGGAGGATTAGAAGAAAATACTTCTTAAGCCATTTTCCATGTAACATTATCAGTCTAAAATTTGGAGAAATACAGAATCATTTGGGGGAAATACATTATTCACTGGGTATCAATTTTTCCATCCAATTAGGCTGGGCAGCTACGCTGAGTATTTAACACACACCCTTGCTTCCCCCTTCCTTTCCACAGAGTGTATATATTAAACACAAGTTAAGACTTCTGGGTTTTCAACTTTGTTGATTTTACATTCCTTCTGGGATTTAAAGTACTACTTTGTTTAATTATTTTTCCTCTACTCATCCACAGTATTGAATGACAGTAATAATGAACTCAGAATCATTGTACAAATCCCAGTAGGAACCATTCACAGTTTGCTAATAGGACATTATATTTGCATTACCAAGTTCAGTTCAAAGCACGTCGTGTAAATTAGCTCTGAGGGTTACTACCATGAATCTAAAACCAGAACATCAGGTCAATTAGCACAGCTCCAAAGTACAGCATTTTGGGTGAAAACAGAAGGGGTATGATTAAAATTCTAGGAAATCCTCTTTTCAGCTAAGTGCCTCTGAAAAGATGTCTGGTTTCACTTTTGGGAGAAACCAGAATGTCTCAGCTCACAGCAGTGTAGCCTGATGCCAGTGATCCTGATGCCTGATAAGCACTATTGACCCGTTCTAAAGAGAGGGCAAAATTAACTCCCAGGAGGTGTGGAAATCCTCAGAACCCCACTGAGACACTTCCTTTCCCATCCAAATTAAAAGAACAGGTGAGTAGGAGGAAGATGTGTGAATTTAACATAGAATATATTGCTTACATAAAAATGCGACTAACTCACAAAAGATGCTCAGTTTCTCCACAGAAACAAACCCAGCACGCTCCAACCCACAGCCAGAGACTAAAAAATAACAGTTCAATAATGCTGAAAGGAGGCCCACAACAAATTAAGGCAAGGCATTCCCAGCAGCAACTAGTAAGACTATTTAGTTTTGGGGCAGACAAACATACACGTATGCACACACAGAGAAATATGGAAGCAGTTAATGAACTTAATGAACTTCAGAGCCCACACAGCATCTTTGGACAAACTGCTGGAATAGAAGCATGTGAACACGACAGGAGAAGAGGTATCCTAATGAAGCTCTACCTCAGAACTACAACTCTGATGAAGCCAGAAGGTGTCACCTAAAAAATGAAAGGAAGGGCCAATGGATATTATTCTGGTCAAGTCTGCTAATCAGTCTAGATCCTACAGTCAGTTTAGGTCAGTCTCATCAAGCCATCAAGTCAGCACAGTACATGGGTTATACTCTGTCTGTACTCTGCCTGGATAAAGATGATCTTAAGATTCATTCCTTGGAACATTTTGTGGTTAAGCTTCTAAAATTTTAGTGTAACTGCCTTTAAAGGCTGCTTATTCTGTAAATGCTAAAGCAAAAAACATCATTATTCTCGGCAGAAAGATACTTCAAATAACAGTTAGGGAATTTCAAAATTATTTTACCTTCAAACAAATTACAGGATTTCAGATTACACAACAGAAGTCATTCAATAGACAGGCTTTATAGTGAACTGTATAAAAATGGTCATTCCTCACACAAGAAGATGACTAGAGCTGGGATACAGAGGGGTATTTCATCATTAATATTTATAAATCTTTAATTCATTAGGCTGTAGCCTAATGGGATCTATATGGGCTGAACCAAGCAAAACGCCTCACAAGGCCTGAAAGAAATTACTGTGATATAAACAGGACCAGGTAGAAAGGTACAAAAAAAGAGATACTGGGAAACAAATTTGGATGTTTTGAGTCGAACACCTCTGCAAAATACTTCCAGGTCCATGTGCATGACCATCTAAATAGCTGTAACCTCCTGGTGGAAGTTGTGAGAATGAAAGGATTTGCCTATGTGAGAAAACAGCACACAAATATATAACAGATTCCACCCTAGCTGCAATGCAAACTGATGTGTGAAACAGAAAATGGGCTTTTAGTGAATTATAAACAGCTGGCAAGGACTGAATACTCAGCTGGGTGAAAAATGCTTTATATGGAAGACAGTAACACATGACAGATCAGAAAGCATACGTAAATTGAAATAAAATGAATATGTTGTCAGAATACAAACAAACGAAAGTCGTATTTTGGAGAGTAAGCACTATAAGATGCTTACTATTGCATGACACCTCAGCAACAAAGAGAGATGAGCTAGAGTGCCCAGAAAAGTAAATGATATTTGGTATAATAAGTGCTTCTGAAACTAGGTAGAATAACACAAATCAATTGACTGCTTATTGTACACCTACTTGGTAGCATAGGAAAGCTTAGATTAGCCTTAGGAGCCTTAGATTACAAGCACAAATGAATTTGCACAGGCAGTGAAGCCATGTGTTACTGCAAGATTCAACAGGATCTACTATGAAAAAAAATTCTCTCTTTTAAAGGACTATTCAGCTGAATTTGAATTCTCCAAATTTTTTCAAATCAGCTTATGAGCTGTTTTCTTTCCTTATTTCAATTACAACTGTTCTTTTCAATTTGATGTTCTTTTTTATTGGGTTCCTCACAGCTAATGTTTCTTCCACCACTTTTTATTACCATTAAAGAGGAAGAGAAATTCTCAAATATTTTGTCCTGAAGAAGAAAAAAAAAACCACAATATTTTTCTGTCATTCTGCGTTTCTATATCCACACCAAAAAATCAATTACAAGTTTCCTTTTAACATACACAGATGCACAAATGTACCTCAATTTGTGTCAGACTTCTAGGTGCATCCACAAAGTGTCAGGGCAAGCAAGAGTGGGGACCTCTCTTGTTTAAACCTCTGTGTTTAACATGATTCTGTCAGTCTATTACCTCCCTAATGAGTGGTGCAACTCTTATTCTTAATTGTGCATTATTTCCATTTTCAGCATTTTTAAAACTAAATTATCTAAAGAGAAAAGATGTCCAAAGGGGAATCATACCCTAAGAAAATGCATTTGAGTAGCAGCAATTAAATACTCACTTTCCAAAAAGTTGTGAGGCACAATTGCTTAATAATGATTCATTTCAAATGAACCCAGAGAAACAGATTTTTAATAACTTCATTCTCCTTGGCCTTCCCCAGAAGATATTTAAACAGGGCACACAACTGCAAGCAGCAGCAGGAAGCCAGTATTGCTTCACTAAAGCAAAATGGAGCATGTCAGCATAGGAAAATACAGCACAGGAAAATACAGCTGCCTACTTTGATTTCTAGCATTGCATCTTTGGTCAAAATATATTTTTTGTGGGAAGTTCCATGACATTTGGATAGCTACAATTCTTTGAAAAGCATTAACATATTTATGTTTTCATAATTATTTTTTAACAGAGTTTTGAGCACTTGTTCTCCCACCAAATCTGTAAGAGGTATTGGCCAGCTGAACTGCTCAAATTGACAGCTGGCAGCCAGGTGTGGTCATTTCACAGGACTGACACACAACTCCTGCCACATGAGGTTGTCACCTCTTCCTGCTGGGCTTCTTCACAATTTACTAAAATCCATTCTCTGTGCTTTAAGGAGCTCTCCTCAACTTTTTCTGTCATGCCTTCTTTGAAAAACAGGAATCTCTGGTTCATGGAGGTTCTGGAGCAGAAGCACACTGGAGGCCAGCAGAGAGTGGACAGTGCCACCTCCTGCCCTGAGCTCACGGGCCATGCCAGCCCTCTGCTGCAGCCAGCCAGGCATGTAATGGCTAACCAGGTTCAGATGGCACATCAGACCTGCCAGGCTTGCACAGTGCAAGGAGGAGTGGGGAAACACACAAAATGAAGGGGAATGAAAAGAAACCCTTGTGTCACAGCTTCTGTCACCCTGCCATAAAAATCACCACGTAGTCTAGTAAGAATCACCTTTGATTAACTTTTTTTCTTCTGCCCTCCTTAGTTAAGGAATTAGCAACAAAAGCATTAAATGACACTGGATTTCCTCTGTTTGATTTGCACTGTCTTAAGACTTCATCAGTTCTGAAAGGTGTTAGTGTAATCTGCTTTCTACTGGGCATGGGCAAGGCCACACAGATAAACCACATCTCACTTGTAACAAAAATAAAAGTAATTATCCTGCTTTGCCAATTATTTGAAGAATATTTGTTCTTTTGTCCTGAACTGCCCAAGAAACAGATTCTGCAGCTTCACTATTTAGCTATAGTGCTTCTTGTATTTACAGTGATTTCTAGGAAAACAATGCTACTCTCAAGTACATTTTTGTGACGGATTTTAATTTTCTCTGAGGGCAGTTTCATTCTTAGAAATGACACAATACTGCAAACGTTCTTTAGATAGAGAAGAAATACACAGGCACCCTAATAAGCTATAAATCCTTTCCACAAGCTTCTGCTGTCTTTTTAAGACTTAAATTATCTTTGTTGCTGTGGATTGGGTAATCATAGCATTCCAGATGTGGATGAAGGAACCAGATGGACAACAGAGAAAATAAAATCCTTCACTGTCCAAAAAAGTCTATTTCAGGAAAAAACTTCTTACAAAAAGCACAGAGGCAGCAATGTACTTAGGGTACCCTGATGGGAATTCTAGCTGATGGGAACCACAACTATTTCAGATCAAGGAGCTTCAGACCAAAGTGACAGCTTGTATGGCTGAACTGTATTTAAGGGCAAATCTCAGTCTCCTGTAAGTGTACTTTGTTCACTGCAATGGCTGAAATGAAATGCGGAATTCTCATTTTTTCCTAAAACACTGAGAAGATTAAATGTCTTCTGGACTTGCCAGGACAGTTAATAGAAGACCCCTTTGGGAATTATCTTTTGGCATAACGAGAGCAGCTCTCAGGCTACTTGGGCTTCTGCCCAAGCTCAGATGTTCCATACCCAGCAGCCTGCAGATGTCAGCTGCATGCACCCTCCTCCATGAGGCAGCAGAGTGGGTCCCTCAGGGGTCACTAGTGGGGCTGGCACTGTTCAGCATTTCTGACAGCGATGCTGATGGTGGGATGGAGTGCTCCCTCACCAAGTTCACTGAAGACACCAAGCCTTGTGGTGCAGTCCATGCACTGGAGGGGATGGGGGATGGCATCCAGAGGGACCTGGACAGGCTGGAGTGGTGGGCCCATGCAAACCTATGAAGTTCAACCAAGCACAGTGCAAGCTCCCACACGTGGGTTAGGGCAATCCCAGGCACACATACAGGCTGGGCAGAGAAGGGACCGAGAGCAGCCCTTCCAGCAAAGATTTTGGGGTGATGGTTAATGCACAACTCAACATGAGCTGGCAATGTGCACTCGCAGCCCAGAAAACTGAGGAAATCCTGGTCTTCATCCAAAGGAACATGGCCAGAAGGTCAAGGAAGGTGCAGTGGATCCTACCACTGCACTCTACACTTGTGAGACCCCCCACCTGGAGTCCTGCATCCAGCACTGGTGTCCCAACAGAAGAAGAACATAGAACTGTTGGAGCAAGTCCAGAGGAGGCCACAATATTGCTAAGAGGACTGGAGCACCTTCCCTATGAACACAGGCTGAGAGAGTTTTGTCTCTTCAGCCTGGAGAAGAAAAGGTTGTAGAAAGACCTCATTGCAACCTTCCAGTGTCCAAAGGGGGATACAGGGAAGCCAGAGAGGGACTCTTTGTCCAGAATGCAGTGATAGAACAAGGGGGAATGGGTACAAACTGAAAGAGGGTAGGTGTAAATTACATATTAGGAAGAAATTCTTTACTGTGAGGGTGGTGAGACACTGGAACAGGATGCCCAGAGAGGTTGTGGATGCCCCAACCCTGGCAGTATTTAAGGCCAGGTTGGGTAAGACCCTGAGCAGCATGGTCTAGTGGGAGGTATCCCTGCACATCCCAGGGAAGCTTGGGACTGCATGATCTTTAAAGTCCCTTCCAACCCATAACATTGTACAGCTCTATAAACCACTCATCACCCTGCCTTTAAATGAGTACCATTTGCTACTGGATCCCAAAAACTATCTGAAGCTCTTCACAGAGAGAGGAGCTGTTTCACCATTTCAGTTACATGAACAGAGACTCAGAAGGACATGGGTACTGTGTCAACACCAGCTGAGAGTACAGGGATCAGAGACAGGAACTGAATCCAAGCGTCCAACTGCTCAGTTTGTGGCTCCAAACTGCACACTGCTTCAACAGAGCCACAGCCTAAGACTAAACACAACCAAAGTCAAGGCTACCTCTAAAAGCATTATCGAGGTGAAAGCAAGTCCCATCCTGAGGTATGAAAGAGGGTACACTGCATACTGGCAATGCATGTTTCACCCCAGGTGATGGGCTGGATCATTGTGCCACCTGAAGGACCAGAAAGCTTCAAAAGTTCACTGGGGATATCCCTGCTATCAGAAATAGCCAGTGTTCAGGGAGACTGTTTTCCAGCCTCCAGCACTGGGATGCCCACCCCTCACACCAAAGGACAGCTGGGACATGCCAACAGTTTGTGCAGGGCAAGACACCCCAGGGGACAGATTTTATGACTTATTGTGACAGACAATGCCTAGCAAGGGAGCCCTCAAACTCTCCTCAAAGGGAGACTGTAACTTGCAAAAGTCAAAGCAAAAAGTTAATCAACTGGTACAAACCACAGAAACAAACTCTAACTCCTTTCATCCCCTCAGCAAGGCTCTGCTTTTGACCTGCTTTTTTCCTCATTTTTTTTTTCCTACTTCCATTTACTCTTCTTCAAAAAGATTACCAACAAAGGTACATCCATCTGCAGGTACAGCTTCAGTATCTGCACCAACTGCCTCTGTAGCTATAGAGCCAGTGCCAGCGTGCAGCTTAACCCCAAAACCACAGGCAGAACATCTGCAGCTCAGGTGGGCTGGTGGGGAAGGCAGCCTTTGGGAAAGGGGACACGCTGAGGTGTATGATAAGCACAGGACCTGCTGCAGGGAGAGGGGTTAGAGGGTACCACAGTACTTCATTCTGAATCCAATAGGTTCAAAGGATGGGAAGAGAGTGGCAAAGACTGTAAAACAGAAATGGGAAGATCCCATGCCACAAAACAATTTCCCTCTGTTCAGCACAGACATTTAGGTCTCTGCATCTTTGAAAGACAGGCTGATAAAAGTGATGCCAGCAAAATCCTGTTTTAGCTGCATTACTTAATATGCTTCCAGCTCAGCATTACCATCCCCTCACAGACTGAAATGGCCAACACACACAAAGAGATCGACCTCAGTGTGAACAGCTGCCTCTAGTGCTGCATCAGCACAACCCATCACAGGCAAGTTACTTGCCACAGGGCATAACAGGGAACACCCAGTCCAAGCACAAGTCAAATGGTATTTCAATTCCATGATTTTGATTAGCTTTCTTCCTATTATATTTTTTTCACATTTCTCTTTATAATTTTGATAAAAATTCTTCCGCCTACAAGCTCAGTACTTTTAGACTTTCTAGTAAAAACACAAAAAAATGTTAAGAGATCCCTCAAAATGCCCCTTGAAAAACTTACCTCTGTTCTGAGCGGCTTCAGCTAAATTGAAATATTTATAAGTGAAATAGAAGAATGAAAAGAAAACCAGAACATCCTCAAGAATCAACACAACACAAAACACAAGGAGCAGAAAGGACCCACGTTAGCAGAAACATCTCCACAACTGACACTTTCAAACTACCAAAATCCTCCAAAAATTTCCAGACCAAGCTTGATATACAAGCTTCAAATATTTCTGTGCCATCTAAGTGGGATTTTCCTCATAAGAGGCAGAAAGTGCCCTCCTGCCAGAGAAAACATGTGAACAATTGGAGAAATTAAATAAATAATAATAATAAAAAACCGCTTATTCCATTACTCACCCTGATGTCCATTTTTAGTAAGTTTAGTTACTATTTCTCTCATTGACAGCTTTGTATCCTTTTTCCTGGTCATCTCCTGAGATCAGCACCTCTCAGTAGTTCTGCTTCTTGGGGAACAAAACTACAACTCTGAGACTTTCCTTTAATTGCTCTTCCTGAACAATTAAACTTTTTATCTAATAATAATGGATTTTGAGTTCAACCTCTCACAGCATTCAGTAATGTTACTAAAGCTCTGCTTCAAAACAGCCCCAAACTATTAGCATATTGCATAAAAAATAATGATAATTGAAGACAGAATAATTTTAAACTGTGGTCAGGAACAAAAACCAAAACTCTGAATTTATAAAGAAACAAAAAATTTTCATTTCAGGATTTATAAGGATTCTCTTATCTTTTCCATGAAGATTGTATCAGATTTGACTGAGAACGACAGAACAAATTATTGATGGGGTGAGGCATTGCAGATTGAATCCAAGAGTTCAAATAGACAGTGCTCACAGTACTGCCACTGGAAAAAAGGAAGTGAAAATCTCTTTGTCTGGGAGTTTTATGCAGGTGGACAAAGGAGCTGTGATTGAGGCAGAGTCTGGAAGCCTACTGCTTCAAGTCCTGATGAGCATTCATGGTTCACAGTAGGAAACTGGCACAAGAAGATGTGACAAGGATAGAGCAAGGGGTCATAGGACTGAGCTCCTCTAATGACAGCCTGTGTGGAAGGGGAAGTCAAACAGAAAATATGGTTGTTCTGGGGCTCACCTGGGATACACAGAATTGGCTCAAATGAGATAGCAAAGCTGTGGCAAGAAGTTTTTTGTGTAACATCCTTCATGCTACTCTAATACAAGTAGTCACAGATGGATTTATGTTTATAATAACTTTAGAAAGTAGCAAGTCATAATATTCTTTACTGAATAACTCATTTGTGATGATACTTAAAGATGTATGAGTCTCAGTAGCATTAAACTTTTTTTTCAAAAAACTAATTTATTAATAGCTCCTTTACTTCTTATAGATTTGTTTTAAATTAAACAATAAAAACACAAAATAGGAAGATAAAATGCTTTTAAAATGTGCTAGTGCAGTTCAAATATAATCTTTTTTTTTTTCATTTAAATGTTTTAGAAGTATCCAGAAAATGCACAAAGCAAAGAAAAAATTTCAGGTCAAGTCAGGATAACTTTATTCTTCTTGCTGATAAACAAGCCTTTGCACATATTGCCTCAGAATGTATTTTATCTTGTTAACACAAACAGCTTTGATATGAGAATTAAGGACAAAAATCATTGCTTGCTAATCTCCTGATTGTTTTCAACTGAGATAAACTAAAAACTGTGACGGGCATTTTCAAATACTACCATTTCCTTGTAGAAAACATATCAATTTCAAATCTCAAAATGTTCCTAAAGTTGCATTGAAGAAAGGAATATTTGATAAAGCTTGTTAGAGACCACATTTTGAAGGAAAAAAATTGTTTTGGAGTACAGTCGCGTGCACAAATAATGTCACGGTAATGACTCAAAAGCAAGGCTACTTCAAAGAAGCCAAATTATTCTTCAAGAAAATAAGAAGTTTATCAATCAGATTTTCTCTTCCTAATGAAGTCATTTGCTGTTTTCAATGCCATTAACAAACCAATTTTGTTCAGCAGCAGAGCTAAATAAATCTGAATTAAATATTTTTGTGAGTTGAAATCACCTTGAATGCTTGTTCTACTCCAGACTTGGAACATGGCAAAGAGCTTAAAAAAAAAGAAACTTCATCGATGCCAAGACAGCATGCCAAGGGTTTCAGGTTTGAAGGAAATGACAGCTCCCTCTGCTATAGTCCAAGAGCCATAGGAGTGGTACAAGTGTGATGCTAACCACATACTTTCTGACACCGTATGTAATGTTGGCCTGTTGCAACCTCAAGGCTTCTGGCTGGAGATGAGGGTCAGGAAATGGGAATTTTTTTGTAACAGACTGCCCATGATAACAAGACAGTGTGAAGCCCAGCATCCACGTCTCAGTGAGATGAAGCAGTTCATCAGCCTGCAGCTGGAGACTGAGGTGAGCCGGTTGCTGTTGCTGACCTCAGACATACAAACTGCTCTGAGCACCATCAGCAGCTGCTGTGCTCAATCCTTCATCAGTGGGGGCCACCATGGCACATTCACATCCAGGGCACAGGAAAAAGAAAAGGAGAGGCCTGACTTGTGTACCTCTGGAAGGCAAAGAATGTGAATGAAATGTCACAATACCTGCTATACCTGGTAAGGAACCGCTTGACTTTGCACAAGTTTTTGTAACATGTTTTGCCCCTGCACTCTTGAACCATATCCACTATACAAAGAGATGAATCTCTCAGGATTTTTTCCTCCACTCTCTTTTTCCAGAAGTTGACTGTACTGTCAGAGCAACTCACATCCAACAACATCAGACAGGGTCAGACCATAAAAATGCAGACAAGTGGTGCAACATCAGGAGGCAGAGAGCAGCTGAAATTGCTCTAGGGAGCACTTTCTGGAGAAATATGTGATCAGTGAAACCATAGAAAACAAAAGCAGAAAGAATCCTAGCAGAAAGAGAACCAGCCTGGCTCTGAGAAGAGGCCAAGCAGCATGAACTGACCACCTGATGGAGCAGAAAGAAACCCAAAGAGAGGAAGAGCAAGAGCTTTATTTTTGCAGTCACAGTGGTGTCTGTGGCCAGCAGAGTGCCTCAAATCACAAGCACAGCACTGTGTACCACTCTCCTCCTTTCACACCATGTGGACATGAGATGGAGTTTGTTTTAATGCAGCCCTTTGATGCCAGTAAGAAAATTCAACTCTTCTACAAAGTGAAAAATGGTTCCTGACAGAATAAACAATTGAATAAACCAGGACAGGCAGCATATAGATGAAGTAATTTTATTTGTAAAACATTGCCTGCCTGGAAAACTGTGCAACTGGAATTTTTAATTATAAATTCGATGTCAATATAGAAAATAATAAAAATCACAATTTCCAGTTCACTCTTTTAGAGTCCTCACAATCCTCTAGTTTTAGTCAACATATAAAGTGCTAGCTCTTTCTTGCTGTGTTACAGGAAATCAATGAATGCAGTTTTGAACCCTTTACTGTATACTGTGAGAACCTAAGTAGAAAGTAAAACTAAACAGAAAAAAAGTCAAATAGGTAATCACACCAAAGGTAGCCTGCAACAACTCTGGGCTAAGCAAAGATCTTCCTGCAACAGAAATTAAATAAACTTTTTCCTTTATTAGTAGTCCTCTTTTTTAATAAGAATTGTCTCAGTTGATTAGTAAGGATGCTGGGATGCTTTACCTATTTTTTTACCTACACTCTATATTTCTCAGCTATTCACTTCTGAATCCTAATATTGGCTGAAGAAGACCCAATTAGTATAAAATTCAAATTTATTTCTTTGTAATTACACAGGGCATAAAATCCATTGTTTTCAGGCACACTTTTCACACATGCACAAGGGAAGTGCCATCACTGCATTTTCCTTAGTTTTTTTTTCCTTAGTTACAGTTGTGGTATTGCTGGATAAGCTACAAAAGCTGAATTTTTCACTAAATTGTGCAACAATTCTCATTTCTTCTGGAAAAAAAGCTCTATAGTTTTAGAGCAGCTATAACAATTATTATGCAAATCCCTCAACTCTGCATGGTTACCCAGCCCTAGAACTCATTACAGATTCATTAGAAGCACAGTTGCTCCATCTTTTCTTTAGATACTTTGAAATTTAATCATTACCATGACTGGGGGATAATGCTCCAATATGAACATTATATTCATCACAAAGCATTTGTACTAGTGCACATGATTCTTTCATGCTTAATTTGTTATTAATCATAGTTTAGATTATAGTCACTGTTGTGGGCAGTTTTTAAAACTACAAAAAAAAAATCCTTATACAAAACACCAGCCTGAATCATCTTCAAACTAATTCCCATGCTCCTCACAGATTTTACCAAAAATACTAAGAGAGACAAGCAGGAGTTAGCTATTCTTCACAGAGACTGGAGTGTCTGACTATTTTTTAGTGGGACATGGAAAAGTTCAGAAGAGAGCAAGGCAACTGAGATAAAGGACAAGAGGGCAGGGAACTTGAAAGAGAAGCAGCTGTAGTAGTTGCTTCTCTCAGGGGCACAGATGTTGAAGGGAGGGAAGCAACCAGGATGCAGGACTGACAGGATGAAATGCAATACTAGAATATTATGCCTTGATTTAAAGAGGCAAGAAGTGCATACTAGTCTGAACAAAAAAGAAGTAACTCCAAGATATTTAAGCACAAAGGTAAACTGCAAAGACACCTAAAAGGTATAAAAAAGATATGATTTGGGTGCTTTGATGCTGTTTACACCTGGAGAAGTTCCAGGTTTCATTATTTTTTAGGTTATTACTGACTCTTAGATTATTGCACACAGCAATAGTTAAAGGTAAATAAGGAGAGGGAGATACAAACAAATATTCACAGTAAAATTGGTGACTTGAGAGCATCTTTAAAAATGGAGAGGACTTTAACTAGGCAGAATTTGCAGTGATGAACAAAAAATATGAACAACAGGTTACTGCTGTGGACACGAATTCCACTGAACTAATTCATATAGTCAAATGCATATAAAGTCTTCACTTCTTAGCTTCACTCCTTCACACAGACATTTCCCAGATTCCCAGGGCAGGAGCAGGGAATTTTCCCCTTAAAAGTAAGGGAAACATGAAAATTATTTTTAAAAAAGAAAAAACAAAACAGGCAAGAAAAAGCACCAAAAAAAAAAAAAACCACAAAACACCCCAGCATGTTACTATTCTTCTCTTCACTGTTACCCAAACAGATAAACACAATGATGGACTTCACCTACTACACAGTTGAAATCTTCATAACTTTTGTCTGTTATTGCCCCTTTTGTTGCTCCAGATAAATGAAGATGATATCACAAAAGGTACCAAAAACCAATATCTCAAGAAACTGAGGAAGAATTAAGCAACCAATGCATGTTCACTGCAGAACACTGACAGCAACCCAAGCTTGGGGTTTATATCATAAACTTCTGCAAAAATTCACAGCAAGGCTGGTTTTCAGGTAACAAAAATATGCTGAAGTCTGGGGGGAAGAGGAAGAGAGAGGAAAGAAGGATAATTCATTCAGTGCTTTTTGGGAGAAAGAAGTGGTCTGTATTTGCTCACTGGAGGATAACTCAAAACACATCTGCACATCTAAGCTGTGCAATGAGGGGTGTGAATGCAAAAAAACAACTTTACCACTTCAAGAGTGACAGAATTAAGGGTGAAAATAAGTTATTCAAGAAGAATGCTGATTTACAGATGCACACAAATAGACAGTACTCTTTTTTTCTTTAGCGGTGGTCTGTAAAAAATTGCTCGATACATGGTCTATACATTCATATCCATACATGCTGCAGCAAGAAGCATCTCAAAAGCAGCTCCCTCAGCAACTCAGTGAAGCATGTTTTTGTATTAACAATTCCATTCTAATCTTTTCCTCCTCTAATTTCGCCTGAGAGATTCAATAAAGAGACTTCATTGGAAATACACCATCCAGAACAACGACTAAAAAGGGTACAGTAAAAACAAACTAAAATTGCAGTGCAGAGGCTGATCTGACCATTAAATGTACAGCACGAGAAGATAATTGACACATCCATTTTGAAGGAATAGCAAAGCAGTCACCAGCACATTAGAAGCCACTTGACTGCCTGCCTACTATAAAAATTAAAGACCTATCAGATGTGAAACAAACATTTCATTGAGCTTTCCCTGACATTCTCTTCGGAAGTGATTGATCTGAACAGAGTTCCCTAAGCCATATACTGAGTAGCTGAAACCAGTGGCAGAAGCCTTCAAGTTACAGTTAGGGGGTAAAACCATGGCAGGAAAAAAAAGTCAAGTGTGAATTCCTCTTCCATAAACACTGAAGTCTAATGTTAGATGTTAAAAGAAAGCTTGATCTATTTAGAAACAGACTCCTGCAGATCACGACAGCAACTTTACAAGATGTGATTTTGCAAGTCCTGACTTTAAATTCCTAACAGAATTAACTGCAATTGGTTATTTGCTTTCTAAAGTCACCATTTTTCACTTATAATGGTGTTGATATTTCCACCACACCACTCTTCACAGGCTGGAATTCACCATGGGAATAAGTGGTAGGGACCTGTAAACTTCAATAGAATCATAAGATCCAGTTTGTCACAAATCTCATTTAAGTCCTCAAAAATAAAAGAATTGAACACTTTGCCTCTTCTGGAACACTACAAAATCATTATGTGACAATTAGAATGGTACAATAATAAGGAAAAAGGGTAAAAAAACAATTAGATGCTGATTTCTAATACAATGCTAACAAACTTTCCAACTTGGAAAGTTTCTGAAGTATCAGTTCCCATTATCCAGAAAAGTGATGCTGTAATTATTCTGGTAATTTGTTGGTTGTCTCAACCACTCAATTCACTAATCTTCAAGTTCCACCACCAGCAAAAGCCTCATGAGTTTAGTATCCCTGCTTTGGCAAGAATACAATGCTCAACAACTGTCTCAGGTATCAGTGTAGTTAAAATATTCCATTGCTCATTAGGGAGGAAGATGAGATCACCAGGAAATACTATTCTGTAGCCTCTTGGTTAGAGACAAAGAGGACTGGCAGTAAACCTAGCCTTTCTTTCTTTCCCTGGCAGTCTGGATATTCTCCAACAAAGCAAAATTTGTCAGTTTCTATCCCTCCAGCTGATAAGAGAAATTAAATACTGCCTACACTTCCTCCTGTCTTTAGGAGAGGGCAGCAGTCTATGAACTCAAATGGAAAAGAGCATTTCCCTGAGAGTCTTAGCAAAACACCTAAGCTCTGTAGAAACTCAGTGCTGAGGACTCCTCTCTCTCCTTAGCCTTTCTGGTGGCTGGCTATAAGCAGTGGCTGCAGATCCCACCCAAGTCACTAATTCCCATGAAGCACTCTACAGGACACCCACACACATGACACTGTGTTGTACCATGCACAGCAAGGTTGAGCACCTGGGAGCCAGACACCTGCCTTGCAGCACCCAGCTCTTTCAGTTCAAGACCTCAATAACTTACTAAAGACCAGTAGGAAAAGTCACATTAGGTTGGCTGTGAGAGACATAAAGAAAGCATTTGCCTGGCACACACAAAGGGCAAAGTCAGACTAAATAATGTAACAGTCTCTCCTGGCCTCAGCTCTGTGTTAAAAGGAGCTTTATCTCAGAGGGGCTGGGAGACTAATTAATTTGTGCTTTTAAAAGCCCTTCAGAAACTTGGAAGAATAATGCTAGTCTGCTTGCAAAGTATTCATTCTTCTTCAGTTAATTTAATTCAGATTCCTTTTCCCTTAGCATGTATCAGTGCATCCTCCAGTGTGATACACTGAATAAAGTCCACAAGGTGCTTTGCAGTTCAAGGCTGATGTTTGCATCTGTTGCTTCAACACGTTGCTTTCGTATTCTGTATGTGTAAGGCTGACTGAAAAATTGAGGAATAAATTAAAAAAATTAGACTGTAATGAGGCAAGTGAGTTTGCCCTTTGTTCCTCTCTGTTGTCCTCAGCATGCCAGAAGGCTGAGAACAATACATGCCTACTCACTGGTGATCACCTACAAGAAAAAGGAGAACAAGGTACATCTGTGAGGGTTAATTCCCTTTCATATTATCAGGATACCAGGCCTGCTCTAAATTATGGTAAAATAAAACAATGGGAGCATCACAGCATGCCTCCAGCACAAAACCAGGGTCTGCCTCCAACTAGGTGCTTGAGGGAGAGGAATAAACACTGAAGAAAGCCATCCTGGACACTGGGATACTAACCGAGATACTGGGAACAAATTTCCCAAAGCAGTGCTAGCAAAAACAATAGCTCACCAGTTCAGGGAACATGGAGATACTCTCCACCAACACTGATTTGCTGAAGTGAACAGTACAAGAAAAATTTATCCCGAAATAACCACAAGCTTTGCACAGGAATGCAAGAGCCAAAGATAAAAAAAGAGGAGAGCACACAAAGCCATTTTGTTCTCTGGAACAGTATTGTATCTTAAACACAGCCTGAGCTTAAATCACTCTTAAGCCACATTTCTACTTTTTAGCTAATCTTCAAAAGATGTGTTTCTCTTTGTACAGCAATCATCAAAACAGGTTCATCCACAACCAAATCATGCTGTACGTTAGAACATATACTATATGTTCTAAGACTACAACAAAGAAATGCTATTTTAACAGTTATAACCTATCAGAGTTGTACCTTTCTATTACCTTCAAACTTGTTTTATTAAAAAATAGTAAGTTGTGTTTCTATCGTGATGTTAATATATTTACACCGAGCTCAGCTTGAATGACAGTGGGATCTTCTTAAAAGGCACACAAAGAACACTAAAAAATGGTATCAAATTCAGTAACTAAACTATTTTTTCATGACTTGTGTACATATTAAGGAAGTTTATCCAAATTTGTATTTTAAATTGATCAGTAGGAAACATTTCCTCAAAGGAAGTGGACACAATTAGTTCTAGGTCCCAAATTACTCCAAGATTATAACCATGACAGATGTATTTGTTGAAACACAGCTTTTATTTGCAGATTGGAAGAGAAGAAACAAGTTCCTCTCAGTATTTCAACTCAGTTTTTCAGTGCTCAATAAACCAGTCACTAAACTGAATCACAGACTGAAACAGAAAATGACCCCACAGCTCCCGCAGCAGAGGCAAGCATGACACCATGATGTCAAAACTTCCATTTCAAACTGGGATCCCAGTTTCTTGGAGTCCAAGCAACTGGGATCCCTTCAGATCAGTGGCTGCAATTTCCTGTTAAAATTTTAACTGCACATAGCTCCATTCTGTACACAAGCAGCTAAAGATGAAAAATGTATTTAACACAGAACAGCAAGCTTAGTTCTTAGCTGTTCCATAATAGTATCAAGCCCAGTTTCAGACCATTTTGTTCTAAATCCATGCCAATGTATTTGCTGGGGATCTGTATCCAGATGCCAGGATCTGCAGATGGATGTGGTGCTGTGCTGCATGGGGCACTGGCCCTGAGCACACCACCAGGACAGGCTGCACTTCCCTGGCTTCTTCTCCCTGCCCCCATCACTCTTCAGTCTTGTATCTTCTGCTACACAGAGGATATGAATCTCAGCTGAAATTCCCTCAATGCACCTTGAAATAATGAGGGTTTACTGCAGGAGCACTCTTCCTTTATCATTCACATCCTGATTCTGGTCCCCTAGCCTTCCCAGTGTGAGGATTTATTTTTTGAATCACAGGCAAATAAAGCACATCTACAGAGTGCTACAGCTTCTAGCTGCTCCCCAGGGACACCTACACTGCCAATATATTCAATTTGGTGTTAATAAACCATAATGAGTCAGCAGAAATCACTCCCATCCCAACCATATTCCCCTGAGGGTGCCAGCAGATGTTCAAAGGAGAGATCAGCAGCAGGGCACTGCCAATTGCCTCCGTGTTATTTTAACCTCACTTGTCTGTTCTGCTTTTAATTGCCTACGTTATAAAGAGGGGATAAAAGAAACAAATCTTTTTGATGAATATAGTTCATTCCTGCAGAGATAAAAATCTAGAAATTCCCATTCACACTTGCATGGAAAGATACACATAATATTGCTTTATCATCTGGAATGATACGAAGCCATTGTCATCTGAATCAATCGGTCTCCTGTTTGCTACACGACATAGCGCAATAAAGCCCAAGGGGTTTTGTCCACACTTGCAGATGCACAAGGTTTAGTGCATCTTAGACTTACCAGTGCTAAGCTAGCAGCTGAATCCTAAAGTCTTTTCTAACCTAAACAGTTCTGTGACTTCCTGCAGTAGAGAGCTGCAAGTCCCCCACGGCAGAACTCTTGCAGAAGCACATACAGAATATTACATTCAGCTCTGGACACCTCATTACCAGAGAGATAACACATTAGACAGAGTTATTAGAGAAGCAACAAAAATGATAAGTGAAGATTGAAGAGCGTTATTATATCAAGACATTAAAAGTTAACTGCATAAAGGTTGACTAGGGAACAGCTTTCTGGGGGACACAGTTACAACCTGTAAATATTTGAAGGAAGGATATGAAGGATATGTGCGGCAATAAGGAAAATGAATTACTGAGGATGGAACAAACAGATACAATTACAAATAAAAAGATGAAATTAAGAAACATCTGACTCAAGAAAAAAAGGAAGGGTAATAGAAGGCAGGCTTTGAGAAGCCTACTGCTTGGATGACTTAATAGGTCTTTTATATCTCTACCTCCTGTAACTCCATGATAATAAGGATGGAGCAAAAGAAAGGACTCAAAGTATGAAATCCAATTAATTCTTTGCCAGTAGGCAAACCATCTTTATCAGATATGTTGGCTTAGCAATAAGCTTAAGCTTGGCATGATAGATCCTACCTGTCAGTTATTCAGATGTAGCTTTTTGTAAAGTCTTCAGGGAAGACAAGAGTATTTTTATTCTTTCATTAAAACACAGACTGCATCCATCAAAGGAGGAAGTTATATTAAAAAGATCTGTGGCATTTTCAGACTAATCTGTGCATCTGACCAGTGCCATATTTAGCATTATCTAATCTGTTTTGTGCATCTAACAGACTGCAAACCCTTTGGGGCAGAAATCCCTTCCTCCTCTTCTTTTTTATCACACAGTGTCGAGTGTGTTGACAGTGCTCAACAAATAATAGCCACTTCCAAGGAAGAGAAGAAGTCAGAGCTAGCACACAGTGTGTAGTATTATTTTCAAGGGATGAACCCTTACATTTGTAACAGGAGTCTGCATGTACATTCCAGCAGCATAACTCCTACTTCTCTCAGGAAAAAATAACTTTACAAACACAGACAATGCCTCAGAACACTCCGAGAAAAAAAAAATCATTTGAACAAATACAGAAAATGGCAGGAAGACCTGACAAAGAGGACACAAATTATTGAGAAGTGGAAGAAAATAAATACTGAGACTAAAATTTAGTCTAAAGTTTAGACTTTTAGACTAAAATGAAGAGCATTTTAAAGACATACACAATTTGTATCCATGATACCATCTTTAAAAGCATAGTCAGGCATCACTTCTCAAATAACAATTCATCACTAGGGGTATATTTAAAAGAACCCATATCAGTCTACTTCTCTGTTTCCATGCAAATGTTTCATCCACAGCTCATACTATTTATTGACACTTTTTTGGCTCACACAAAACTCTTGTAGAAGCCCATGTGAGAAGCCAACAAGTCTGCTCACCATTTTAGTATCTGCCAAAGTTAATTTTTGAAAGAGCATACAGGGACATACATGGTTATATAATGACACACTGCCCTTTAAGGTGTTCTGAATTAAAACATAACAAGGCACAGATTATTTATAAGATCAGTGGGAGCAAGTTATTGCTGGCAGCCTGCATGGCACACCTGGACACTCCTCTGACAAGCTCCTCCTTTTCATATCTGATATTTCACACACATATTACAGACTCATGATATTACAGACTCATGGTTATAAACTCTGACTTGGAATCATGTACCCCTAACAACTTTACTCCACCATCTTGAATGTTTGCTTTTATGCAGAGATGCTGCCTGTGCTGCTCTTTGCTGAACTTTCTTCTAAGTAATGCCAGCACTGAATGAATACTGATATCCAAGGATGAGACAGATTTTACAGAGACGCTTTGTTTTACAAATGCTCTCAGTTAAGCATATGAAGCATCTGTTGTGTACACAAAATGGATATTCAGGAAAGTAATGTACATTAAGTAGTACAGTGATGGAGATGAACACTCCCACCTCATTTGCCATAGCCTTCAAATGCTGTGTGCATTTACAGACTTGCTAGTTTCAGAAACAGTCGCAATGTAGCTTCTCTTTCCAAGGATACATTAGCTAGATGATTTTAAAATACATGTTCAGAAAACTAATTTCTCTGGCTCAGTTTTCCAATACTTAATAATCAAATCAAATGACTCCCAGGTTTAGATAAACAACTTAGGAGAAATGCTTTTTCTGTTCATAGAAATTTATTTTTTCTGACAAATTTTCATGTAGTATGAGAAGTACGCTTTTTTAAAAAATTGTTGCAAGACTTTACTGAGATCCAAAACCACTATTTTACTCACTTTACATTAAACAATTAATGATCCAATATTTTTTTAAACACTGTACAGGAAGATATAGTTATTATGTCATTAAACAGCCTAAATTCCAGCCAAAGTCAATAGGACTTGAGCACTTAAGGTATCTTACTCCACTGGAAAAGCTAAGTGAAGAGAGACTCCCAAGACACACAGCTGTACCCCAAGTTAGGTTGCTTCCAGCTTCACTCCCTCAGCTGTCAAGCAGCACTTGCAGGCAGATATGTTTCTTGCAATTCCTAAAACTTAGGGGCAAAACCAAACACAATGACAGATTTTGTAAGAGTGGTGAGAAACAAGCTCTAAATAAAGAAGGAGCCTTTTTATCATCTCAAGTGATTTAGTATTTGTCCACACCACTTCCACCATACTGCTACTACAGCGACAAGTAAGGGAAACAAATCTCAAACAAATCCAAAATTTGGATTACATTGGAAAGCCTATCCTTTTAAAGTCTGAATCAGGGTCTGAATAAGTTCATTATCAAGGGAAAGAAGGGACAAGAAACATGCAGAGAAGGAAGATGGGTAAAGGAAAAGAGAAATCACAGCAACTGTGGAAGGTCTTACATACCAGAGTCAATATACAACTGGAAAGCTATTCCTAAAAAGGGCAGTATTATTCAGCTGCTTTCAATTTCTGACTTTTTAGAATTAAACAAGGAAATTGAACATTGCTCAGGGCTCTCTGGTTTGGAGCTCGAAGGACAACCCTGTGCTCACCACACCAGAACTGTCTGAAAACCAACATTCTACATGAACTCTGACTGAAGGATGTGGTGACCAGCAGCATGGAAAAAAGATCTCTTCTGCTGTCAGTATGTAAATGTTCTTGCAAAACCTAGAAGACAATTCCTAGACAAAAGGAAACCCCACCAAGCCTCACAGAGTGCCTATCACAACCCCACTAACACTTCTGCTTTGACAACCCTAGAAATCCTCTGCTCACAATTTAGCCCTTCCTAGTTCTGAGCAATCACACCATCTTTGTTATGAAAGCTTACTTAAAATTTCAATGGGAATGACCTTCATAAAACTTTACACAAAACTATGAAAGACTATTGGAGAGTGCTGTCTTGGACAGACTAGGAAACTGCTGTCTTCACATCAGCTTCCATGTAAACTTTGCTCTGCACTATGTCATGAGGAATCACCCCAGTTGAAAATGGGCTCTGTAACACAGTAGACTCCTTACAAAGGATTTTCATAAGACTACCAACCTCTTTTTGTACCACCCTCTAAATTTCCATCCCATTCTTACCCCTCATTTCACTCTGACTCTAGAAGGTCCCATAACCTCCATACAAATATATGACTAAGTGCTTTAGGGAGTCATACTGCAAATGAGGGCTGATTTTTTTTCCTGAACTGATTTTCACAAATTGTTTCAATTGTGCTCATAGCACAACCCTCAAAACTGAGATACAAAGGCAAAAATCCTGGTTTCTATGAGCCTGGTAGAAATCCTACTGTATGTCAGAGGTCCATAGGCAGACCTCCAGAAGTCCATGCTGAAGCATCTGTTTCCCTTGGGAAAGGTAAAGTGGAAAAAGTCGAAACTGTAAAATTAGGTTCTGAAAAAAAAACCTGACCCTAAACAGTTTTGCATGGTATTGCTGCATTAATAATTGCACTCTGAACAGACAAAACTACTTACATGTACGCAGGCAGGCATGTGGATGTATCCTGTGATGATTCCACGATGATGTGAGCTTCCCAGTAGCCACACATGATAACACAAATTTGGCTTCACACTCCTACCCTTGTCCAGACTCAGTGTAAGCTGGAGACACCGAGGCAAAACAGGGTAGGCCTTTTGGACATGCTGGATTAACTGTGTGCCTGCATGCACAAACGAGCACACTCAGAGTGGCTTTTTACGGAAAAATGCTTAAATTAATTTCTTCCCACCTAAGGAAGTTTTCTAGATGGAAGACAAAAATGTGTCTGAGCATACATAAACCAGATAAACTGTACTGAACAAAAGAGAGCTCTGCTCAAAACTCAACAGGAAAAATGCTTTTTATATGAGAAGATCTTTAACGAAGACATGACATGTCACACAAACCCAAAGGAAGAGAAACTGCTGACTGCAAGGCTTTGAGATCTAGAGCACACAAGTCTAGATCCTGCCCTTCATTTTCAAATTCTCTTACACAGTAACTATAAGTTGGGTGATGATGACCTGACTTTTGTGAATTATTCTTACCTTAGTTATCACTTTAATTGCACATAAAAGGGTTTCAGAAACCTGTGTTTACTAAAATTGCCCACTTTTAATCTTATACCACGTGTTCTCCAAAGAAAAGCAAGAGAGAAGTCCAGAGAGCAATGTAATCCAATTGCAAATCCAACAGCAGGTTTTCCCATCTTCCATACAATAGAACTAGTAAAGTGAACTCATAAAACTATAAAAAAAATTAAAAAGAACATTTCAGTATGGTTATTTATGAAAAAAAATGACTTAACACTAGCACTGAAAGGAAAATAGCTGCATACCTCAATATAACAAATCATATTCTGAAACAATAATTCACCTGTAACACTGGTATTGATTTTTACAGATAATAATATCTCCCCCTAAAACATATTTCACATTGTCTTTCCTCCATTGATCAGAGGCGTTATATAAATGTTTCGACCAATCTGATAAAACTTTCATCTACACATGCATATCCTGAAACTTTGCTGAGCTCCAAAGCATGCAGGTAGTACACACTAGGTAAATAGAATATGGATTTTTGTTATGGGCTGTTTCCTTCTATATATGCACTACCTTGCTAAGATCACGCTACACTGGATTTACCAGCAACCATCAGCTGTTTATATTTTCTCCAAGAAAGTAACTGCATTGAAAAGGAAGGTTTTATCCAAGACATCTTATGTGTTTCGCAAATTACTGATATTCTTAGGTTCCCTGTTGATACAGGTCCAGATTTTTTGCTCATCCTAGCACAGTCACACTGAGATCTAGTTCAAACTGGTGAATAATACATTAACTCTTACTAACACAGTAAGTCTGACGCTATATCAGCATGGCATGTTGATATTGTATCAGATACAGATGACAAATAACATTAATGAAAACTGAAATTGCATTTATAATACAGTTGCTAAAATCAAAAACTTGTATTAAGGTAAGTAGGCAAGAGACAGACACTTGGGCTATTAAAATCATTAACAACATACATCACCTTAATGGATTATAAAAATGTTATACACGACATGAATTTAGTCAGCATACATACACATTACAGCATCTCCCCAATTCCCTTTCACTATTCCAATGAACCTAAATCCTGGGTTTCATGGAACAAGCCTATAAGTGCCATGCTTATAATGCAGGGCTAATTCTCAAGTGCAATTCCCACCAATGTATAAAATACCTCTGCAAGTTGAGCTGTAGGAAAGGAGAGTAACCACCATTCATTTTATCTGGACTAACAATAACTCATATTCAATGACATAAGAAAATCAATCCTGAATATGGGAATCAAGACACAGAAGGACCTGCCTTTCATTAGTGATTACTTGAAGCATTTGACTGTCATTCTGAAACTAAGCACAGTTTTTTATGAACCAAATAAAGGCTCCTAGCTCAATCTCACAAGCAACACAGGAAAATGGTAGATCCACCTCTTCTCATGACAGAAGACTAATTGTATGCACACAGTGGCTACACTGAAACAAATCTACAGCAGTGTCAATGCACCCACTTTTATTCCCACTGTACTGACATTTGAGGAAATGTGTTCTCTATTAAAAAGCATTTTATGCAGCTCAATCACTCATTACTCTGCAGGCATTTTGAGATTTGGCTTCATTACACATTGCAGCACCACCAGCAGTGATCAAGGATAATAATTCAGTGTCAAAGCAGCATTCTGATATTTTGAACTTAAGTCAGACAATACCCAGACTTGTCTGGTCACTATCTAAAGAAACATTAGTCCTCGCAAAGTGTCCATTTACAAGTGAGAAGGTGAATTCACCCATCCCATCTGGTGCTAGTGCAAGGAACACTAGAGGCCCAGTGTGACCTCTCCACTTCTCTACCACTTCATTCTGAAGAAACCAGCATCCAATATCACTTTGAATTAAGTCACGCATGGACTTGCACATGAATACCCAGCTTCCCAGACCACTGTATTTACTACCTGCTTTGCATCTTTTGCTTGAGGAAGCTTTAGTCAGAAGTCTCAGCAAAACATTCTGTGATGCTCTAACAAATTCAAAGACTTCAAAAATATCTTACAGAAGTCTTCTCACCAGTTCTTAGTGAACAGTCTGTTTGCAACACTTCCCCCCCGACTATGTAAGTTGGTCTTCTTTCAGAATGAACTCTTAGCCTGTAAATGCAATTCAAACTAAATTTTGCGTTTGTGAAGCTTCCTCCTCCTCCATGTGAAACAGCTCCAGCTCTTCCATACTGCACTACTGCTCGAAAAAATTACCATCAGTAAAGGTATCAACATAATATCCTAATTTAAATGGTTATTTTTCCCCTTGTTAAATCCTCAAGTGTTTTGAATACAGCACCAGGGTATAATAGAATGTGAATAAGTAATGAAAGATAAAGATGTGGATTTAAATAAAATATCCCCTATTACCATCCTTAATTCTTATCTATTGTTAAGACGACAGCCATCTGGAACATTACAGCAAGGTGCACGTTCAAGAAGAACCCGGACAGAACCAAGTGCAATCCAAACCCCTCAATAACAGCCCTAAATCAAGTTTTCAGAGGACACCTGGCTACCAAGAAATACTGCAACCGCGCCGGTTTATCTTTTTTTTTTATCTGCGTGCATTTTGCCGCAGGACGCGAGGCCGGTGACGCGAAGGCAGCTGCGGGGTGGATGGGGCGGGCTGCAGCTGCGGGATGCCCGGGAACAGGGGCTCCCTCTGTCCGTCTGTCCCCGCTCCCTCCCGCATCCCGGCGGCGGGCGCGCCTCTCCCGCGGCAATGCCGCCCCCTCGCGCTGCCGGCCCGGCAGAGGCGCCCTGGGCTCCCAAAGGCCACCGCCACTTTAATTGCTGATTAATTACAGCCTTTCACCAAGGTCAGAAGGAACGTTCCGAGGCTGTATAAATGCTATCATGTGGAAAATACTTCATATTAAAAAAACTTTTTTTTTTTTTTTAAAAAGTAAAATCTGATGTTTGCTGCCCTAATGTGTACAGAGCTTGCCTCTCACAGCGCAAGCCCTGCAGCAAGGCACCTCTGGTGTGTGTGAAAATAGCGACGCAACCCAAACACCAAACAAAACATATCAAACATGAGGCTTTTAGCCAAATTAAATCATTCTAGAATATATTTTCTCTTAAAATTAATTCTTTCCAAAACAAGACTGGCCAATAATGTTACAATACCTGTAATTATATGGAAGTGATATTTGTAAAAACATCAAACTTTCAAATTGATCCAATTCAGAAATAATGGAAACAGCAGTGCAGAGTGGCGGTTGAGTGCAAGCAATAAATCATACAAATTGCATAATTATAACTTCCATGACTCCAGAGACAGTTTGCACTAGGAAAGGCAATGCATAATAAAACAGGATGAGTCTTATAACCCCTGAAAGGAGAATGCTCCAGTATAGTAGTCAGGACACAGAGGCAACAGCACAGTGTCTCCTCAAGAGCACATTTGACTACTGGGGAACCATCACCCCCCTTCAGTAGGTCAGAGGTGCTGGAGAGGTGGCTTCAAATCCTACACACAGAAGAAAGTCAATCCTGACACTGCACACTGTCACAGTGCTGGGCCACTGATCTCCTATTTGTTTTTTAAGGGGAGAGGCAGGGGAAGAGGAAATTCAATTAACCTGATTCCAAAGGTTTGCAAGGGGAGGAGACTTAAAATTCGCTTTTGGCTGCAGGAAATGTTTCATACATTATCAAATCAAAAGCTTCCTTCAATCTTCAACACCTTTTCTTCAAATACGTCCTTGGGTTTTGTGCCTCCTTCCTGCCACCACTTAAATTCTTCCATTGAAGTTTTTGGGGTTTTTTTCACCCTGTCTCCCAATTCTCCAGTTCATTAGATGAAATAAAAATAAATTATTTGCAGTATCCAAATCACAGCTGCTCCCTCAGGACAAGGCAAGAAGAGCCCCTTTCCTTTTTTCTTCACTGCAGCTGATTTACTACGGTCACAAGTGGGCTGAGCCAGTGCCATACCCTGCCAGGCAGGGTGTGCTCCAATAATGACAGTACAAAGTAAGTGGCAAAGAATGAGCTGGCATAAAGCTTCTCATAGTCCTTAGTTAAGCTGTTTGAGCTGACGGTACAAGACTTCAGTGAATGTTTCAACAGTTTAACTTAATCTTACTTTCTCACTCTAGCAAATTGCTCCCATTTTCCAACCAATTTACAGCCTACATTCCTACTCTGCTGTTATAACTGTTTACAGTAAATCAGATTTGTCTGTGATTGTTGAAGCAATAACTCTCAACAAAGAGGGCAGCAGGAACATATTTCAGTCTAATAAAACAAATGATGGCAGATTAAGTTCTCTTTTAAAGAATGTCTTATCAAAACCTACAGAGAGACTGTCATTTCACAGAGGCAACGGGATGGTTGCCAAAGCTGGGAAGAGGTAAAGATCCTGCTGTCACTCACATGTTGTGTGCCAAAATAACAAAAATAACGTGTGAAGAAAGCAATCACCTACAGTAGGAATGGGGGAACAAAGGCTAAATGAGTTTTTCCTGTGCTAGTGACCTTTGACTGCATGACAGTCAGGTAACTTTTCCTACCTAACCTCTTATTACAGAGTTACTCTTGGGCAGCAACTCTTCTATTACTATGCCTTTTGCCTATTTTATAACTTGAAGGTGCACAGTACTCAGTCTCAAACTATTCACTGAAGTATACCCTTTGTACTGAAGGAGAATTCTTCATCAAACAATCAGTTCAGGTAGGCTATTTCCAGAAATACATCTTTCTGTCTTTTTAAACTTTATAGCTTACATAATTTCTAGACAGAGTTATACAAGTTTATCACCAGTCCTACTGTTCAGCAGCAAAACACCATGGAAGAAACAAAGACAGAGATAATAATTCCAATGCCAAATCATCTTGGGCTCTCTGCTGCTTAAAACAAGAAAAAAACTCCTCTATGGGTTCATCACACTCTGCCCTGAGAGCTCAGTACTCCATGGCAGCTCAACATGGACTTTCTTCCTAACAGGGAACTGAAAGAACAGATGGGAACCTGGAAAACACTTCTGAAGGAAACACACATTTGCAATGTGTGATGGCACAACAAAGCCAGGATTACCCCACCACAAACCCTTTAAGTGCCACACTGAGCAGGCATAACAGGCAGGGTAAGAAAATTATTTGGCCTGTGATAAAGAAACTGTCCCACAGTGCAGGTCCACCAGAGAGTGCACAGAGGGTTTTTTCCAGCCTCGTTACTATTAATGCGAGCAGACCACCTCATAGCAAGGGGGAGCAGGACTTGGATTGAAGGCACTTCTTAACATCTGCACCTTCTGGGCCAGGAAAAGGACCTGGCACTGTAGAGCACTACACAGAGATGGGTGTCCCACTTGAGAATTTCAGATACATTGCCTCTGAGACTGTGAAATGCCCTCTGTTTACAATGCCCAAATACAAAATAAAGGCTAAACAAATTTCTTGGAACAGTGAGAAGGTATATATACACAGAAGAAAGAAGCACAAATGGCTGCCCATTTGGGTTATTCTCCTACACTAAACATGTAGGCTGGAAAGAAACCTACTTGTCAGCAAGTATTGGCAATTTTAAGAGCAATCATGTAACTACCAAGTCACAAATCATGCAAGTGGAAAGGAAAATCTGTAACTCAGGTTTGCTATACATGGGTATAGTAAACAATGAAGAGGATCCATATTTTTTAAAAAGAAGTAGCATTAAGCATCGAATTTGGAAAGCTCAGTTAAACTGGGAAAAAACAAAGGTAATAAAAATAACTTAGAGAACAGAAAATTGAATTAACAGTGAAGTGGGCCCATGCAAGTTACTACTTTTGCATTATAAAAACTACCAGATATAAGAGAACAGCATAATAAGCTAAATGAAATGATTTTGCACATACACAGATACAAATAAAAATACAAAAAAATTCAAAAGGTTTGAACACAGATGAGGAAAGATATAAGAGAAATAAAGGAAAACATGTCAATGGGACTTGAAGTTGAAGGCTTACAATGAAAGTGAACATATAATGAACGAAAAGAGGGGAAAGAAAATGAAATATTGTCAACAAATTAATGCTCAGAATTTAGAGGTTAAAACTTTTTTTTTTTTTTTTTTTTTTTTTTTTTTTTTTTTTTTTTTTTACATATTTGTAGTTTTT
>VZRH01001855.1:1389433-1400064 GCA_013397555.1 Urocynchramus pylzowi
TCTAAAATTATTGGTTTAAATTTTTTTTTTTTTTTTTTTTTTTTTTTTTTTTTTTTTTTTTTTACTGCAGATATGCCTGGCATTTATCAGAGATGGAGAAGTATTAAAATACAAACCTTGCAGAATTCCTAATGGTAGAAAGAGGATATAAAATAAACATAGAGATAAACATAGAGAATAACAAAGGTGATGGACTCTGGGCATTCAGAACTTTTAAACTATTACCAAAACCCCAGAGAATTTTAGAAGATAGAGGTTTTCTTACTTTATATTTCTTTGAAAGGCATAAGAGGATGCTTGGTACACTACAGGGGGATGCTACAGGAGGAGAACTAAACTTATAAATGTATACCCTGATGGTTCTGAGCTGCAGTTCAGCATTTTAGCCCTGTGACAAAGTATTCTAACACAGGAAAAGATCCTGCTGCCCTGGTACTTTATCCTGCAAAATTGTGAATATGTCTTCCACTTAGACCAGTGAATATTGGTTTTCAAGGTCAGGCAGACAGCTTGTAAAATTCTCTAAGCTTTTAGAGTTCTGTGTTTTCCTGTGGTCTCCATTTCCCCAATCAATCCATTCTTATGCCATATAAGTAACCTCAGCAGGGGTCACCATGAGAAGCAAAATGCAAGCAGCATAAGAATGAGGAAACACCTACATACTGGGCCTTGGAGGAATGGAGTCAGAGAAGGCTTCTGCATGGCATCTTCTTTTAAGAATAAATAAATCAGGTAGAGAGTGTGGTCTTGGTGAACTGTACACTGTCCTGGAAAAGGTGTGAAATTGTGCTCCGTATGATTAGGAGCTCAGACAAGCAGGACTTCAATGAATAATTGAATTGCAAGAAAACAATTTCACATAGTGTAAGATGGACACAAAAATAAACCATGCAGAGATTGAAAAGTATTGTGAGCTAGTAAATAAAAAATTATAGGAAAAAAAAGTGAGAAGGAAGAGAACCAGGCACTACTGCACAACCCAATTATAACACTAACAGAAAATGTTGCCATTTTGCATTGGGCTTTAATCACCTAAAAAAATACCAAAACAGGAATAGCTTCTCTAGTCATCATTCTATTTATAAAACAACAGATCCAGAACACAAGTCTAAAAGAGGTTATTGCTTTTGTTGATCCTGTTCATCTGCAAAACACAGAAAGCTCTCTCTGAACTGATTCCAGCTGCAACTACATATAAAAAACCCCAAACAGCTACTGGGCATTCACAATAAAATCTTTGCTAACTCTAGCTAAAGACAATTGTCCTCTTGTCCTGTCAGTTAAAAGGCTTTTTTTTTTTTTTTTTATTAATCTAAGCTTGTCAGCTTCAAATATCAGCCATTAGAAATGAGCATTTCTGCTTTTGTCTATCACTGTTTCCACTATCAAGTTCTGGTCTCTGAGCAGGCAGTTGCAGGCTACAACCAAAGGATCTCAGACTTCTGTTCTTTAAACTGAACAAAGATGGATCATATCTAAAACTGGTTTTAACCAGCCTCATTGGCAAAAACTGTTAGGACACATGGGCTTTATTTATCATTTTCCTCTGGTCTATAATCCATACCACAGACAGGTTGCAGGCAAAATCTTTTTGAGTACTGGCCAATTTGCTCTTGAAGCATCCTTGGACTACAATACTGATACACCATCCATGCTTTTTTAGGCTGGCAAAAGACTAAGCCAAGTACATGCCAAAAACTGTCAAAAACTCCGTTCAGCACTGTACAAAGCTGGAGGAATTGTTGTGTCCCTGTCTAGAATTTTGTTATTTTTAGGGTTTCCCCAGATTGTCATTACTTACCACATAAGAAGAAAGGATATGGAGGAAAAAATGAGCTAATTTAATAAATATCCATATTTATGCTTAGGCATTGCAATCTAAGGTACTGAAAAGGACAACACCATTTTTGATGCTTCAGCCAGTGTCTACAGCTTATTTAGAGGGCAATTCTCCCACTGGAATTATATACTTCCACCTAAGGATGTGGCTGACAACTTCATGAGCTAATGAACAATGATTTGTTACACCAATACTCCAACAGTTTTTTTCAGAGGTACTGAATAGAAGTGAATAAACTTCATATTTCCAACATTTTTCTGCTGGCAAAAGAAAATTTTTATTTTGATCACTAGATCAAGGAACATTTAAACAAATTAAGAACTAGACCAAGAACATATATATACCCAGAAGACTGCACACTGGAAACCTGAAAATACAAGAGCAACACATTTCAATCAGGTCATTTTTTACTGCAGTAACATGAACAAATGCTACAGGTGTTTCTGTTGGAAATTCTACATTGCATATGCTCTGACTTGTAAAAAATATTTTTCTCCTCACTACAGAGAAACAATATCCTAAAATAATAATTTAACTGTACAAGTCAAAGGGCTATTAAGTTCACTGAACTAAAATCAACAGCAATTAGCTTTCAGCTTACACATTCAAAATAAAACACCGGTTTCTTTAGTAGACAAGGACTACCAACTTCAAAATTTATCATTTTGTCATAAAGCTGAAGGATTTCCTAGGTAAAAGAATGTCTGACCAAGTTCTGCTCTTTCCTATGTAGACTGCACTTTCATCAAAGTAAGATGAGCTGCATCCAAGCAGCTCAGCTCAGAAACAGATGCTGCAGCTTCAGTGTGGAGAATGCCAGAGGTGAAACCCTGAACTCTTACTGGTATCAATGAATTAGAATTCCTGCCTCCATGTATTTTCAAAATTGTCTCTCCAACAAAACATTCAAAATGAAGATTACGAAAAATGTAAAATAACTGCTATTTCCAGCAGGATTTAACATCTTCCAAAGGTTCTTAAAGTCAGTCCTACAAGAAGACATGGCTGGTGCCTATTTGCTCTTCTCTGGCACAGTGCACAGATTATTTTTCTCTGTACAATGTTTTAGAACACAGGAAATGGGAAAAAATTAGTAGATAAAATGTTTCTATGACTTCTGATCCAGATACAGAATTGTTTATCTGCACAAAAATACACATAGCTTCAGCCTGTCATTTCCAGCTCACATTGTTAATTATATTTCAATGCACCTCACTAGATAAGAGGTATAATCCAGCCAAAAGCATATAAAGGTTATAGTCCAAATTATGCAAGGTGTCTTGCAGCTGATAATTCCAACAGGTAATGAACTGTTTAATCTTATGCAGCTTGGCAAACATGCCTGTTTATCTTTACCCAAGCCTTCAACATGCACATCAAACCCAAGATATCATCCACAAATATGATGAGTGAATCTTCTTTTCAGTTAACATCAAAATTTTAATTATATTTTACTACAGTATTTTTACATAAAGAAAGAAACCAGGTTCAAACACAACAACAAAAAAAGCAGCGTTCCAAACATCCAGCTCTGTGAATTTCTTATATTTCTTACATGATCTCAGCCTATCAGTAGAAATCTGGCAGGCCATCAGAAATACTGATCACAACCACCTGCTGCACATGGGCCACAGATTCTTTGCAATTATAGATGACAAAATCCCTGGGCCTTATACTATCACTTGCTGCCATGGTGTCCCATGCCCCAATGCTGGGTCTGCGGAGCTCACACCTCACAAGAGGACTGGAACAGAAGCAGTGGTTACCATCCCACCTCGTACAGGGAATCCACGGCCCAAATCAACTGAAACATCAGCAAACTGCCTCTGTTCCTGCTCAAGTAAGAACAGAAATCAAACTGAAGGACATGGAGCTCCAGCTCCTAACTGCAGGCAATCCCTTGGTTTTCTGCCTTTCACTCCAGTTTATGTCTCCAAGGACAGAGAAAGAAAATTCTTGGGTGAAAACTTTCAGTTCCTGAACTGGAGATGGAAGGTACTTAACTCTGCTCTAAATAATAAGATTTCCACTGTCTTAGAGTAATCAGTTAGGATTTAATGGAAGTACAGAAAAAGACTAAAAGCTTAGAGAAGATGTAAATACATTTTCTTTGGGGAATCAAAGTCAGAAAAAAAAATCTCTTTCTTCCATTTAAATTCTCTGTATTTCTACTTGTCTATCTTGGTAAAAGGCATAAATTGGAAGAGGTTTTCTATTGTAAAGCCTTCTTTATCGTAATACATGTAGCATTAAAATAATTTTAGAGAAAAAAAAACAGCTCTTCTAGAAAGGATTAGAATTTCAGTAGGTTTATTCTGGATTTATCATCAGGTATTACACATCCCCCACCTTTTCAATAAACATTATCCATTACTCCAAATTTGGTTATACTTCTGCATATCTGTGGGTATTAAGCCTGCAAGCATGCATGGAACCCTGTGGTGACTGAAGGAACAAACTATACAGCAGACAGTAATTTCATTTACTTTAAACAGTTAATAAGTTGAAAACCCAGTCAAGACTGGTAACGTCCCTATTTTACAAAATCTTTTATAGAAACTTTAATTTATATTGCATCTTTACTACTGTATTTGCAAATACCTCAAAGAAAACCTTAAACCAAAAAAAAAGGGCAAGAAAGAATGAGGCAGAAATTACATCTGAAACATCTGACAAGCAGAAGGAACAAAAACCGGAGAATAAAAACCTGTATTTCATGAGGGACACCTTGTATTCCAAATGGAATGGTATCCCAGGGGTTTCTTTTGCTTAGATGTACATACTTTTAGATACTGTATCTCAATATTGACAGTCAATATCAAAGCAAAGATGAAAGGCAATGTCTGAGAAAAACAAATATCTGACTTCAGTCAGTGAGGTGGATTTACCCCCAATGCAAGGAGGTGTAATTCTCTACAAATTTCATGTATTTATGCAAGCATAGAATTAGATTTGTACACTGTAACTTGAGAACACTGTCAAAATTCTTGAATGAAAACTTTTGTGTGGAAATGTACTAAAGTGATAAAATTTTGAACCAAAATACATACATCAGAAAAATATCTGCAATTAAAAGGTTAAACAGTATCTTCACTCTGCTTCTGCTGCAGTATACTCTTTTCTAGCACATCAATTTTATGTCAGTGGTCCCAGATGACCCAAACCAACATTTTCTTGCTTACAGCCAAAAAATTAAATAAAATCCAAAACATCAACTGAATATAAAGTGCTGTACTAATTTTATCTTCAATTTGCAGAAAGTCTGAATATTTGAAAGGATAACTGCCTGAGATTGGTTTCACTGAAGTACTACTTGAAAACAAATTAACAATATTCCTTAAATATTCTATCCATCTCTATACTTATCCTCAAGAGAAACTAAATGAGGCAAAGTATCCTAATGAGCCCTTTGCACATTTCTGGTACCTGAAAATATCATGATATGTTGATATAACTTTGATATAACTTGAAAAACATTTAAAAAAAAAAAAAAAAAAAACACCAAAGCAAAATTATGATGTATGACACAGAGAAGAAAAACCAAAATAAACATAACTTAAAGAAACCTATGAATGGTAGAACAACTGTTCATTGACTTTTCCAATAAAACCTGAGATTTTAAAGTTTTTGTACTTCCAACCTATTAATGTTTTGGGATCAAGTTTCCAAATACATGCTGTAATCCCATCCAAAAGGCCAAATACATACAGGCAGTATGTATAATGGCAAAATGTGTAATGGCAAAATTAACAGAAACACAAAATAAATTCCCTGAGTGCCTCCATTACCTCATCTGTGAGACAAGGAAAGTAGTATTCACCTTCCTTTGAAAATTAATTTTGTCCTATCTGCTTAGTGTCATTCCACGTCACCACTTTTCTTGGTCCTCTTCTGAACACCCCACCACCAGGCCCACAGACCTGTCTGCCTGCCTCTGAGCAGCTTGTCAGACACACCATCTTTCTGACAAAACTGGAATTTTCTTAATATAACATGTAGGAACAGCAACTATACACTATCAGGAAGAGAGTTACAAATTTCCTAGCATGATATATTCAAACTCCACAAGTGGCAAACCAAAGAATGTTTGTTGGTTGTCACCAGGGCTAGTGTCATGCTAAAGGAGTTTGAATTATATTTGGGAACCTGCTCTATCTGGCCAATGAACAGAAGACACTATTTATTCTCTCTTTTTTAATCCCAGCTTTCTGGCATCTTAGCATCTCATTCTTTTTCGAACCAGCTATAGTCATTACGAAAAAAACAACGTGAATTTTCAATCTGAGCCCAGTACCTCAGAAGATGCAGCTGCAGAACCAGAATCAAATGAAGAATGATTAAAATTGGTGGTATGCATTTCCACATTTATTCCAAATTTCACTCATCTGTGTTGCTTCTTCCTCCTTATTCTGTTGCATTGCTGTCAGCTGAAGAAGCTGAACTAAAAAGCAGAGCAGAGCACAAACCTGGAGCAGAGACTGCAAACCAGAATAATTTGATGTGACGCCCACTCCAAAAGTCTAATGCACCGTGTATATGGCTGGCAGCAGCATTTCAGATGGAAAGGAATAAGTTGCCTGGAATACTATCAGAACTTTCTGTTTGCTTGTTTGCCTGCACACCAGCACAATAAAGTGTCCACACTGCATTACAGGGGAGTGTCCCATTGCAATAGGAAGCTGTTTAGTGACACTATTCACCACTAGACTGCACTTCCATGATTACAACAGAACCACTCTGTATTTCTGTGGCCTTAAACTTACAAAACTTTGATGTCTTTATGCTTATCCTAGTTAAAGATGACATCATATTCCCTGAAGAGACCCAGCATGAAACTTCTGACCAAGCTTTATTCCTTGCACCTGGTAGATAACCAGCTCTATGACTGCAGCATCAGTATTGGGTAATTTCAGGAGTTATTATTCTGTGTGTAATTACCTCATACTGCTGTCCAAAAAAATATTACACAGGTACATAAAACATTTCAATAAAGTTATTGCCATCAGATCTTGGAAGAAAGAGATAGAAGCTCACCTTTGAGCATCAACAGAAAAATGCCCTGATCAAAAGATCTCTACAGATATTGGCAGGCTTTGAACCAAGTTGCTTTCTCAGTTCAAGCTGCCTGAATATTTCATATGTTCTGCATTACGCAGATTTGCATCTAATTATACAGAAAGGCCAGATTAAATTTAATACATCCACTGCATTTATACAGACTAAACCTCTATGCTCCAAGTGAAAATCAAAGTATTTTACATATTTAAATGAACAACACCAGACAAGATGACCTTTAAAATCACCATTATAAGAAACACAATTACAAGTGACTCAAGACATATGGCAAACTTAATTATGCTTAAACATACTGGTTTCCAATCTTTTCAATCATTACAAAAATGGATGTCTAAAATTAAAATGTATTTGAGATTTTAGTTACAGGAGATGCTTAGCAGAATTTACTCTTTTTATGTTACTAAATGCTATTGATAGGGTTTATTAAAAAATGCAATTCCATAACATAAAAAACCCTTTAACTACTTATAGTTAAATATTACTTAATACAGATGATGAGGATGATTTTGTGGAAGCATGACACGGAATGAAAATCATTCGTCTGAATTTGATCCTCAAAGCTCGGTAACAACTTGATGCGCAGCTACTACCATTACAGAATGATAAGACCAGAAGATGCATATGTGTATACTTTAATTGTAAGATCCCAAGTGCTTTAAAATGAGCCAAGAAAATGAGACCAATGCTCACAGTCAGTGAAACACAAATAAGCACAGAGTAAGCATAAGAGTGCAAGTCCACGCAAATGCATGAATACCAATTTTTCAAATGAAATAGCAGAGAGAATACTAATGAGCAGACAGGATAACTACTCATGCTGTATTTGCCCAAGACAACACAAAAGGAGCTCTGCAAGACTGGGCTTCTTGGGGGTTTTGTTGTTGCTGTTGTTTTATCCTTTTGGTTTTCTATGTGGACATGACTTTTCCTTGCAGCCCAACAGAAGGCTGCCAAGCACTGCTCTGGAGCATCAACTGAACGTCAGCTCAGAGTAAAGGATGCTACCAGCTGCACTGCCAGTCCATCCCTGCATCACCACCAAGGGTTTTACACCTTCTGGGAAGGCTAAACAGAGGGACCCCTGGCTAAATCCTGCAGGATCACTGTCTAAGTAGAGATGGCCACAGACATAAGCAATAAGCCATTCAATTTCACCACTCACTTTAATGGCAGCAAGCATTTCATAACGGTGTGACAAGCAGAACTTAATGACCTTGCCCAGATTAGAAGTCAAGAGTCAGAGCAGCTTCTTCTTCCTCATGGAAGCCCATCTGTTACACACAATGAGGGTTTTCCTTTAGTGATTTATTTAAACAGAAGCAATCAAAAGGTTCAGCTCTTCAGTTTAGAATCAGATAATCACTCAGAGGATGCACTATAGAAACAATATGGAAAGCCTACTTGAAGAAAAACCAGCACTTAGGAAGAACATTAAAACCACTACCTGAAAAATCAGTAAAGAAAACATAAAATCATTTCTGGTTATGTCATAGCAACATGGGTTTATGTCATAGTTGGTAATTTTTGCAACAATTACAAATGGTGTAAAATTGTTAATAATCTTTAGACATCTTCAAATAGTATTCAAAAGACCAGTTACGAAGAAAAATAGAGAAGCTTTTGTATTACAGCAATCATTAATAACAAATATTTAAACAAACAAAAAAGGTAGGTTTCCCAGTGCAAAGTACACTGCACGTGTTTCTATTGTAAGACTTTCTGTGTTGCATCCATCAGAATAAAAATGTCTTTGAAATAGAATAAAACTGCTTTGTAGCAAATGGTCATTAACACTTTGATAAATCACATCCTGTACAATTGCACGTGAAGCACAGAACCTTCTTTTCATAAATATTTCAGTATACAATAGTATTACATTAAGCAGCACCACTAGTGGTTTCTGCTGTCCACACAATATTAAGTTTTAGACTAATTAATTGCATCCTTCACAACAGTCAAATTTTCAGCTTTTGTAACAATGACTACAAAAATAGCAAATTTTTATTATTCTTCAAAGTACATTCTGAACACATTTCATTCCTAATTAGTATTCTAAAGCCAAAACATTGGGATTTCTTTTATTTTTAAAAAAGCAGATTTAAAAAATGAACTCTGATAGGTTTCTCTTCTGTTAAAAGGACAAAACACTGTGAGATACTCTGTGCAAGCATGCAGAATGTGCGTGTCGAACAACAGAAAGTAAAACTGAGTGTGATAGAAATTTCCAGCTTCCCAAGAAACCCCTCTGCTACATCTAGTTTGTTGTTTAATAAATGTATCTGTTCAATTCCAGAAAGCTTTACTGTACAAGCAGACTGGTAAGAGCTTTAGGACTTACACAAGCAATTTCTAAGACAATAAAAGTCAAAGATGGAAACAAGAGTTGAGCTGAGAGACTGAAATATCAGCCTTCAAACAGTAGTTTGCATTTTGGTGTTTTTTAAAAGAGTTAAAAAGCTATTTTCAAGTGCATGACAGCCTTTATTTTATATTTCCTCTAGAAATTCATGCAGTATAGAAATTCTACTTAACATGGCTTGGCAAGCACAACCTAGCAATTAGCTCGGGAAGCACGGTGTCCCCTAGCTGTGTGTGTACATTACTTCCAGGAGGTGCTTTCCCAAAAGTGTAATAGGGGCAGAAAAAGGCTGAGAGCAGCCAGGAAAAGAACTCAGCAGACGAGACTTGCTCATCAGTACTGGTGATGAGGAAACCACAACAAGAGGGTAGGTTTCATTTCCAGCCCTGGGTTACAAATGCCAATCAACCCAAGCCAGGATTTACAAGCACAATCCAACAGTTTGGCAGACAGGCAAGTAATTAAGCTTCACTTGTCTGGAACACAAGTTTGGTTGTTTTGGGCTGTAACACAGTTCTCTTCTTTGCCATAACAGAACCTTCTGACTTTATAAGACAGGTCTGCTCAATGATCAAGCACAAGACCTGCAGTGATTTCCCCAGAACCATCATGACTTCAGCTGCAGTCCAGAAGAGTATAAAGCTCACACAGAATCACAGCACTACTTGGTTTCACATGTTTATTGCAAGAGATTGATTCAATCAGGATTGATGCTAGACCATCAGCTGGGAAACTGCTTCACCACCATTTTAGGTAAAATTACATGACATCTAAGCCTCTGGCCTTCCTATCTGTAAAATGGCAATAAAAGTTGATCACTGTTATAGCAGCGTGTTGACAGCCTCAGAAGAAGGTCAATGTCTAAAGGGCAAGTTAGTACTATTCATCCTAAAATGCTAATACATCGTGTTACTTGTCAATGCTTCTATTATACAACATAAAAAGCATATTTTTTAGCATCTCTAAAAATACGAAAGGATTTTTTGTCAATTTTCCTTCATAGAGAGCACTGACAGCTCTCAGTGCAGTAAGCCAAGCCTGATTTTTGCACTACATCTGCAATATCTTTTATACTTGGGCAGCTGGCACAGAGTGAGAAAATTCATTAACATGCTAATGATGTGTCCTATTTAAAATTCCAGCTCTGATTATTGTGTGATTAAGTCTCTTCCCTTGACGTCTGCTTCCTTATATCTGCATTACTGTGAGAAATCAACAATTATTAGTGAAATAAAAAATAGGTGACCAATTTATACACAAGAGAAAGACAAACATACACACATTTTAGCATTTAAATTTTTTGGTCTAATATTTTCCATAGAAAAGAGCATTATGTGCAGTAAAAAAAAAAAAAAA
>VZRH01001855.1:1400122-1440239 GCA_013397555.1 Urocynchramus pylzowi
AAACAACAATTCAAGTGCCAGATGACATAGAAATAGACATGTATAGGACCTAACCCTAACCTAGTGCACAGCTTGGGCAGGAACACAGAAGAAAAGGCAGAACTGCCTTTCTCTGCAGCAACACAGATTTTATTGGCATAAATGAAACACCAGGCCTAAGGCTGTGAAGTAAGTCAGGTCAGCTACCCCAACTCAAATCACACCTTCCACAGTGCAGACAAAGCCAACACAATTATCTCCAGTTCTTTCAAACAACAGCAAAAACAAATGCCAACAAAATTGTATTCCAGTTCTTTATGCTTTATTCTCTAAACATAGAAGCGCTGTGCAAAATAAGACTGCTCCATAAAGGTGGCCTCTTTTCCTCAAGACACCATCTGCATACTGTTTTCCAGAGAGTATCTGAAGGCTTACATTCAGACAAATGTGTTGGTATCAAACCCATACCAGTGTTCTCAAATATTTTCATTTCTTAAAGGCGAAAATAGGGTTGATCACATGTAAAGGGGGCAGGGATGATGGAAAGGGAAGATGTCAGGTTTCAATTTATGTATCTCTGACTAGTATCTGCTTGACAGCATTTTATTTTAACACAATAAATAAATATTGTGTTATATTTATTTTGGGAATAAATTTCTCCTTGTGCCTACAGAATCACAGTAAATTAAAAGAAAATCTACAGAGTAAACACCCAGTATTTTGAAATTTATTGTCACAAATTGTGGGACACTAGAGGTCAGATAAAGAAGATATCTCCTTTCAGCTGTAAAAATGCAAAAGGGAAAATAAGAGTCTATGAACTTATAACATTTCTGTTGCTTCAGCAAGTATTTTGCACAGGCTTGATTTAAAACCCTGCTAAATTAAAACACGAATGAGAATGTGCATGTATATTATAGGAAGTTTAATTGTCCTAAAATAAAAGAGAAACAAAATGGGCTGATTAGAAGGTCAGAATCCTTTTCAACTCTCTTGAAAATCCAAGGAAAGAAGAAGCATTGCCTGATGTGCATTTCTGGGTTTGTATCACAATGCACTAAATTTGAGGATTCATTTTTTAAAATTGTATCTAGATTCTAAAAAAGCAAGTTCTTATCTAGAAGTGTGTGAATATATACATTATTCTTTGCATTTTTAAAACATTGTCTTAGGTGTATCCAGCTGCCTACAAATCTTTTTGTTTCTAAAATAGCTCTGCTTATCCACTTGTCTATGAAGAAACTTCACATGCTTCTAAACAGAGGCACCTTCCTATCTTTACCCAACCCATTGCTCATAAGATCCTGAAAAATGAAAGACATTTCAAAATCCTAAAGCTTTAAAGTAGCTCTCAGGATTGTATTTAGTTTGGAGATAATTATAGTAACTGTACATTTGTAGTCAATCAAATGTTACTGAGCCTTTTCATTTAAGCAAGCAGCAAGGTCATTTTATCTGCTTCAACTTCAGGAGTGAGTACAGCAGACAAGAGAGAAAGTCAAGTCTAGGAATGACTTTGCAGTTTGATAATTCGTCAGTAGCTTTCCCAGTAATCACAGACAACCTCCCCAGTTCCACCATGACACTATAACCCAAGCACACTGCTCATAGTTGTGAGAGAGCTACATTTGGCAAGTTGTTTAAACTCCCCCTCAAACACAAATTCACTACGAGAACTCTTGCTTTCAGAATCAGGAATCTCTTGCACCTCAAACGTTCAGACCCACCACCAAATGTGTTATATATGTATGTACTAAACATTTAGTTTTATATACCAAACATGTTCCTCTTGTCACAGCCACATCTACTGCTTCTGCATAAGTGCTACATGTTCCTCTGTATGGGAACACAAGCACAGTGTCATCATCACTGTGATAAAAATGGGCTTAGAAAAGAAAGGTTTTGAGAACTGAGTTATAACAGTTTTCAAAAAGTGGTAAATTGCTGGGGTATCCCTTGTTTCTCACAGCCTTCCCCAGCTCCACAGGGAGGATGGGAGGATATGGAACACACTGCTTTTCTAGATCATTGCTAGACTTTCCTCAGAACAATCAGTATGTTCTGTGAAATGCAGAATGATTCATCAAATCCAGCACACCTCCAGGATCTCAGGTCTGAGCAAAAAGCTGTAACAATCTGTAAACTACTCACCAAAGGCAGTCTCTCCTTGTTCAAGTTCTTGTTTCAGTCTGGTGTAATCATCTTTAATTCTCTCTAATTTTCGTGTATTTCTGGCACTCAGAACCAACAGTTCATTGAGAAGTCCTTCCAGTCCCTCTTTCTCAGATGTTAATGATCTTATTTCTTCTGCAAGATCCTTTGCAGTGCTGAAATTACTTCCTGCATGTTTCGTGGGGGCAGGGGAAGAAAGAGGAAAAAGACAATGAGGCAGACACTTGCAACATCAGTAGCTTACATAGCAATCCTGGGAAATTAGGCAATTATACTTCCCAACGGCAAGTGAAAGGGGGAAAAAAAGAAAAACTGCTTTACAAGCATCCATATCATTAATATTACAAGAACAATAATTGTAGCTGATTTAACCTGACATACACAGAAATGGTACTTTCTTTAATTATTGATAGAATTTACATTTTTTCAGGAAAACTGTTCCTAAGGGTTGGCACTTCAAATAATGTCAATCTGTAATTCAATGATTGTTGCAGTGTGATCTATCAGACCATTTTCTTCTTTTGGAGGCCCCCTCAGTGCACAGTACATTTGAAATAGAGGCCATCAACCTGCTGGACCCTGAAGTACTTCCTCCCTGAACAAAGCAGCCCTGTGCTGGTTTTTGTATCAAGCACCAGAAGGTTGTCTATGAATGACACATTGCATTTCTTAAATGGCCTGCACCTCAAGCAAAGACCATGAGGAGATGTTCTTCTCATGGAACACATTCAGAAGTCACAACCCTCCACCTCTGGCTCTCCCTGAAGCATGAAACATCACAGACAGGCAGAACCCCTTGGCAGCACCAGCTCACGCTGTTCTGGAGCTTTTAAAAATGTCTGCTTCCTTTGGACAGGGATTCAGACTAAAAAGTTCAACTCCCAAGTGGTTTAGAGTGTAGCCTAGTAACATTTATCCACTTAACTGTTCTGAAAACCATTTTTATAAGCAGCTGGAGAGGAATGTTTCCTTACTTTGCAAAGAAGTATTTTGTAATAAATAGAAAAGGATACTGAGATACTCAGTCATTGAATTACTTTAAATAGCAGTAGAGTAACAATGCTACATTTACACAACTGTACCAGAATCATTTTAATGATTGAGATACTTGGCTGGGGGGAAAAAAAGCAGACCAAAAAACATACACAAAAAAACTAAACACCACCACCACACTCTAATCTAAAGAATTCTTGATAAAAATAATTTCCATACAGATTTGCCCAATAAAAGAAAGAAGACTTTTAGCATAAGACTTAAGCTGTGATATCATCCTAAATTAGCAAAAATTTGGTGATATGATCTAATAAGTAAAGGTATTTAGTAAGTAAAGGCACTTACAAGATTCAGCCTTGAAGCAAACAATAACATAAAACAAATCCAGTCACACAAATGTCTCATCAGCTTCCAAAGTATGTGTAATGACTTTAGACTCCTGAAATCACTTTATAATACCACCAGCATTATTCAGATGTAAGAGTTTCTTTTTGGTTTTGTTTGCACAATATAATACACTGTTGCTTAGACACAACAGATCAATTGAAAAGTTGATTTTCAAGTATTAAAATACAATCCAAACAACCAAATCCACATCACAATATCCTGAATTATGGCATTACATCTTTCTGACCTGGAGTCAAAGTGTTGGTCACAAAGCCTTAAAAGGGAACAGTTTGGCTGCTGTTCAGTTTCTTCAAGACAAGGAAGCAAGAACAGGATGCAAGTGTTTACACTGGTCAGAAGATGGCAAACCACCACCAGCAGCTGCCAGGAGAGGTTCCATTCCTCCAGAATGCCAGAGTGAACAGCAGCACTTCCACCAAACACCTACAGCCATTCTCCTGGAGCAAAGGTGCTGTTGCAAACTCAAGTGGCTGTATGAAGGCAGGTGTGCCAAAGGGAATCTGGCATTTACCAAAATTTTGGTAAATACTTCAGCAAATAAGTCAGGTTTGAAGACCGAATATTGCTAAGCATGGTAGTCTTGCTTTGCATTTTGTTTTTTTATGGTTTCTTTAGTCCCTAGGCTATGACAGTTTCATTCAACCTCTTCCTCATTTAAAGATGATATTTTCTTGGTTTTTTTTTTTTTAAAGGCCAAAAGTTCTTCATTTCTAATTCCCAGTTAAAATCCTATTTGCCACTTCTGTCTTAAAATTACAATTAAATAACTATAAACATGCTTTACAGATTGTAGGATCATATGGCTTACCAGAGCTTTACTGGGAAACAACAGCACAAATTTTATTACCCTAATTTGTCATGTTTCCAAATGGGCAAAACAAAGCAGCAAAATAAGCAAGACAAAAACACTGGAAAAATGGCAAATATTCAGATACTTCTAAGGCAACAAGACTTGAGTCCACCTTCATTCACCTGAATTCATCCCAAGCATCAAAGCACAGGAGCCTTAATAAAACATGAAGGTGAGAAAATCTTCATTAGAATCTGGAGCCTGCTGTTACATTTCAGAGGACAGCAAGGAAAAAGGATATGATATTGCATATGAAAGTTTTATATATACTGAATGGACGTGAATTCCCAGAGGAGAATTTTAGATCAAAACTGAGGCTATAAGGAAATGGCACCAGATACAAACCCAAAAGCAAGAGACACCCTACCTACTGCAGCTTCCCATGACTTACAGCAAAAATGTCTGTAAGTCTGCAGTGAAAATTCAGAAGAGCATATAAAAACTCAGGCATCACAAGTACCATTATCAGTGAGCTCTAACCTCAGTCCCAGTAATGAAAGTAACTGCTTTCTACATGCCATAAGAAGGTTGATTAAAAAATTAATATATAATCCACAGCTGCCAGCATTGAAAAGCCATGCCCTCCTGGGCCAGTTTTTTGTTGTTGTTGTTTTGCTGTGGTTTGTTTTTTTGTTGTTGAGATGTCACACTGGATGCCATACAAACATTCCGAAGACATATGTCAAGATATTTCATTCTGCTAATGCTCTCAAAGTGTTAAAATTCCTCTTTTTGATAATTTAATAATTAGTTTGCCTAAGTGAACACACTAACTGTTACTTTGTCAACCACTTGGAGCTATGTTTTACATAGCCATACCAGTGAGAGAGTTCTGGTTGGCTGATATTAGCTAAGTCAGTCTAACTCTTCCCAGGAAACTTAAAAATCATGCAGCCAATAGGACTGCTCCCTCAGAAAATATGTACAGAGAAAACAAAGCTAAGGAATTATTAGTCTAAGACAAAAGCTGAGATTCTGATCTAAACCAGAACATGGGACAGAGATTCTGTGAAGGTGACTGAAGAGCAAGATGCCACTTTTCCCTTCTTTCCTCCTGTCTCACAGTGATGCTTGCTACAGATGTGCAATTTTAGCCACTTCCTCCATGTTCATGTAAACACACTGGGTGAAAACTGGGGCAGTGAACTTGCAGTACCCAGTACTCTGAACAGGTAATGTGCTTGCAGTGCACTGCCATAGGGAACTGAGTATGTACACTTCGCTTTGAGGGACTGAACATAACCATTATCTCAAAAGACAGCAACAAAAAAAGTCAAATCTTCCTCCTTAATCTTGCCCTCTGGGGCTCTCTCCTCCCATGCATCCTTCATCCTCTACAGCATGTGACATCAGGTAAGCTCCAGCAGCTTGATGCAAATGCCAAAAATACCAGCCAAATCAATACAACCACCCACACAGGAAAAACAGTAAAAATTTTTAAAAATCTTCAGGCAGAAAGTAGTTATAGAATTGTTTTTACTTAGTGTAAACATTAGTATATTTCTCTTATTTCCTCTATTCTTAAAATTTTACTTGTATGGTTACAGCTAAATAGTACTCTGCACATCAAATATATTTTCTATAGATTTAGTTACATGCCACAAACTCATGCCCATGGTAACACCTCATTGTCAGATTTTACTGTATTGGGCAGATTGTTGCCCATTTAGTAGTCTCAAAGTAAAATATCATCATTTTGATACCATTTGCCAGCAACAAATTGATTAAAAATATGGCTTGAAATCTGTGTGATTTTACCAAAAAACAAGAAATACGTTATTAATTAAACTTTATTAAATATTTCCCCCTTCAAAATATAAGACAAAGTTAAGAGCCCATAAATTTTTTACTCACACTTTTTCTCAAATTTATGGCAGAAGTTACATACATTCATAGTTACCATTATTTATACTTGAAGCAGAGAGAGAAGTCAAAGTCCCACTGAAAAGCTATTCTTTGTAGTACAAACAAAGGAGTAATTTTTTTCATTAATAATAAAGCATATCTATTTGACACTAGCATAAATGTAACAAGGAATAGACTGGTCATTTTTTATCATTATCTATAAATTAATTCTTCATATACTTACAGCACTACCTTTAATAATTCATAAGTGAAAATTTGCATTTTAGCTTAAGGCATTTGCCACCATAGTATTTATCAATGGTGCTGGAATTCAAGGCTGAAAATCTTCCACCCTGTGATTAATGAGGATACAAAGTGATTTCAACACCACAAAAGAAATTGAAGAAAATAAATATCATTCACCTACACACAAAGGAAAGGGAAAAAGCTAAAGACATGACAGAAATGTAAGATTCTGGAAGGACTGCCAGTGTGTTTGCACCTCTGAAAAAATAAACTGCAAATGAGGGACAGTCTACCATCTCCTGAAACATTTTACAGAAATCCAGCACATTTGAATTGCAATTATTGTTTTTAAGAAATAACACGTCAATGCTTTTATGAAGCATAACACAACTACATGATTGATATGATTCTGAAAGGTAAATGTCAGCTAGAAGAAGGTGAGAGACCCCACAGACATACACTCAGTCACAGAGTGCCTGTTGTACCTGGACTGAATCAGTCACCATGGAACAACTCAGGAATAATTGGAAAAAAAAAAAATAGGGGAGGGGGGGCGATGGGGAGCCCAAATAAATAAACCCCAAAGTAATAACTTTTCAAATCAAGTAATTGATTATTCAAGTAATAACAATGGAGAGAGAGACATCACAAGTCTTCCACAAGTGTTTTCTCTCATGCACTCCAGACCACAGCACAGCCTTTCTACAGGGTGACAGCACCTGTCTTCACATCCCACATGTCTCCTTTGAGCACAAAACCACAGAAAAGAAGCTGCCAAAGAGATAACTCGACCTTCTCTCCTGCTCCAGGGATAGCTGTTTAGGTAAGAGGAGTGAAAGAGAGTAAGTTGTTTCATGACTGACTTCTCCAACAGAAGAAAAGATTTTCTGCTGTCTGGTCACATATCATGCTGGAACTTCAGCTACAATGAATTACCCTTGAAGTTCACTGAAAGCCAGTAACATCCAGCAGCCTCACTTGAAAATGAGATTAAAAAGACAAAAAACATAATGTTTTCAGCTGGTTTCAGCTGGGATAGAGTAATTTTCTTCTTAGTGGCTGGTACAGTGCTGTGTTTTGGATTTAGGCAGAGAATAATGTTGATAACACATTGATGTTTTTAGTTGTTGCTGAGTGGTTCTTAGCCTAAAATCAAGGATATCTCAGTTTCCTATGCTCAGCAAGCAAGTACACTAGAAGCTGGGAGGAAGCACAGCCAGGACAGCTGATCCAAACTGGTCAAAGGGACATTCCATACCACAGAACATCATATTCAGCAAATAAACCGGATGGAGTTGGCTGGGAGGGACCAATAGATGCCTGGAAATGGGCTGGGCACTGGTCTGTGGGTGGTAAGCATCACTTCTGGCTGGGGACAAACCACAACACAGAGCTGTTCTGGAGTCTGAGGGACCATTTGGGAGTTGGTTTGGGGGGACTCACTAGCATTATTTTTCAAATGAGTTAACAGGCGTGCCAAGAAGTACGCTGCTTGCACCAACACATGGCAGCAAATTTTATTTCATGGAGTACAAAGTGAGTGTTGTGGGAAGACATGACCATACACAGCATTGAATGCTGGAACCAGACAATGCAGTCATGAAGTAGAATAATCTCAATATGCCTTTGATCCATCAACCCAGGCTGCTGCTGGAATCAGGAATAGGAAAGTGTGGAACCAGCTATGTCATCTGCAAAGATGCAGCCCTCTATTGGACTCCAATTCATCACAAAACTGAGCCTTCATGAGAAGGCACAAAGGAGCATTGCGAGTTCTGCAACCCTTACCTCAACCATTACCTCAGTTCTCAGAAACAGAAAAGCTGAAGGAACCAGGAACACCACTACCTTCCAGTGAAAGACAAATTAGGAGCTGTGTGCAGCACATCTGAGGAAGAACTCAACATCATACCAAGAACTATGTGTCCACTCACATTTCTGGATGAAATGACAGACTACAGCAGGAGCATGAGAACGAGGCCTCCACATTAACATAAACCACAGATGGATGGCTGAAAATGCCCTTCCGCCTGCACTGGCATCTTCCAGCCTGATGGCTCTGGCTCCTCTCTAACATACTCATTCCCAACAGGAATACTTAGCACCAAATCTGGAAAGCTGGGGCCTCTTTTTGTTACAGTTGGATCCATGCAGAATTTGCCCTAAATGAGCATCAAACAGCAGCCAAAGAGGCAACAGTCCTAAAATTAAGCCTTGTGAAATGTGCTATCTTGTATTTATGTCATGTTATTTATAAAAGTATGCCTTTACATTGACATAAGGGAAAAAAAACCTTATTGTACTGCTGGAAATCATCCCACAACATCATTTCCAAGCAGCTCCCACTTGTCAGTACTTAATGAAATAGAGGTAATGATATTTATAGGACCATGACACATGGTCTCTTACGGTATTGACGATTTCAAGATTTTCAAACTTCAAGTCACCTCACTCTAACTTCTGTGTTTGGATCTAATCTGTGTTTTCAAAAACAGAAAGTTAATAACATGCATCTCATGGATAACTGCATAATAAAAACAGTATTTCATTCATGCCTCCTTAGCTTCCCATTAATTCACTTTCTGGCTACCTAGTCCTATGCTAATATGCATTCTCAAGAGGAAAAAAGTTCTCAAAGAGTCTATGAAAACATTGTAAAATGTACCTCCATAAACCTCTTTTATTCATATATAGGAAAGAGATGAAACAGGACTAAAAATTCATTTTAGTTTCCATCTTCCCTCCTATTCCCAAATTATTTTCTCACTAAGGAAACAACAGAAAGACAATTTCTCATTATTTCCTCTTGTATAAAATAGCTCAAAGAATGAAAATAAGATTCAACATTATTTCTACAGTTATGCTCACACTTGCTTAAACATCATCTTATTTGAATTCTCTTACCAGCTTCAAATTATTTAATCTGAAATTTATTCCCTAGAAAAGTTTCATGCCAAATAGTAACCCAATACTGAAAGAAAGAACAGAGTATCAGGTACTGTCATGTCCCTCCTATAACTGACTGCAAAATTTTATGAGCATGTTACGAGCCACTGTAAGAAGCAGCTGACAGAAAAATTAAATGCAGGTTTCTAAGCACTGACATTAAAGTGGTTTCTTTTTATTAATTAAAGAAAGACCTACTAGATGCTAAACTATAATAGTTCATAGATGAGAATTTACAAATGTCCATATCAACAGTAACTTTTCATGACATCAGGAATAGCTATTACCTATAATCACCTAAAGCTACTGACTTAATAACTGGAAGAATATAGGATCCTTCTAATTATCTCTGGAGGAAAATTCTGGACTAGCATCTCTGGAGTATTAGCTATTTGTCTCAACAGGCCAATCAGATCTAAGTGAGGTGTTGATATAATGGTTCTGAATTGTAACTGTTGATAGAAACACCTCCTGAACATGTAAGTATGAGCTTCTTTTCTTTTTCCCATAAGAAAGCTCACTGGAATTTAATTTAATTTATTTTATGGCCTTCAATAATCCAAATATTCACAAACTTTCTTTTTTCTCTTTCAAATTTAATTTTACACTTCTTCCTAGGACGAAATAATAGGAGGGAGAGGCATTTATATGCATAGTATTGTCTCCTATGTCTTTACAGTATCATTTATCATATAGCCTTAAATTCCATGGTATTGCATTGATAAGACTAATAGAACTTATGCCTGCATTGCACTTATCATGGTAATTTCCTCCAAAAATAATATCAACTATATTCTTATATTTTTGGTGCAAATACATCAATATTTTAAATCAATGTATTTGTATTAGAAAGTATAGTCCATGTACCAAATGAATGTTGTTTGAAGCTGTCAAGATAGCCATTAAAGGCTGAGGTATATATCATGCTTTCCAAGTCATCACATCATTAAGCCACACATAAGCTCTGAAAGCTAATTTTCACTTTAATAATTCTATACTTTAGCTCATCTAATCTAACTTTTAGGATAAAGTCTCCTTTTTGCTTTGACACTGTTCCAAAGTCCCTTAACTCTTACTGCTTCCTCAAGTAAAAATGCTACTTTAATCAAAAACGATGTGACATCTGTACAAAGACATCTGTATAGACAAAAACAGTTGTTCTCAGTATCCATCAGAATTCCATTGAAGGAACTGTCTGAATGAATTCTCTAACTGCTACATAAGAAGAAGTAGAAGTAGCAGATATTTAACCCTGCCTGATGTTGCCAGACTAAATGAAAACCAGTAAATATGGCCACTAAACTTTATTATTACTGCATATTTACATATGCACACTATATTTCTTTCTGAATTTCACACTGTTCCAAGACTGTCGTTAAATAATTGCATATTACCCAACTCAACATTCTTTTGACTCCTAACAATTGAGTATACCCAGGCTATTCATTAACATTGTTGGCTGAGAGACCAGGGGATATGCACATAAAAGTACCTTGCTTAAATCTTAGCCAGTATTTAGCCCTGCTTCTTAACTATGCCTTCTTTAAGAGGTGTGATTCATTTACTCCTAACACAGGAATACACAGAAACTAAAGTAATTTAGCCTTCTCCATTATCCACGATCCACTGGTTCTGTCTTATAAAAAAAAAAAAACCAACAAAAACAACAAAAGACAACAGCATAACCCCCACTATTTTTATCTCCTCTTTTCTTTTTCTTCTTCTGTATTTATCAAGTCTTTTCATCCGGATTTGCTTCTCTGCTAGCTAGCTGCAACTCACTCTGTATCTTGGCTTTTCTGATTTTATTCACCTCACGCTCTAAGACTATTTCTGGTGTTTTCAGATGTTTTTGGTTTTTTTTTTTTTTTTCTTTTTTACTTTCAGGTCATCAGAAAAAATAATTTTCTTTTTATTCTTGTATCTCCCCTTGTCCTCTGTATACAACTCCCCATTTTACATAAACAAGTGCCACTACATTGACTAAATGTATCTGTATCTTACAATGAGGTAAAGAAATTACAGTATCCACTGACACCAAATTATCTTTTGTCCTTGATTTTTAACCATGCCATGCAGAATTGTGCCCTAGTAACAAATTAGGATTGTACCATTCAGAGTCATTAAAATTCCCTGAAGCAAGAGTAAAAAAAGAAACAGTCCTTTTATCAGTACAAAGAAATTGCACTGATACTTCTTAAAAAGCATAGAAAGGCAGTCAAACAATTGTAAACAACAGGTTATAGAAAGAACAGCATTAAATTGACTTTGGAATTCATTTTTGAAACAACCAACCTCTTTTAAGAGCTAACAAGTATAAAATGCTGTTATGAATGTTTTGGAAATGATCCTCAAGCTGTCATTCACTCTCTCCAAGTGTCAGACTGAGATACAGCTTTTCTGGCCAACTGCTTCCTACATGTAGTCTGTAGTTCCTACTGCATGTCCAGTTTATGGGCTGGTTTGTTCCCAAGCCATAAAACCCCTTTTCTGAAAGTGAGAAAGTCACCTACATTTTAAACAGTCTAAGGGTTGAGAAAGACAATTGCCTGGTTTACCTCTTACAGGTTGAGAGAAAAATAAAGAGGATTTCCATTTTAAAAAGGTATTATGAGAAGAAAGGGAATTGAGCCTGCTCAGCACCAATACAGGATCTGGGCTGTAGTTTCCTTTAAGTCTTTGCTCAAGCCTGACATTATCCACTTCTGGCAAACAAAACATGTGATACTGCCCAAGGTTTCATTTTAAAATAATTTGTGTGTGCAATACAGACTCTTGTATATAATTGAAAAGATAAATCACATATGGAGAGCTACATCTCCTCTTGACATGTACCAAAAACCCTTTAGCCTTTCTTTACTTGGTGTAACACTGGAAAACTCCTTGCACTCGAGTCCACATTCCCTTCTACACAACTTCCTCTCTGAGGCAGGTGTTCAGCAGAGAGACACCTACTGAAACATTTGCTGAATTAGAAAATCCACCTCTTCCAACTTAAAAGAAAGGACTGTGATTTGCCTTTTTTCCTTGGTGAACAGTGCAGCAATCCCAAGCAAGTGGCATGTAAGGCTGTTATGTATCACACTCTGTAATCACATTTCAATGTTTTACTGGTTGTAAATAATATGCATGAGTGCTCCAAGGATGAAAGTGCTCTTTTGCTGCCAACATTAGTTGTTTAAGGATTTGAACAGCAGAAGCTGCCAATTATTGTATTCCATTTTAAAGTGTCATTTAAAGCCAGACTTGTAATTATGATACCTTAGCTATACATTTACAACTTAGCTAGAGAGCTCTAAGAATTTAACTTGAGGAGTCCTGGAACAGCTACTGATGATTATACATCAATTTCACCTATGGTAAAATACCATGTGCTTTGCATGTTAATGGTCTACCTCACAGCATCAGCTTTGCCAGTAGTTCCAAACTGTGGAGGGGGATGTGAAGTACCTTACACAAGGCATGGTATAGCCCTGTTCTGCCAGGCTGGTCATGACTTCAAGGCATCTACTCTACCACATGAAAAACTTTCCCCAACAAGTCTTATGAAGAGGTCAATAACTGCTCTAATACATTCCTTAACACTCTCAATCCTTCTCATCACTTAAAACTTACCTGAAACAGCCAGCATTTTGGCTTCAAGTAGAGCTGGTAGTTGAGTCTCAATATCACTCACTTTCCTCCTCAAAGTACTGCAGAGTTTCTGACTTGTGCAAACCTAAATTGAGGCAGACAGCCATGATATAGAATTCATTCATGTAAAAGTATAAGGCAGTTGAAATGGGGCTTCAAATGTTCTTAGTTAACAGACATGACATAACATCCTGCAGCAAGGTAAAAAAGCTTAATAGAAAGTGATGTCTTTACCAAAACACCCAACATTGAATCAAAATGTCCAGGCTGTGCTGCACATTCTATTATTAAAACAGGGCATGGTATTAGCATTAGCTACCTGCATGAGAGAGGACATGTTTCACTACTACATACCAAGGCTGCACACAGAAGAATGGCCATCTTATAAATTCTGCACAATTTCAGCATTAATAATCATGCTTAAAGTGGAGCATAAGTAAACCAGTATTTGGAGATTAAAATTCAATAACATACAATGTGCACTGATTCTTATACAAAATATACCGTGCTCTGCATTTTAACTGAGAAAAGGCAAAGCAGCCTTATTTTTCACACAGGCAACAAATAAGGCTATATCAGCTCGATACTGTACTTTGTTTAACATCAGGACTCACACATGACTAGGGTTCTGACTTTCCCTTGCTCTCTTTTTTTATCTTTTTCAATGGGAGGTCCTGCAGCAATCAATATGGTTTGGTATCGAAAACATGGAGAGAGAAAAAAATAGAGAAAAAAATATAAAGGAAATTCAGCTGTTTCTGTACTTAACATTTCAGTGTACATTGCCACCTCAGAAGGAGTTTATGCAGCATGCAAAATTTAGACAACTCCCACATATCCAAAAATGTTGGGGTTTACTCCATATTGCATCATTTTGGAAGGAAAGCAAAATGAACTAAGAGAAACCCTTCCCTGAACTAAGGCAAACCCCTTGTTCTGGAGGCAGATGCCAAACACTTTCTTAAAATAGTAGCTGACATTTAAGAAAACATTGCATTCATTAGAACCAAAACTAAAGCAATAGTCAAGATAGGCCCAGGCCAGTTCTGAAATGATGTCATGTGAAAGAAAGTCTCCAGAGAGAAGTTTCCCTGCTTTCCTTCACTTTTATTTTTCCTTCCTAAAAAAAAAAGTGCCATGCTTACTAACAGAAGCACAGTCATCACTTCACTTTTTAAAGAGCAAAACTTTATAGTTCTAATGGTTTATCTGTTTGTAAAATTAAATTATAATAATTCATACATAACACTAGCTTTACATCCTTTAAAATTAATAACACCCTCTTGCTTTACTGAGATTATCTGTTAACTATAAATGGGTCAATTTTTTTTTGGAGTCAACAGAACTATCCTCCAAGCAGTAACTGTTACTCGTAAAGACTTCAGAGTCATCCTATTAATTTAAAAACACATATGGCTTCTGCACCTACTATAATTTTTTAATTCCCAGATATTTCAATTTGTTTCAGCACCCCCTTCTAAGTGACTCACCAGCTAATTCAGTTTAAATGTTTTTAAAACCCCAAACCTGTCAGAGGTGAATAAACGTGCAAAAAAAAACCCAAAGGCCATTTCTGTCTCCCATCTCCAAAATAAATCTAAAAGTTTTTAATGACTTCTTTCCAAACAGTACTCTCTCTTCAGGGGCATTGAATGGCTCAGTGAATTGCAATTAGATGGGGAATCTTTCAGCTCCAGGAAAACTGCATTAATACATCCCATGCTGGTAATAAGTTAAAGTCATTATCACTAGACAGCTGTTTGGCAATTATGCAAAATAAGGTGGGATGTTTAATCAGTTTCTAGTGAGCACTGTCCACTTTGTAAGCCCCACTGTCAGAACAAAGCTTGCTGGCACTCTATTAATGGACCAAAATGCAGGGACCAGAGGCAGAAAGGCAGTCCCTCCACCTCAGAGATGATTCTTCTGGAACATGAGATAAGTAGGTTGCTGGGCCTCTGCTTGTATCTATGTCACATGTATTCTGTAGATAAATGAACAACATTAATCTTCAGACCTATCATATGGCATAGTTCAACAAAACAAAATGAGCAAGTGGGAAAGACAAAGTAATAGCCCCTAAACTAATGGCACTGCCTCTGCATTACATCAGGTCTACTCTATAAGCTCCAATTCTTTTCATTTTTTATAATTATTGTATCTTCATAACAGATCCCATTATTCATTACAGTAGCTTATTCAGCCACTAAGGGAAGGTTATTTCTTAGCTAACAAAGATGGTGAACATCCACTGAGCCAATGTCCTGGGCTTCCAGTGAACACCATCCTTCTCTAACAAGCCTGACTGCAGGCGCCTGTGGCCCCAGCAATGCCCCTTCCCTGTCCTCAGTGACCAACTCTGCTGTGACCCACAGGCCAACAAGCTCAAAGTCTAAAAAAAATTCTCTTTCAGTTTCAGGAAAGTGTTTTTGCAGCCAAGTGTTACTGTATTTATTTTAAAATCCTCTTCAGTGGTTTCTGAGGTTTTTTAAAGCAGACTTTTTTTTTTTAAAAAAAGAAAAGACTTTTGTTTAGGAATATACCTTACAAATCTACATTCAGACTGAAATGTTACTCAAAAAAGCAGTCTATCTGAAACCAGTAGGAAGCTGGTTAGCAAAGATATGCGAAATCAAGATGAAAAACAGCAAAATATCAAAGGCAAGTTTGCCCATTGTCATCCTCTTCCATCTTTCCAGCTTATGATGTTAATCTAAAGCAGCAAAAACAGGGACAAGGACAGCAAGCAAAGCACTGGAATTGACTCTCTGATCATCTCAAGAGAAAAGAAGTTTTGAGTAACCTTCATATTTCTTTAAAACAGCACCTTGGAAAAGATAAACAAATTCTGCTAACACTGCCTAAAGGAAGGAACAGTCTACCTAGTCCCCCACACAGCACAATCTTGCCATTAGTGAAAGCAGACATTAATTTCTGAAGGAAGGTGGTGAATAAGGGGCAGCACTCCCTTCATTAGCAAGCAGAAGTTAGCTTTTGCAGCCACAGCATAAAACAAGAGAGATGAGACAGAAAAGGCTATAGAAATGCCAGTGGCACAGGGGAAAAGGATAGACCTTTGACAAAGGAATGTCTTCCCCATACAATAAAAAGGTTTAAAAGACCAGCTCTATTTATTTTGAGATGAAAACAATAGGATGAGATGATATGAATAAACTAAATAGGAAAATATTTGGAGAAGTCTCACTACACGCTTCCTATTTATTTTCTATAACAAATAAAAGTCATCACATAGGAATGGAATAAAATTAAAATAGTATTTCATCTATTGACAATTTAAAGAAAAAAAAAAACCAAGCTGTGAAATTCTACCTCACAGACTTCTCTACTGTTACCTAATACTTCAGCTGTTATTGAAAAAGTCTCTAGATACTATGGTGATAAAATAAAACCTCATGAGACATTTTGTGGGGAAAAGGCAAATTCCATACCTTATGTTTTAGCTTGCAAATAGCTTGAAACAAGACTTGAAGCATCACTTTGAGCTACTGAATGTCTCATTCATTTTAGTAGATGAGCTGTAGGTCAGATACAATAATTTCCTTGATACTTTATTCATAGTCATTTAAAAAATACAGGTGGAATCTTTGTTATCATCTATATTAATGTTCCCAAGATGCGGGTATAAGCAAGGAATAGAGAAAATGAGCTCAAAATAAAGTGGAAGAGAAGAGATGCAGTCTTCAAATTATTTTTTAACAGTGCACAGTTAAAGTGTTGGTCAATTTGATTAGGAAGAACAGATGATGAAGGATAAAATTTTTATAGATTTAGGTGACTGCTATTGGAGTAAACATGAAAAACAAGTTCATTTCAGAGAATAAATTCATTATTAATCAAAACCCAGAAATATTTTTCACTTCCTGTTTCATATAGATCTATGGAAATTGGCTAGAGTAAATGGATCTCCTTTTTCTAGAGCATTCATGGAGCAACTGGGCCATTCTGGAATAAAACTTTAGCGTTCTACTTCTTGAAAGGAGCCCATGAAATAAGAAAAATAAAGGAAAAGAATTAACATTTTAGTTAGAAACAAAAATTATGCTAAATATGCTCTATTACTTTTCTTTGTATTTTTAAAGGGTATGAAAATGAGATTGCTAGCTAGATTATTAGTGAAATGGTGGGGAAAAGAGGCACTTTATTTATGCTCTTCCCTTCACACCAACAAAACCAGTTAGAGAAGAAAGTAAGAGATACTGTATTAAGAGCCAAAACATTCAGCTATGACCATGATTTCATGAAGCTGAGGAGTATGTTCCTGAATAGAGACCTGAGCAAGAGCATTGATCGCTAGTAAAAAAGCTGAGAAAGAAGAGATTACTCCATCTGCTTCCTAAAGAATTATAATCCCTGTGGCCAGTTCAAACAAAAAGCTGGGGAGGGCTTTTCAGTGTATGTTTAAAAATACTTATGTCCAAAATCTTCTTAGAAGGAGCACCACAAAACCAACTTCCTAAAACAAAGACGATATGCATGCCATGATCTGCTTCTGTAAATATTTTGAAGAACTGAAAATATGTACTTACTTTGGCAGTAGTTTCTTTAATGGACATGCTGAACAATTGTTCTTTCTCCTGAAGGCTAGAAGGAATTAAAATAAAATAAAATAAATTAAATATATACATAAAATAAAAAAGTCAACCTCTGTTCAACATGGCCTGCTACACAAGACACATCTTCATATGGAAATAAAGTGTTAAGCTGACTCATACAAACACAACAGAGTCAATATCAAGACAAAAACTATGCTTCATTTCAGGGCTGCTAATGACTAACCAACATCACCTTTACAGTTCTTTATCAATGAGTATAAAGATTTTACCTACTCTTTGAAACACAGTTATGATTATTTGTGTAATCACAATACCTAAAGCAGACTTAAAAGTTCCCGGCAATGTCCAGGACTGGTGTTTTGCTAGACTATCACCCAAAAACCTAACACAAAGGCATTTCTGACACAAAGAACTGGCAGTTTACTATCCTCTTACAACCCAGTTTTCAACTCTATCAGAAAAAGTTCTTGCAGTAATTTTATGTCAAACATAAGTACTCAGTTTCTTTAGATCTATAAAAACCTAACAAATATTTGTACCAGTGGAACAGTGGGCTGAAATTGAGGCATCACCCATGCTAATATGAACAAAATTCAAGGTTTTCTTCCACATATTATAAGCATGTAGGTTTCCTACTTTTATATTACCAAATCTAAAGTAAACCTGCTCTTTTGGTTCTTGTAAATAAAGCCAGCACTTACATTTTTACCATGAAGTTCAAAAATCCAAGTCAAATCAAACATCAGGAGTTAGGAGAGAGGATATTTTTGCAACTTTAATACTCCCCACATTCTGACTTAGGAGGTGTACACTTTTTAAACAGTGCTCAATTACTTTATCACACATTATTTTCTTTTCTGCCAAACACCTCAGTTCTGTGTATGTGACAGTCAGCACTCCCCATTAGCAGCATCTCAATTTTTCCTCATGCCTGTGCTACAAAAACTTTATTTCTTTCATGACCTACCATTACTGTTTTTCCCAAATAAGAACTAATGATATATTTCTGAGCTTTTCTCTAGTGTTAGGCATTGAAATATCCAAACATATCAGAGACATCACTGGATTTATTTCATCCATGACAAGGCAGTGTTGTATTCATTTTACAGGTGGAAGAAAAAAGCTGCTGTTATTCAGAAAGCACACTATGACTGAGTGCCTGTTTTGACATGCACGCAGCTCCTGCTGCCTATGCATTTCTCTTTTCTATGCATTTCAGTTTTCTTTTGAGAACCTGCCCTTATTTTCCAAGCACAGCACTTACTGAGCCGTAGTTCCAAGAGTCAGCATTTCCATGAGCGTGAATCCCAAAGCACGTGAAGTTGGAGTTGCAAACAGCTATTGATCACTCACAGAAAGGCTGGTTGGACCATCTTGCCCAACTGCTCACAGGAGTGAAACAGCCTCAGAGGCAGAATTCAGAGTATCATTTAATCACATTAATGAGGCATCTATTTGCATTGCTGTCCCTAATACCCTGCTTCAAGGAGCACACATCTTTCCTATCTATAGCCCAGCCAGGCCTCTCACCTCATTACCACCCCAGTGCCTGTGCAATGAAACAAAGAGAAATGCAGCTGCCTACCTGTGTAAAAGTGTTTAATGACATTTCTCACAGAGTCTCAAATTTCACCCTTTTCTACAGCAATATATGTGCAAAACACAAAGTATTGCTGGTGTAATGATGCCATTATCAGCTCCCTGCTCGCCTCTGGGCATGCCAGACAGAAGGAACTATTTAGCCACTTCTTTTCTTATGCTTTGGAGCTCCCAGTAACTTTCAGCATCTCCCACAACTGGCATCTGAGCTGATCAGGTAATGTAAAAAAAAGATGGGCTTTGTGTACAGATGTCAAGGGGCACGAGCAAGGCTGCAGTGTGTAATTGAATGAATACTGGGTGACTGACCCAATTGTACTGAAAATGCCTCATAAAATTCAACTCTAAAGACCCAGGCCATAATAAAATGTAAAGTGCAGTTTTAGCCAGAAGAACAACAGTATATAGATGGCAACTCTAACAAATATCTTCCATGTGCTCTTCCTCTCATCTGTTTCCTTTCCTCACAGAAAGCTCCCCCCAGGTTCCTACATTTCCCTACTCTGCATAACTCACACAGATAACAAGAAGAGAGATCAATTTTTAACCTCTTTTGAAGCAATGCATCCAAAACAGCACGGCAAACTAGGACTGAGTTGTCAAATCTGCATTGCTAACAAGGATGCACAAACCCATGCAGACTTTCAGGACCAGGTGCTGAGTGGGAAAAAACATTCTCTCTACACCCGGATTTCTTTTTCATGAGTCTCTAACAAGTCACTGAGAAATAAATAAGGAATCAAATGCTGCCACTTCAATGACAGCAAAACTACAGCTTTAAGATAATTTTGTGAAACTATGGTTTTAATGGAATTTTATATTAATCTGACCTATATCAATAAAGGATATCATTAGTAAGCAATTAATTTGACCCCAGCTAGTGATAGCTGGCTTAACCAGAGACTCAAATCTAAAGATCCTTCTGTTACAGATACAGCATTCACACAGACTCTTACAACTCTATTTGTTTTATTTATGGCACGAATTTCACAGTAATATTCTGTTTCAAATCCTTGTTATCCCTCAGAGTGATACCATAGGAATCCCTTACCCCTTGCAGAGATTAGCCCATCATACAATGCACACAGAGCAATCAAAACCATGTACGAACCAGCCATCGTTACGAACTACAAACTACTTTTAACTACATTTATTCCCAGGTTGTTTTCTTCTACCACAAAACACTGTCACAGAGAAGCCCCTCACAAGCTTTCCAATTAACTGACAAGGTAATGACCCACAGGAGTAACCAGGCAGTCAATACTGATTCATTCTACCAACAAAGAGCTTTAACCGCCATGATCTATTACATGTGACTTGAACCAGAAAGAGCGTTTTCTTTTACAACCACCCTGGAGCACCATATCTCATTTTAAGAGAGGTATTCTGTCTGCTTAAAAGCTGCTTTAGGTATTACTACAAGGGTAAATGGCTTTAGAAAGAGCTCTTTGGAATAACACAAAATTCTTGCTTGGGAAGGCGTCCATAGTTTTGACTCATTGCTATTCTTCTCCGACAGAACAGCTAATCAAGAGTTTGACAGCTTCTCCTCACAGTCTTAGCAATCCATTATGAGAACCATTTAGAACTTACTTCTCAAATTCAATATAAGCTAACACTATCACAGAGAAAGCAAAATTCTTGACCCAGCTGATGAAAGGACTAGAGCAAGACGAATTCAATTAACACGAATTTAACTGACTAAATATGAAGGAAAAGAAAGGTTTCTAACACTTGCAGAATCCACAGCAATCTACACATCATGTGCAGTATATCTTCATTCATGCAGATGGCCACAGAGGACTTTCATTTAAATGACATGCCATGGACTTACAGACATTGGGATCCATCAGGAGGAAAGAAGAACAGGAATGGCCATGTGCTATGTCCCAGAGTATCACTGCATACGGGCTAGACTACAACAGGAAAGCAGGAGCTGAGGAATTATGTAATTTCTGGATGACACATGAAGCAGTACTTTGGCAAAACACAGACTTCAGCTGGAGAGTTGCAGGAGGGTGTGGGAATGCTGCATGTTCAGGAACTGAAGTTGATCTGGCACGTAACAACAGACTATGGGAAAAATTTTAAGATCCAAACACTTCAGGCAGTACCCTTTAAGTACCTCATTTTACTGATATTAAAGACTAGCTACTAAGTATATTTAATTGTAATAACACAATTAGACAATTAGAACCTGCTGAGATGATGATGTTCATAATTGGGAATGGTGTGCAGGCAAAATAAAGGAAGACATTTCAATGCAATAGGGGACAGAGGGAAGAATAAGAATCAAGTGGTCTGGTTCCCACATCCCTCACTCTGTCACAGCTTCCCATATTACCAGAGAGGACATTAAGAGTCACAATATAACAGATAATGTTTAAAATGCTTTTTAAAGAATCTTCTGAGAAGTTTAAATTTGCATGCAGAAATTACAGATACTGTGGAAGTGGCTTTGTTCAAAGGAAGGCTAACTAGCACAATACTGGGAAGAATGGCTTTCTCCAAAAGGAAGGCATGGTTCTGAATGTCTTTCCTTCCACTGTGCTAGTATACTTCCCTTCGCATACCAAGCTATTATGTATTTATGTTTTGCTTCCTAAGAAAAAAATTCAAAGAATGCAAATGGGCAAAAGGCAATTCATGCTGTTCTCCACATTCAATATATATAAATATACACACTGCTTAAACAGAAACAGTTCCTGTATTAATAATAAAATTTTTATACGGCAACAAAAAGTGCAGTCAGAATTTACTTTTGTATCCACACAACAGAACATACCACACACTGGGTACCAACATAAAACAAATAAATCCTGTACTAAAAATTATTTTTCATAGAGAAACTAAGCTGCCATCTCTGATCCTTGCCTGAAGACACTGAAAGACAAGTAAAAAGTCCTTTAACAGCAAGTATTCTCCTTTACATTACTGTCACCTAAAAAATTATTATAGATCTTGTCATTACGCTCCCAATCTCCACACCACAATACAGTGCTTAAGCAAAAAGCACTTTAATTTCTTTAAAACTAAGCACAAGTCAGAACAATTTAAAATTACCCATATTTGAATTTCTAATTCAAGAACAACACCCTAGAAGCCCACGCTCAGATTGTATGCAGAAAGTATGATGGGCTGAACCCTCAATTCACATGAATATGTATTTCCTTCTAGATAAAACCAGCAAATTTAAATAGTTTACAGTTTGAATTTGGCCCAGAGTAATGAGACTGCCTGCAAACAATAGCCTCATTCTCATGATCACAACCTGCAGAGACCATGGCTTTTACAGGTTTATGTCTTCTAGCATGATTCTTCCTCCAATTCTGAAGTCACAAGAAGCTATACTCTCTTAGAGTATAGAAGATGAAAATATATAAACCAAGCCCTACACTTGTAATCTTGCTTTTAACAACGAACAGAAGCTGACCTTCAAAAAAAAGCTTTTTTTCAGTACCTTGCAAAAAAAAAACAATCACAAGTGCTACTTGGGGAACCTTTGGTGTAAATGTCTGCTACAGTCTACATCAAGGGAAAAAAATCCACCAAAAGTCATCAGTATATGGACTTCACTGTACCTTTAGGGAATAAATCCACAGTATAAAATCAAATCAATCAATAACTTCCTTGTATTTTTATAGTTCCCTCAATGGGCAATCTCAGAAAGTTTTGAAAACAACTCAAAAAAGAGCTTTGAACAAAACTATATTTAACAAGAGGCTTCTTGAAAGCTAGGCATGTACAACTAGGACTAAAGAAAAAAAAAAAAAAAAAAAAGAAAAAAAAGCTGTTACCAAAGTTTTCTTGAGGAAAACCAACAGGTTATTATTTACAGATATCATGGGCAGATTTTACCAGGACAAGACCTATAGGGCATTGCTGGCCCTACACTTCTGCTCAATTAGGGACATTCAGGACTAGAATGCATTAAATGCACTAAAGTAAACCACCACTTTTTGTTCTCTTTTGAAACTCTTTACCACAAAGTTTGATTCTATCTAATCAAGAAAGGAATGGGATAACAAGATTTTCATTCTATGTGATTGTCTCATAAGCCTGTCTGGGCTACACATTTGACTATCACCATACCGAGAAAGCAATTTTTCAGCCAAGCACATAAGTTCCTTTTCATCTTTGTGCAATGATCTATGGGACTTAAAACAATGGTATTTTCAAGCAGCATATCTTTTTAATGGGAAGTAAAACCACCCTTTAAACCTAAGTCAGGGTTTTCCAAATAAACTCTGATTTTTTTTTCTTCGATGATGCAGCCCACAGAAAACTTCTATATGATGACAGAGCTAGCTAAAAAACTATAAAAATACAAAATTTCTGCTCAGCTGATGTGGTAAAAATCTAATTTCTCTATCTAAACCTGAAAGTGCTCTTGAGGAAAGGACTTGGACATTAAATACAAGGAGAGAAAAGTTGTGTTTAACTCATAATAAAAATGAAATTTCTGGCAGCTGCAAGGACTAGTCACCTGAATTAGAAGCCAGGTGCAAATGCAAAGTCTCACCTTGGAAAACTTCCTCAAAAATTAATCTGATCTGAGACAACAACTATCAAGAGATGTACTTTAAGGCACAGGAGCATTGCACCTTCTGCACATTTCAATCTACAACGTTCTCAAAGGAATATGAATGAGAACCCAAATTATGCACCTACCTCTGAGTGATCAGAGAGCTGGTTTTTCTCCAGCAATTTGCTCTTCTTCAAGCTATCATTTGCAGAGCAATATTTCTTCACTGTTGCTATACATCAAGGATTGCTTCAATACATGTGCTTCCCCACTCAGAATTTTTCAAGAGTCAGAACTGGAAATACACTTTCTCAATGTTTGTATAACCTCAGCTTACCAACAGGGTTTCTCACTGACTCATGGGTTGCTCAGTGACTGTACTTGCCTTTGTCAACTGTCAAAGACTTACACCTATCAGAAGTGTACTTTAAAAACTCATCATCTTGCCCAGCTCTTGCATACATAAAAACTCTAAACAGAATCAACTCTTATGCTGAGTGCTGCCAGACAGTAGCCCCAGTTAGGAGGCCTGAAGAAAAATCAGGACATTAGATGACACTTCACAATTTTTTATAAGAATTATTAATAAAGTGGTTTCTTAAATGCCAGCAATACAAGGGCAGAGGCAGAATCTCAGTATGGTTTTGGGGTTTTTACATAAAATCATGCCAACAGAAACTATCAGTTCACAGACACCTGAAGATGCTGGCAACTTTAGTCATCACAATAAGCTCAGTTTTTATTGCCATGTACTGAGAAATCTTCTGGTCCTATAAATCACCATTCAGACAGCCAAACCAGCTGGCTGTTTCAACCAACCAAACCATTCATACAGTGCTGGATTTCCCACCACTCTTCTGCCAGCTGATGCTGCAGGGCAGATGAAGCAGTTGTTGCTTCAGCTGCTATCAGGAACAGGAGCATCAGAATGAGAACAAAGGGATAATCAAACAGCTATCTGCAGGAGCAGTTCATCACATCCTAACTAATACTTTCCCCAGATTTTCTGACGTATCAATAGATCCCCATTCTTCTGCTACATCTGTCTGGAGTGCACAAAAACTAGAGCTTGCCCACAGCAGCTGCAATTATTCTCCTAAGAATAACACCCATTTTACTTCACTGACTGAAAGGGTCTGTCCCTGGATATTGTTGCTAGCTGTTTCTCTTCATTATACACAAACTAATTTAGTATCACACATTGATTGAGACAGCTGGTCATTTTTCCCTGAAGAGAAGTAAATCTCATTGTGCACATACCCAGAGGAATCAGCCCATATGTGGCCTGGGCTTTATAGGCTGCGACGTCCCACTGGATGCTGTTCAAGCAAGCAGGGGGAACCAGATGCTCAGCAGGGAAAACCAGATTCCTCATTACACCATACACGTGAGCACTCAAGCAAGTGTTAGTTATCCTTCTGCTGCGACTTTTTCCTTCTATTACGCTGCTTGGAAGCACAAAAAACTGCCTTTAAGATTGCTCCAAAACAATTCAGGTTGACAGCAACGGCTCTGTCCTTCAAGCTGGAAGACTGGCTCTTTCCTTTCCCTTGCTCTGTTTTTAATCCCCCTGATCTTCCCAAGGAAGGCCAGTACTTATGGTGTGGGAGTAGACTTTGCAGAAGCCTTTTTTTCTCCCTCCAGTGGGGGTCCCCACTCCCCCTCCAGAGTCATGAACTTCTGAGCCACGTTTGCACCTTCACAGAAAGCAAATTCACTTCATGTGCCCAAGCACAGACTTTTTATGGCACACCAGGCTTTCAATACATAGTTCCTCCTAGAGTTGCTGCCACAATAAAGGAAACAAAGCCACTTGCCCATGAACTCTACCCTTCTACGCTAGGCAAAGAACAAAGGAATGAAATTAATCCTAGGCAGACAAAATGGAGAGGAAAACACCTATCTATCTATAAAGAAAGATGAACCTCCTAATCAGTCAGCTTACAAAAGATGAGGCAGATCTCTTCTTTCACCTATGACTTGTCTCAGCTTCTCACAAAAGACTGTAGCCAAATACTTTGAGAAAGCCGAGATGATGTCAAAGACAAACTCAGGTATGGGACTGTCGGGATCTTCTCTGCTCTCCGAGATGACCCCAGGTGTTGGTGGAAGCCGCTTTTCCCAACCCGGCTGTCCAAGAAGGAGTCAGGAGTCTTCTGCTCGTGTTCTCAGTGATGTTTATTGTCTCTTATCTAAAATATTTTCTGTCTGACCCGCCAAGCTCTGGCCAGCAGGTCAGTCCAAGGCGCACTGCCTCCCACGGGGGCTGGTGCTGTCTTTTATACCATGAACTACGTATTAGATATTTACAATTGTGTACCAATCCCTAACACCTATGTTAGACAGTGACTTTCTACTCTGAACCAATCTAAAAATGCCAACATCACCTAAAAGATGGATGCCAGGAAGAAGAAGGAAGAAGGACAGGGCACGCCCCAGTCCCTCCATCTTAGGATTTTAGACCCCCCTGTACCAAATCTCAAATTTTCTCCTTTCACCCTCTAACTACTGCTACTGTGCTGTCTAAACTTTTGTGACTCGTGATTCTTCATATAAGGTTGGTAATTTGTCCCATGGGCTGAAATCAAAGCCCCAAGTGTTTTTGGCCTCCTGCCAGGGTCGCCCAGACCCCTGCCCGGGGTTTGGGGCACGAAGAGGAATACCTTGGATTCCGACATGGGACCAGCTGAAAATGAGACAATCTTATTATTAAGGCTCAAGCTGGATCACAACATGATAAGAAATTGGGAGTTCCCCCCAGAATGGCTATTACAAAGACCCAAAGGGACTCAGGTGGGCGTTTGGGATAGTGGCTGTAGAGGCAGAGAACATTAAGCAGTTGAACACCTTGCCTGGACTATCAGAAAACCCATCTGCAGTAGGACTCCTGAAAGTGGAAGAGCAACAAGTGCCAATTGCCACCTCAAAGGTACCGCCATCAGTACCGGACAAATCGAGATACCGCGATCCCCATCCAAAAAATGATCCGTGAACTGGAGAGACAAGGGGTGGTCAGCAAAACCCAACCATCCTTCAACAGTCCCATCTGGCCTGTGCACAAGTCTGACAGAGAATGGAGATTGACAGTGGACTATCGTGCCTTGAATGAAGTGACTCCACCGCTGAGTGCTGCTGTGCCTGACATGCTGGAACTCCAGTACGAGCTGGAGTCCAAGGCAGCAAAATGGTATGCCACTATTGACATTGCTAATGTGTTTTTCTCCATTCCTCTGGCAGCAGAATGCAAGCCTCAGTTTGCTTTCACCTGGAGGGGCGTGCAGTATACCTGGGACCGACTGCCCCAGGGGTGGAAGCACAGCCCCACTGTCTGCCATGGACTGATCCAGACTGCACTGGAAAAGGGTGAAGCTCCAGAACACCTGCAGTACATCGACGACATCATTGTGTGGGGGAACACGGCAATGGAAGTATTTGAGAAAGGAGAGAGGATCATCCAGATTCTGCTAGAAGCCGGGCTCGCCATCAAGAAGAGCAAAGTCAAGGGACCTGCCCGAGAGATCCAGTTCCTGGGAGTAAAGTGGCAAGATGGACGGCATCAGATTCCCACTGAGGTCATCAACAAGATCACCATGATGTCTCCACCAACCAGCAAGAAGGAAACACAAGCTTTCCTAGGTGCTGTAGGTTTTGGGAGAATGCACATTCCTGAGTATAGGCAAATTGTGAGCCCTCTATACCTAGTTACCCACAAGAAGAACACTTTCCAGTGGGGCCCTGAACAGCAGCAAGAAGTCTCTCCTAATGACAAAACATGACAGTCCACTGTAAATCCTACTTTCCTAAGTTAGTATGTGAAACTATGTTGAAGTCTTTTTTCCAATTTTACTCAAGTAAACCAAGTTCTCTAAAAAAACCCCACCTCTTTTGCCTTTATCAGGCTTTGTCCTCAACTGAACTTGCTTTGAGTATATTCCAACAAATAAGATTTACACCCCACCATGAGTATTTGTATTTCAGTTCAAATTGATCTTTCTCAAATGAACTCCAGGCATCACAAAAGCAGAGTGAACTGGCTGCACAAATGTTCAAGTTCAGTTCCTTGCACCACTGGCCACCCTCTAATAACTAATACACATAACAGAGAATTTCCTTATTTTCAGATGGTCCCACAAACCCACCAAAGAACAAACGCCTACTAATCAAAAACTGTTCCACGTGAAGAAGAGGTGGAGCATTCAAATATTTTGAAAGGTGTAAAATCGAATTTCTTTCAACCAGCAATCAGTGCCCAGACAATAGTCCAGATGGAACTGTGCAGTTTATTTTAAGAATGGCATGCTGTAAGAACACATGCATCTGCAGATATGGATAAAACAAAGAAACTGCAAAATGAAACTAAATATGAACTGAAGTAAAACAGATTTCCCTAGTTTGTGTCGTGAAACGGAAAGAAACAAAGGAACTAACTGATACTGAAGTGAATAGGTCAAATAATTAACATGGCCTTATTTTATAATTAGAAAACGCAAGTTACACTAGTTAAAGACATGTATTTCTGAAATGGTGTCCAATAGCAAATATGAAAATTATATATTTGGATACCTTTTGAAATTTCCAGAAGAAAATACGTCATGCTGAAACATTCAGACCCATTTTCCTCTGATTTCAGCGTGCTGTCTTCAGTTAAAACACTGGCATGTGTCACAGAGCACACAACACCAGCTGCTCCCACCTCTTAAACGCATCTCCACGCAACCCCATACAAGTGAGCTGAGCTTTTGCCCTGCAATTTTCCCATTTTAAAATAATGATTATACCCTTTAGCTTACCAAGAGCAATTAAGCCTGTCTGGATGAGCAAAATGACCACATTCTGCAGTCTCAACCTCAGTGAGAATGCCCTGTCAAAACATTTTTAAAATGCCCATTAACCAGCAGGTTTTAACCGTGTCTTCCAACAGCCCTCAAGTAAGGTCCCAGGGTAATGTGCCTAACATTTGTTAATTCTTCAAACTCAAAGCATGCTTCAGGTATTGAGAAAGGCTCTTTGTATTTCAAAAGTTCACCACATACCAAAGATAAACAATTGAATTTGTTTAATTTCAAAAAACAAAAGAACAAAGAACAGTCCTGAAAAAATAACAACACTTGACAAGAAAAATAAGCTTCGAACCAATGCTCATCCCAGTGTTGTGTTTGTCTCGCTCTTTTCCTCCTTCACACAGAAGGGCAACTACTTGGCAAGTATTCTTTGTTTAATATGTCCTCTCATGTTCCTAGAAGTTTGCTTCAATATATTGAATAATTTTTTATCTTTTAGTGAGCTGCAAGCCACCAAATACAATTCATTACAGCACAGATTGTCTTAAGAGATACTTCACACTAGCCCTGCCTGTGTTACTCCAGTGCTGAATGCAATTCATGTAGCCAACAAATAATTATGCAAAAGCACATTATAGCAGTACTTTATTGACAAGCACAATGTTACTAGAATAAATACAGAGTATCTTGCAGCCCAACAGTGAGGAGTTTGTAATTTACTGTCCATTGATGTTGAACTTTTTACGTAATCACTGATCTCTAGCACATGTGCATGAGTAACAGCTTTATTTCTCACACAGATAGCTCTAAATTTAGAACATTTTTTTTCTCCTCTGCAACTACTCATAAAATCAAATTCACATTTCCAGAAAAATCTCTTTCAGAATAACTATGCCAAGACTTTGGAATTTAAAACTAATATGTTGAACTAATATCAACTTTGTTGAACAAAGTATGCAAACCTGTTACCTAATAAACAATACTTCTTCCACAAGAAGTGCTGATTTAGCATAAATGGTTGCAAGTTGCAACCATGGAAATTCTGGCAAGACAAAGGAAAAAGAGTTTACAGCAAGGGTGGTAACAGGAAAAATGCAGGATGCCTAGCAAGGCTGCAAAATCTCCATCTTTGAAAATATAAAAAACTCAGAGATATAGGGCCCTGAGCAACCTGATCGCACTGGGAAATTGTAGCCTCACTTTGAGCAGAAGTTTAAACACCATGTTTAACTGTATGACAATCTGGTGGATGCCCATAGGCACACGGGAATTATACCTGCACCAAACGTCTTACTATGTGCATGATGCTTTTTCATCTTACAGAAGGAGAAGAGGCCTGGATTCAGACATAAAAACTCTGTACCTGAGGTATGATAGACTGCACAGCTTGAAAAAGAAGCCACCCATCAGTTAAGCTCACTGTTAATCTGAATAAACTCTCACTGTTAAATAACAGCATTTATGTGTCCTGTATTTGGTTTAGCTGAGATGGAGTTACCTTTCCCCACAGCAGCCCCCACAGTGCTGTGCTTTGCATTGGTGGCTGGAAAGGTGTTGACATAACACCAGTATTTGCTGGCACAGCATCAGCACCCTCTCTCCAACATCCTGCTCTCCCACACCAGCAGTAGGCTGGGGGTAGGCAAAAACCTGGGAAGGGACATACCCAGGACATCTGACTCCCACTGAGCAAAGGGATATTCCATACTATAGGATGTTTGGGATGCCTGCTGATATAAAAGATAACAAAAGGGGCATTCATTGTTTACAGTGTTTGTCTTCCAGAGTAACCATTGCATGTGCCGGAGCCCTGCTTCCTGGGAAGGGTCTGGACATCATCTGATGGTGGAAAGTAGAGAATAAAACCTTTGTTTGCATGCATGCAACATTTTGCTTTTGCTTTATCTGCCTTATCTCAACCCATGGGTTGTTTTCCATCTTATTTTCTCTCCCCAGGCTAGCTGAGAAGAGGGAGTGATAGAGTGGCTCAGAGAGCACCTGGTGTGCAGCCAAGGTCAACACACCAGAGTCCCAAAAGCAGACTTCCAGCTATGGGAATGAGAGCAGAAGCACCTGACCACTGGTGACAACAAAGTCAATCAGCAACAAAAATAACCCATAGACATTTCATTCATTGCATCTTTTAAGAATAAACAGAAAGGAAAGAAATTATTTTAAAATTTTCATTCCAGTTATGAACTCATTTTGAATAATGAATGCCTGTTTTCTCTCAAGTGATTGTGCTATTCATGGTGCTAGTAAGCAAACAACTCAGAGAAAATTCCTCCTGAACCCATACTATTTAACTCACTTTTAAATAATTTCCCAGCAAGGTAAGCAACCTAAATATTACAGCAGCAATGAGAGAAAAAAATAATCTGAATATTCTTGCATAAGAAAATCCAAAACTAATAAAACTCAAATCAGTTTCTCAGACAGAATGCTTAAGATCTTTTATTCCTCAATCTCAGAAACACAGGTGTAAGATATTATTAAAGCAAGCTAACCTTAATGCAAGAAACTATTTCCAATAACCTAATTTAAAATTTTAAACACATGTCAAAAGAGAAGAATATGTCCTCTATAAAATGTTCTGCTGACTTAAAAAAAAAAATCTGTATAAATTAGCACACATGAGCAGCAATTTCTCATGAATGTTAATACAACCAAACTAAATCCAATAAACATGATGGGAGATAAAAAATTGCTAGCAACATAGTTATTGCTTATCTGGAAGAAAAGTACATTAGGATAAACAGGAATATTATTTTCTCTTGGTGACACAGCAGCAGTACCACTTTCAAAGTCCCATCACCAATGTCCAGTACAGTTTCAGTACTTCAATTGCTTTTTTAAATAAAGATGAGGTTATTTCCAAAATACTGCCAAGAGTAGCTAGTTTCCCATTTAAAGGGGGCATCTACAGTTAATTTAACTGTGAGTGTCACAAAATTATTCATGCTGCATCCTCTTCCCCACTGCCTCAAATCCTCTGTCTGAGTCTAGCACTCCTCATCACAGTGGACATTATTGTAATTACAAGTACAGGGAAGCAAGAAGCATCTCTAATATTTATTTGAATGGTACCTAGTACACACTTTCAGGCTGTGAGAAATATGTTTGAATTACTGCATTACCAAACTGGGGAAAAAATTCCACTAGTTAACAAGAAATAGTGTAAGCTGATGATAGGAATTAACAGTTGATGGACACACATGTTTTCACACATGTAGGTGGGTCTTCACCATAAGAGAACACTAAGTGCAAGACATTCAAATAACTACAAACTCCTCTGAGGAAGTATATCAGTATTAGAACTCCAACATCTCTTCTCAGAAAGTTTTGAAGTGTCTAAATCCAGATAATTAGCTGGCACAATGATGAAGAAAACACCTGACAGCAAATTCAGCAGAACATACAGGAAGATACAACACTCTACATCTAAATTGAAATTTAAATACCTCTTTATTGCTCCTGGAAGATCTAAACTGAATGGAATTCGATAGGAGGATGCTAAAGTGTCATCCAAAGCCTTGCTTATTTCCTGCAGCTCTCTCAAAGAAATGCAGCCAAGTAAAGCAGCCAGTTCACAGTCCTGTAACTGAATCAGCCTATCTTGTTCTTCAATTTCTCTTCTCAGCTGCTGATCTTTTCCTTCCAATAAGGCCAGTCTTGTTCGGAGATCTTCAATTTCTTTCTGCATAGAACAGAAACCAAAGTTTACTATGAACCCTATAAAAGAAACCCATTTACCACTAAGAAAAAACAGTACAAGTGTCAGAAGTAGCACAAATTAAATTTGTCCAATTTAGCAAACATTAAATGAGACATCCTCTTGCTGACACACAAAAATCCTTATGTCAGTTGTATTCAGAAACTCTAGTGCTTCCAGCAGTCTGAAACTCACCACCTCCACTTCAACACCACACTTCACGTTCCTCTTCCAACACCTACTGTCAGTCCTCTTTCACTTTTAAAATACATAGGTATTTCCCAAGTTCACAAGCTAAAAACTTCCACCAAAAAACAAATGTCAGATCACCCATGGCAACAGAATCTTGTGCTACAAACTGGCAGCTAAACTGATCAAACATCTATCCTGCAGAACATCCCTGCAGTGGTTTGTCTAATGGTTCCAACTCAACATGAAGCACAGGATGCAAGCAGAGAATCGCTTCCTATCTAACCAGCCCTTCTGATAATTAACACTTCGTTTTAACTAAAAGCAGAAAATCCTTCCCTTGACTTAAAACACACAGAACTTCAACCTCAGTTGCACTCATTTTTCTAGAACTTCAAATTGCGTGCATTATGGTATTTATGTTTCTTGGAACAACAAAATACAATTTTTAGAATCACAGAATTGTAGAATCATTAACACTGGAAAAGAGCTCCAAGATCATAGTGTCCAACCTTTCACCAAACAGAACCTTGTCAACTAAGCCACAGCACCAAGTGCTATGTCAAGTCATTTCTTGACCATTTCCAGGGATGGTGACTCTACCACCTCCCTGGGTAGCCTGTTCCAAAGCCTGACCACCCTTTCAGTGAAGAAATTCTTCCTCATGTCCAATCTTATTCTCCCCTGGTATAGCTTGAGGCCATTTCCTCTTTTCCTGTCACTTGTTACCTGGGAGAAGAGACCAACTTGGCTACAACCTCCTTTCAGGCAGAGGGTGATAAAGTTTCCCCTGAGACTCTTTTTCTCCAGGCTGAACACTCCAAGTTCCCTCAGCTGCTCCCCATCAGACTTGTTCTCCAGACCCTTCACCAGCTTCACTGCCTTTTCTGGACAGGCTCAAGCACCTCTATGTCCTTCCTGAAGTGAGGAGGCCAAAAGTTTAAAAAAGGCTTCATGAATTTGCACATTATCCTTGCACAGGTTTTTCCTTGAAAACCCAACAGATAGCTTACATCCAAGGAAGCAGTACTTGTTGAAGGAAACAGGGTTGCTGAGTTAAAAGTTGTCGTCAAACTAGCTGAACACCACATTGGAGAAAATGATTCTATTCCTACGCTTCTTACTGTCTCTGTGAAACTTTGCAAGCCATTTAAACTATTAGGTCCACACATGACCACAGACTGTATGTCCATAATTTTCTATACAATCTGCATGAGATCTCTGACATGCTATCTATAGGCTCTCAACAGAAATCAAAGCTCAATTTCAAACTCTGATTGCATTCAGTCCAACTAAAAATAAAAAACGAAAAACAAAAAGCCAGAAACCCAAAACCAAATCTTTAATAAGTAAAAAAACAGGCATTACAAAACTGATGTTAGAAACAACCATATGGCTTTTCATGGCAATTCACTTCTCTATTCTGCATCTGAGCAAATGGCAGTAACACCCAAAATGGTTTTGCAGAGATAAAATTAAGTGGGTTTGAATTGCTAAGATGCCGTGTTGACTAATATTGTAAAAGGAGCCCACTCACAAATTAATAAATTTCTATTCAAAAGAAGGTTTGAGTGCCACACAGTAAAAGTGTTCTGGGGTCAAATACTGAGTAATGAAGATAAAATAGTATTCTGAATATCTGAACAGACACTTCAGCAATGTATGAGGCAGAGATCTGGGGGGAAAAAAGGCATACTTCAATATTACAGACTCTTATAAACAAATGTACAGATAACAGACTTTGGCATTTCTTTGCTTTTTTAGTTTCACTTGATAACTTTAACATTAATGTTTTCAATGCAACTTACATGAAGTTTAGTTCACAAATTTTGTTAACAAACATACTTTCAGGTTTGCTGCACTGTAACCACCTTCTCAAGTATCACATAGAACAAGAAATGGTCCTTGCATATTCAAAGGTTGACTAGCTCCAAAATTTCAACTTATAATAATCCTGCACACTAGGTTCCTCAATTATTTTCCTCCCTCTTTGGTTTCAGACACAGCAAGAAGAGAATGGTGTGGCCCATGTTTCAACCCACAGGCATTTGTCAAGGACAGAAAGGTCAGCAGACCAAAAACATCAGTTTTGTTTCTTTCAGTCTCAAATTAGGCTTTTAGTGTGCACAAAGGACAATTCTGTCTCTGTGTTACTGGCTTGGGAATACTGCCAAAATCTTAATAGGCCCTACTTAATACAGAGACCTCCATACTCTGTGAAAACGTAGTAATTGCAATCACTGCAATAAGCAACCTACATGGGAACAGAAAGCAAGATGAATGGAATCTGGTTTTATAATCACACTTTTAGCACTGAAATGTACAACATAAATAGATACTAGAAGCACACAATCTGCATTCACAGAAAGAAAGCTGCTCTGCTCAGGAATAGTTCACAGGCATTCTTGGGAACATGGAAATTTTAATCAGTAAATTGGAATTCTCCCGCATTCTCTTCCAGAAATGCAGCAAAACCATGGTCTTGGTCAGCCTCCAGGGACAGATAAAAAGGGCCTAAAGTCTCAACATGGAGCAGCAGATGATATTCATCTCACTAAGCATAAGCTGGAGTTCTACTTTGCAGATTTGAGCTTAAACTGGGATTTTCAACAGAACAGCTAATCAGTACTGACTGTACACCTCCAGCCTCACTTATGGACTGATGGTCTCCATGAAGTAGAGATTGCAGTAGAAATATTAATACATAATTTATAGATACTGCCACAGGTTTTCAAATCCCTGAAGACAAATGCAGAAGCAACAGAAGAGAGAGCAGAAAAAAAAGTAAAGTGTGGCTGAGGAAAAATGAAAAAAACAAAAAAAATGAAAAAAAAAACCAAAAAAATTACTTCTAATCATGCAAGATTTTGGGCAGGAGCAATCTTTAGGGGTTCCTGGGTGCCAACAATCACCACAGCCATCCCCAGAACCTTGAACTCCTGGTAATTTTGATAAAATGCTAATAAATAGCACGTCTGTATAATGGTGTGGTTAACTTTTCCCTAGTATAACTACAGAAGAATAAAGATTCAGCTTGAGCAAGTGTAAAAATTAGCTATTGTGGAGTCTTAAGTACAGCAGTTTTCAGTTCAATATCTTGAAGTGGCTCTTGGATGTCAAGATTAAAAAAAATTTCTGCATACTGACAATACTGAACTACACTATGTCTCCTCCTACTTGTTGATGAAATTAACCTAAAAAATACAAACGTAATGAATAGGATAAAAAAAGACATTTCTTCACGTAAGTACAGTTTTGCAATGACCACATAAGATGTTTTTCTCTATTTCTTTGAGGGCTTTTTATATATATATGTGTACACATGCATGTGTACACATGTAGAGATCACTATACTATTGGATCCACCAAAGGAATGAAAATATCACAAAAAAATATTTTAAGACAAGACCACAGAAAAAAAGAAAAATTAGCTCTCTAAGGTGCCACATCACCGAGTGTGATCACCAAGGTTTAAAAGACACATAACTAGGCAGTTCATTGAGATTTTTGAAGGGTGATGAAAAGAAAAAGCTAAATTTTGCTTAAAAGGCTTGCAAACTTAAAGTTGGACTAATGCCATCTTGAAACATTCCATTTGCCAAACTATCACATTGTGACATCACGTGTCATTGTAAAGCTATTGTTAGCAAATGCTAACTGCTCCGTGATGATTCCTTCATCCCTATGAAAAGCATCAATCATCTTTCAGGAATAAAAGCTGGTAAATCATGTATTTATAGTAAATTCTAACCAGAAACGGATGAAAACTTCTGTCTTCAAATAAAAACTTCAGAAGATCAGTGTAATATTAAAACATCAAATTACAACAAAGAGCATGCTTAAAAAGATAATGAGGAAAGTTTAAGCATGCACACAAGCCACCAAACCTTCCAGCTCTGCGTTTCTGTAATGAGATTAACACAACTCCTGTGGCTGCCATCTCCAATCATCACTTAGATTATCGACTGGACTCCAGCCAAGGCTCTAATTACTACACAGAAGCAAAGTTGCTATTACAATAAATTTATTTAATTCTGTGTGACAGCTTACAAGGACTTCCCCACACAGCACTGGTTCTTACACTCAACTTTGCAGTCCTGTTACCTGTAATCGTTTCTTTTCTTGAAAAAGCTGGTTTCGTTTCGTGGCTGAAACCTGCATCCTCTCCTGGGAACTTGATCTCAAAAGTCTCTGCTCTTTTTCATAACACAGACCATTTCCTTCATTTCTAACCCTTTGGAAAATAAAAAAAAAAAAAAGACAAAAGCTAAAAATTAGTGGTTTCCATGAGTTCCAGTGTCTTAAGGATCAAACAGATCAAAATGCTACATGTTACCTTTAGAGTTATAACACTCCTCCATCAGAATGATTACATTTCAAACAGATACAGTGAGAGAACAAGAGATTTCTTTCCTTGGCATATCTTCTTTTATTATCTCAAACATTTGCACTGTTTTTACAACATGATGAAGAAAGAAAACGAAAAGCTTGTATAGCTTCAGGCTTCCCCCAGCTTTATCATATTTCAGAAATTTATCCATCACTGCCTCAAAAGAGACAAAACTAAGGCATGTAGTTTCTATCAATATAGAGAAAAATCTCTGAGACAGAAGTTTAGAAACTTGCCAAAGCCATTTTTGCAGCTTCTGTCAGCTTTTGGAGACTACATTAGAGATCATCTGGAGTGTTTGCTCCACAATGCCAAATTTTATTTCTCTCTTGCACAGCGAGTTCTTTCAAAATCACAATCAGTGGGCTTCCTCCCAGTCATCTGTACAACCCTCAGTTGTAAATCTTTGCATGACTGGACTCCAAGGTAATAAGCACATTATATTAAGTATCAATTCCATAATCTGTCTCTCAAAATGCACCTGCAAACAATGCAAACCCATTTTCATTTCCATGTTCCCTTGTATGGGCACGTGCACTTGCAAAGGGCAATTGCGTATCACTTTTAGAGAAAAGTGCATTCATCTCCACATAAAGAGTACAGATCCATTTCAGTATCTTCTTTAAAAAAATACTGTGCCTCAAAGAGCTTTGAGGCATGACTTCCCACTGTAATTTTGCAAAGCAAATCCATCCATGCCACATATAAAACATGCATCATAAGTCTGGTTTAAGCAGATTAATCACGCAATTATGATCTCCATGCACAGGTGTTTAACAAGTGTGTAGAACAAGAGGTTTTCATCTATTCTGCAGGACCATCAAAAGACACACTTGCTTTACTCCCTCTCTGTGGGCTGCTGAATATACTGAAAAAGCAAAATAAAGCTTCAGCACTAGCACAGGTATCATTAAGCAAGATAGACATAATGACAGTGTAACTGCATTTCTGGATTAACAGCAAGCACCAAAGAGACATCCCTATTATGAGGTGCTAGGCCACCACTGTGCCTTACAGACATTACAGGTTCCTGCAGCTCCAACCAACCACACTTCCCAGCAGCTCTGAAGTCCCCTTCTTCAAGCTGGAGCTGCATCATTCCTAGAGAGGTACGTAATAAATTTCCAAGTGGCTGGTCAAAATTTAGAAAAAAATTCATTGTAAACCAAGTTTATTTTCAGAACCTTGGAAACTCCATATGTATCTGTCTACTTGGTACTGCTGGAAGACAAACACGATCTCTCTGATCTCACCAAACCTGACTGATTTGCACCTAAGCTAAACATAACAAAATCTGGCACCACGTGCCCCCAGTATTCTTTGTCAATATCAAATGCATTCACTTAAAAACTCATCTCATAATTTAATCAAATGAAACAAAACTGAGGCATGACTTTCAGCTTCATATCTTAAATAAGCTGCCATACACATTTTTCTTGCAAAAAGATGAGATGGACTTAACTACAGAAAAATTGCAATGATCTAGTCTTCTGAGGCTAGTCTGATCATCTTTTTAATTTTCCAGGTGGGAAAAAAAAAAGGCTTCTTGGGTATATTGGTTTTGTTCCAATTCAAGATGAAAACAAAAACTGAAGCCTACAAATTTTCCTTGAGGAAACAGTTATGTTTTCCACTGTACTTGCTGGAACAGAAAGGACTTAAACCCATGTACAGAAGACAAAGGGTACTCTTGCTGTATCAATGACCACAGACAAAGCAGTGTAAAAAGCTACAAGAATCAAACAAGCAAATAAAAGGCTATCACAACAACACTAGTTGAACTTAAGCTCAAAGAAAGGAGTGTGCACAAGACAGAAAAGGGAAGAGGATATTCATCTGGCCCTGAAGAATGGCACTGCTCAGACCTGTGCAAAGAGAAGAGTTACAGATGTAATCATCCAAAGAACAGGAACACTTTCATAAATACATTATAACATCTACTTTATATATAAAAACATTATATATACATTATAGAGGATAAAAATAAGCAAACTGCATCTGAGGGATGCTTTAGTGACTCAAATTCCAAGACAAAGAAGACAATACTACCTCTAATGCCAAAATCATTATTACAAATTAATGCATAGACCAAACACATCTTAATGACAAAATAGGGAATGGCGTATCCTAATCTTAAAGGAATGGTAAAACAGCCTCTTAGAGCCTCAGAAGGCAGAAGGAAACAGCTGTGAAGGAATGCAGCTTCTTACAAACCTCCCTTATTACTAGATGCTATAAAAAGAAACTAAATATACCTTTAAATTCTCCAATTTCACAAAAAAAAAAATCATATTATCTGTACTGATTTTATCTAATTTTCATGTCTGTCAAAAATTACACACAAAGATATTGACTAGCGCACTGCAGCCTTTATGTTAACAAGCTGCCAGGAAACAAAAGGCTTCTCTTCTTTCATTTGTGTGATTGCATTTGAGAATAGCTTTCAATTCCTATGAAGTATCCTTTCTAACAACAGTAACTAGGAGCACAGATTAAGACAGACCAAGAAATAGAGACTTTTTTTTCCCCTAAACTATCCCTCTTGGGCCATGCGACACATCTCACTTTCCTCCCATCTTTGAAGTTATCCCTTCAAGATAAGGTTTAGAACTTATTTTTGTGACTTTGTACAGTGCTGAGCTCAACATTGCTATCTAAGAAGTGGCACACAAAAGGAAGCTCCCAAAGATCTATTCATATCAAAAAATAATCTGGTTTTTACTTTATATTTAAATATCCTTTCATTGCCTGAAAGGGAGCATCAGAATTAACTCCACAGGGAAGCGTTGCTCAAGCTGTGTTGCTGTTGTATGCTCAAGCTGCCGTGTCAAGGATTCAATCCCATTCCCACTCAACATCAATGAGAAACATTCCATTTAATTTGCCAGTTCATCATGATCAATGTTTTTCAGGGGAATTCTGAAAGAATTGTAGAAAGAAAAAAAAAAGGGGGCAGGGTGGGATTTTCATAAACAAGCTCCTTATGGACACGTTCGACGGTCATTAAAATTCTTTTATTAGAATTATTCATAAGTGTATTCTGCATTTTGAGAAAAAGAGAAGCATCATTTTACACAATAATGAATCAACAAACTTACCAATTATCAGCAGCCCAGTGCAATGTTGCCTGAACTTGGGTCATGAACCTATCCAAAAAACTGCTAACAGAGGGATGCCTTGAAGGAAGCTGAAATTTTAAAGAATTTTTCTCCTTTTCCAGTTCTTCCAGTTTCCGTCTAAATTTATCAGCTAGAAATTAAATTTAAAAAAAAAAA
>VZRH01001855.1:1440279-1451278 GCA_013397555.1 Urocynchramus pylzowi
AAAAAAAAAAAAAGTTAAACAGTGATGAAAGGGTCCTGTTTTCCCTGGGGGGAGAAAAAATAGTCTGTCAACAAAAAGAAAAATCCACCTCTCTGATGGTTCTTCTTCTTCCTCTTTTCATAAAATTTATTGGTCTCTTCTGCTCAAGGACAAATCAACAAGACTACAATGTAAAACATCAGATAACCAAGATGCCAAGCTACTTTTTTCTACAACAAGGACAAAACTGCAGGCTTCCCAGCACTTTTTTAATTTTGTAGGGCTCCAAAGAATTGGCTCAAAGTTATCATCCATGCTCTTCCTAGAGTAACAGCCGAGAATTCAATTCTAGGAAAAGTGCTACTTTTCACTGCTTCAGTTTGTCTTAAAACTTAGACAGTTTATTAACTTAGACAAAATATTTAAATTTTGACCTTATTAAAAATTTGTATTGTTATTAGGTCAAGAACTGAAGAATCACATATGATATAGCAGTGTACTTCAGCAGAAAATGCTCATGCAATTACAGCAATTAAACAATTATCACATTCCAGGCTCTCCTGAATTATGCTCAGTTTATCATCCAAAAAAGAAATATTTACCTCCAACTTCAAATAAAAATAACAGTAGTCCCCAAGACACTGCTTTGATTGTACTATAACCCTACACATTTCTTAGAGTGGCCATCTCTCTGTATAAGTTACTTATTTGTTTTCTGTCCCTGTGTGGAAAACAAAGGAACATCATTCTGACTACTAATTCTTAATGCAGTACATGTATCTTCTATTGTGCCACTACACCAACAAAATCACATACATGACAGGTAACAAGCCTGCCACCCAAGACAGAACACCTTTGATGATACATTAGTCAAATTAGAGAGTTTTGAGCTAGCCCACAAATGGAAAACCTTTACAGTTCAGTACTCTGCTTGTGACCTCACTGCACACAATTTTGTGTGATTAGCAGTCCTTGTAACATTTTCAATACGTTACTATCAGAATAGCATCCATCTGTGCATGCTTTTTATTGCTTATTTTCTTTCTTTATCCTCTGAGGGGATTTAACACGAGAAGTTGCTTACATTTGCTGGTTTAGAGAAATGATGCATTTTTTCAATAATCACTAGTATTGATCTCCATTCTGCTTCTGTGCAAACAGGGTAGAATAAAGACAGAGACCTTACTAATAAGACTAGATCTTTCCCCTGTCCCAGCACACTGTTCTCCAGGGTGAGTGAACTCACTTTTGTGTTGCCAGCAGCATGCAAAATGTCAGAAGACCCTTGCTAAAAAGAGCACCCTACCCCACATACACCCATGTGCATACTATCCCTGCAAAGTAGTGGAGGTGAACCACACCTGTGATGCATTTCTCAGAGGCAACAGCTAAGCATATTCACTCTATCCCTGTCACCACACTGAAACTGAAATTTGAGCTGAGATCAGACTCCCAACCCCATATTTTGACCAGAAAAACATATCAGCACTTGCATGCTAATATGCCACTTGGCATTTCAAACTCAGCCATCGAAAGTACCACTGTTACAAACAGAACAGTGAGGGCTGAAAGGGTTGGCTAGTGACCAATGACCACTGAACGCCAAACCACAGGGAAACGCTTCCTTTCACTCACACCATTCGCCACTGGGCTTCCTGGGAGTTGTGGCAACCCTCTGCAGCCATTTAACAACATCATCATTGTTCTCAACATAATTATACTTAACTGTGTTTGTGCGTCCAGTTGTTTCATCGCTCTACTCGTAGCCCTCCCGGCCCTAGAAACTCGCTATTTTGGGAAGGAAAACAGATGAGGGAATCCACATGCCAATTCCTTCTCTCTCTCTCATTAAGTCTTGGCTGCATCCTGCTTCATATATTCCAATCTACACAATATTCAATTAGTTCCTACTAACAGACGTTACTAAATAATTTGTTGCACTGGCATCTTGTAAGTAATATGGCTGCTCATACCCACTTATCTCTCTACACTAAATGATTTTTACCCTTTCATTTTTTTTCAGCATCACACTTAAGGGTTACGACTTTAGAGACTCCAGCACCAGTGAGCTGAACACTGCAGCACTCAGCTTTTAGAATCCTTTCCTGGAAAGATCTATGCCATTTGACCTGGCTGATATCTTTAGTGCATGGAGAGACCTAAAAGCCTCAGTGCCAGCTGCAGAGCAAGGAACCATGCAAATAAGGCCCATCTCGATCCAGCTTTTAGTGCTGTGGCTCAAGAGAAATCTGGATCAAGCACAAGTAAGGGAAATGATCAGAAGTCTAGCCAACAGGTTGTTAAAGAGGGAAATAAGCAAGGTTCCTCAGACTAGCAGAGATAAAGACTGAGGTAACTTCCAGTACTACTACAAGCCAGCAAGCTGCAAAGAAAGCAGTAATAGAATGTTCTCTTAGAACGTGAGTCCTCGGTAACAAACCTGAGTTGCAGCAAATGATAAGTGAAAAAAACATTGGATATAGTTCTAACTGCCAGGGTTAGGCAGGAAATCTCCTCCAGTGTTGGTTTTCAGGTCAGACAAACATCTCTCAGGAATACCTCTGGCAGAGTTTAAGGGTAGAGGCCAGAAAAACCAAATGCATTCCCTTGTTTGAACAAGGGAAAGTGCCAGATTCTGCACCTGGGATGGGGCAACCCTGGATGTATGGACAGACTGGGGAATGAGATGCTGGAAAGCAGCACCATGGAAAGGGACCTGGGGACCCTGGTCAGTGGCAAGCTGGACATGAGCCAGCAGTGCCCTGGCAGCCAGGAGAGCCAGCCCTGGCCTGGGGGGCATCAGGCACAGTATCACCAGCCAGGCAAGGGAGGGGATTGTCCTGCTCTGCTCTGCTCTGCACTGGGGCAGCCTCACCTCGAGTGCTGGGGGCAGTTTTGGGTGCCATAATACAAGAATGACATTGAACTGTTAGGGAGTGTCCAAAGGAGGGCAATGAAGATGGAGAAGGGCCTTGAGGGGAAGGAATTTGAGGAGCAGCAGAGGTCACTTGGTCTGTTCAGCCTGGAGAAGAGGGGAGTCCTCATTCACAATTACAACTTCCTCATAAAGGGAAAAGGAGGGGGCAGGCACTGGGGTGACCAGGGACAGGACCCATGGGAATGGCCTGAAGTTGTGTCAGGGGAGGTTTAGGCTGACTATCAGGAAAAGGTTCTTCACCCAGAGGGTGGCTGGGCACCAGAACAGGCTCCCCAGGGAAGCTGTCATGGCACCAAGTCTGACAGAGCTCAAGAAGTGTTTGGACAATGCTCTCAGGCACATCATGTGATTCTTTGGGCTGTCCTCTGCAGGGCCAGGATTTGGACTTTGATGATCCTTACTCCAGCTCAGAATATTCTGTGTGATTCTGTGTGATCTCTTCCACCATATTTTCTAGGATTTTTCAGCCAAGAAGCCAACACAGAAGGCCTTTGCTATTGCTAAGTCATCAGACTCACAGACAAAACAAGTTATTCCAACAAGTTATTCCAACAGAAAAGAATCCAAGAACTCACTGATAGACTAAGACACCAAAAGAAACTACATGCACTCAGGTATCTCCATTACAAAGAAAGGCTTAATACTTTCTCTATCCCATTCCTCACTTCAAAATAAGTTACTTAATGGACAGTTTACATGCCAAAAGTAATCCTCCCCCCATTTGATGAAGTTCTTAAATGAACAAACTTTCAGGTAATCAATACATACTGTTTTACAGAAGCATTTAAAATGAGGCCTAATCCTCTTTATCAGCCTTTTATTTCACTATGTGCTGGTGCCAGCTTGCTGCCTTGAAGAGTCCTACAGATGCCCTAGACAAAGCTCCTACTTCAGACCAAAGAGTAAAAGTTAACTCTTAAATTACCCTCCCATGCAAGCCATTACTGTGCAATCCACTACTGCCACTGTACCTCAGACATCCCACTCACTTTAAAGCCAACCCATAGTACAGACCTGGAAGATGCTGACTAACTGCTGTTCTCAATTAAACAAGCAGCAGTCTGAAAACAGTAGTGTCTCCAAAGATCATGCTTTGTAATAGCTTTGAGTAAAGGAAGCAATTTCCATAACTTCTAATTGACCATGTGAGAACATCTGGCTATGTCTCTACTAGCATGCAAGGTGTCTACAGCCCAGTTACTAGCATTGGCCTCCTGCAAAATAACTTGCAGGAGAAAATGTAGATCAACTAATATCCAACTATGACACGTAAAGACATGTACTGTGATAAGAACTGAAGGCACTACAAGCATCTGGAATACCTATCTGCTGGTAAGGATAAAATAATTAACCATTTAACAAACATATACATAGTATTTAACCATTTACCAAACATATACACTGTCAAAAGTAAAGAGACTTGGTATGTATAAAATGCAGCTTCAGATTACTCTTGGATAGTCAAACAGCTAGCCCTTACCATGTGCTGTCTGGTCATCAGTATAGAGCAAACCTTTTCTACCTTCCATTCAGCCCTGCATGTGGAAAACAGCGAAATAAAGCCACTGCAGAGTCAAACTGCACACCTGGGCAAGGCTGAGTCCAAGAGTCACGGGGCTGGGGACAGACACCACTGAAGCAACAGGAGAAGCAGAGTTATGCCTACCCTGCTGACTAATACCTGTGGATTTTTTTTTTAATACCTGTGAATTAAAACATCTGGAGAGCAAAACAGTTCAGTATTGAGGCCCCAACATCTGCATTTTAGAAGGTCCTACTTCAAACTAAGCTTAGTGCACTGCCATGGATGGAAGAATAGATTGTTGAACCCCTCTGGTAGCTCTACAGCATATCTTCAGACTTTGTCTCATTTGAAAGAAAACCAACCCATTGCATTACAAGACTGCTCTACAGTGCAAAGCAAAGCATAGCAAATGGGACAATTGGGAGATTCCTTCCAAAGGCTCATGCACCTAATCTGAACTAGAATTATATTTGGGCCAGGGTCCATTAAATACATCCAGCAGTCAATGGAAAAAGCAGTTCCTGGGAAGGCCAGTAAGCAGAGGCTAAAGCTTTCCAGACAAGGCTATAAGCCCCTGGGTACCACAGCCAAACATTCATATCCAGCTCATAAAAAGGTAGAGCAAAATGCAAATGTAATTATCCCACTTACCCACCACTTAACTTTTTCCATTCCAGTCAAAAAGGCAACTCTGTGCAATTTCCGAGCTCTGCTCTTGAACTATCAAGGCCACCTTGAGGAACAGCAGAACAAACCAAACTCCTGGCTGCTGAACACCCTTTGGAGTCAGAAGCTACTGCCACAAAATTCACCCTAAAGCAGGAAGGCCAAAATCTGCCAGAGCTACAAATCTGTAATTCCTTGATTTGTGTGTATTCCTCAGTTATTTCTCACTCTTAGTACAGATGACAAACCCTTCTAATTCCTGCTGAGATGCTCACTGATGGTTAGTTACCTCCAATGATGGTGCTGTTAAAAGGCTAGCAATCAGAAGAGTACAAGTGAATAAGTCTCCTGCATTCCTTGACAGTCTCAAGGTACCAGAGTAACCAAAATAGCCAGCAATGACATGATGTAGCATTTGATGCCACAAGCTACCCCTGCTGCAGTCGGCATCAGTTGCCTATCCTCAGATTCCTTCTCCTTTCCTAGCAATGAGACACCACTATACATAAATCAGGTGGGGGAGGAAAGGGAAGGAAACCTGGTACTCAAAATAGTCCCTTCAAGAGAAGCAGTGGAGAACACTGTCTACAAGATTTCTTAAGAGGGAGGACAGCTCAAGCATTCCTCCCTGCAAGCTCTGCATTTTCCACCCATCAGCTCACACCAATTACAACCCAGGAAATTGCTGTCTCCTTAAAATATATAACATTCAGAATTTAGTGTACTGAACATCTGTGTTGCAGCAGAGTTGGGAAGTCTGAAAGCTTTAAAATATACAAGAACAGACACTTTTTAGCTGTTATTACAAAAGGAAGCATGACACATTGGCAGATATTTCTCTCCTCTAATTTATATTGAGTTTAAGAGCATTAATTTAACATTGAACAAAAAGCTACATTCCTAGACATTTTAACAGATGCTTCCTCCAAAGCACACCACCAAGGTTTCCACCTACAGTTTACACCTGCAGTTAACATTGGAAAATCTATCTCCCCAGGAAGAAACTTCTCCCCAGAAAGTCACTAGTGCAAAGCTTGGGGCAGACTTTTATCATAAATTTTGACCAGTGCTCCACAGCAGCAGTGTGTCTGACAGACTGTCACTCAGATCTGTGGTGCGTTCTCTGCCTCTCAATAACAACAGTTAACAGGATTCAGGGGCACAAGCCATACAACTCCATGGGTGTTGTGAGAGTGTAGGTGCAATTACTTTCAACATCAGCAGGAACATAAGCAAGAAGCCACGAAGCCAGAAGGGCTTTGTCCAGCACACCTCTGGGAAATTTGGGGGTTGAGAGGAAAATATCCAAGTCCTGACTTGGACAATTAATCTCTCTAGTTACTTGGCCAACCTTAGAAAAATTTTGCTTTCTCATGCTACTTTCTCCTCACCTGGCAATGATGTAGGGTGAACTATCCTCACAGCTGTTATTTCTGGGCTGAGTTTAAGGACATCAGGACTATTTGGATAAACTTACAATTTCCTGTAACATGACTATCCTGAAAGCAAAGTAGTTATTATTATTTGCTACTAGCATCTCACAGAGGAGCCTCCAACTGTACTAGGCTCAGACAAGGTGGGGGTAGCAGGGGGAAGAAACCCTACTCCAATAATTTTACAGTCCACAAAATAAATTACAGCCAAAGGGACAAATAGAGAGAATGGTGCATCAGACCCACACTCTGGGTGAAAATTAGGGGCAATAATTTCAGCATACTAGAAGCAGCTTAATCTCCATTGCTCTTAATCTGACATTTCTGAAAAACATTGAGGTTCTATATGAGCAACATTTTTAATATTAGGACCCTCATAAATATTTCACATTACAGCATAAACTAACTACTTCCATAATTTTCTAAATGCAAGAGTAATCACATTTTTTAACGTGCCTGACATGCATAACAGTTAATGAAATAGTGGGCAGTTTTCTGTATGTGACAACCTTAGTAATTCATCCTTGTAACTGCATGAAAAGTACAATTCCATACAATTTCTATCCCCTACAGTCCTTCTCTTCAAATTTGCTGTATTTGTAAGTTCCTTCAAACACCACAAGAGTTCACAGATAGGTATGTGAACCTTGGAGACATCATTTCTCCTTTAGCCAGTTCACAATACAAATTAAAAAGTGCCTCACTGACTGTTTGCTTTTCACAGTCTTTCACAAAGTTTCCAACAGAACCACCAAGATCCTTACATTTCCAACATGACTTTACAATAAAAATAATTTACAGTAATGTTGAAAGATACACTAGAAGGGGAAAAAGCTGATTGCTTGTGCCCTTTATTTGATAGCAACATTATTCTGCAAGCAGTGCTGACAGTACTGTCACTACATGTGTGATTTTAGAGAAATGAAGAAAAACACGTACCGCTGACTCCAGGTCAAATCTGTATCTTTAAAAATGTCAGGCTATGCAGCACAACGGCACAGACAACCATTGTGAATAAAACTGTACTCTGAAAGAGATCTTGCAAGACAAGGAAGCCCAAAGAGATCCATAAAAAGCTCCTTGGCTGGCAATACAGCTTATTCTTTTATTGGAGATGGTTGAAGAAAAGGCTTGGTGGATGTTTCCAATCAGTGCAGTTCATATACAAGAACTGTCAGATATATATCAATGTCAGCTGCAGGTGACTCAATCTCAGTTCACCATGTCCCTTTCCCTACTCCAGGAAACTCTAAGCCAGCATCCATCTATCTACACTGCCTCTGAATAAATGCCATGGATTGATTAGTAAACAAGTGACTCAATTAACAGTAAACTGTGCAGTGCTCTACAACTAATTGCATTATATTGTGAGATACCTGTCATTTTTATAAAGTTCTAAATACTCCAGAAAGAAATTTTGATATGGGATTGTCTATATCTAGGCTTTTATATCAAGGATTTTGTAACTAGAGACAGTCTGATTTCGTTGGGACTTTTTTGTACCAGGCTCTATTTAAGCACATATTGTGAATCTAAAGTGCTTTGTTCCAGCTGTCAAACACAGAAAAGGATCCTTTGTTATTGCCTAACCTGAATATATTGAGAACACCATCCTAAAGCATACTGTTTAAAAGATTTTAATTTTTTGTGAGAGAAGCCACAAAGTAGCAAAGATAACATAAGCAGTGTTCCACAAAGGTTTATCTCCATAGTTTTAAAAGCCATGTTGCAAAAATGCAGAACAAAGCAGCAAAAAGCCTAGGCTAAGGAACACCAATGAGTAGATGTGGAGTTGCTTTCAGTTGAAGTTTGAAAGGAAACAGCACAGATTTTGAAGTGTGGTATATTAAATTGTGTTATGTTTCCCAAGGACTACAATAGGGGAAGAAATCAGCTTGCAGTTCTGCTAAAGCCACCAGCTACAGATCAACACCATCAAAACAAAATGCAATTAGGCAACATTATCTCCCTTCTGTGGCAAGGCATGCTGATGAAAAGGTATAAAATACTATTTCTTATTGATTGAATATTACACACAGAGAACTATAAAGAGAATATAAATGTGTGCATGCAGCCCCAAAGCAATTGCTCTGAAAACTGCAGTGGGGAACTCTACAAAGAAAGCTGAATCTTCTAGAAACAAAAGGGGAGAGAGAAAATAAAGTAAGACTTTGTGGTAACAGAGCTGAAAACAGTACATCCATTCATCATGGATGAGTACCTGGATGCCAGAATTTTACTTTAGGTTAAAGCAATCTTTTTTCTGCCTCTCTTATTCCCTGCATTCTTCTTCTTGAGCTCTCACAACACTGCTCAATGTTTGCTTGTATTCCAGCTCCCCACTCTCACATTTAATAGTCTACATAATCTCAAATATATAAATCTAATTTCACTGTTTCTTATTCTCAGTGCTCTTCAAGAACTAAAACTTTACCATCAAATTAAGCTGACGGCCTTCCCCAAGCACTGCATCAGTAGATGCAAAACCAAAAACTGTTTTAAAACTTTGTTTCAAAAAAATGAAGGCAAATTAAAAAATAGCAAATAAAAGATGCTAACTTAGTTCAGCCTAGCCACTTTTCCATCACTGTTCTAGCACACAGAAGTTACACTGTTCTGTTTTATACAGTAAAGGCCATATCCTAAGAAATCAAGCAATAAGAGAGAATGGTTGACAACATTTGTCATGTGTTCTCAGGCTATTCTGACTGTCAAAACAAAAAATGGATTATTAAGGTCATCTAGTCCAACCCAGCTGCAATAATCAGGGATATCTTCAACTAGATCAGGCTGCTCAGAGCCCCATCCAGCCTGACCTTCAATGTTGCTGGAGACGAGGCATAAATCCATCCATCACCTCTCTGCACAACCTGTCCCAGTGTTTCAAGCACACTCATTGTAAAAAATTTCTGCCTTGTATCTAGTCAGATCAAATAATTTCTACCAGAAAAGAAAATCATTTAAACACAGAATAGCTGCTAACTGTTGATATTTGGTGACTGGTTTCCTGCCCTTCCATTTGAACTTGGCCTTATTAATCAAAACCCTCTCAGCAATTCACAGCTATCCTTACATCCCAGTTTCTCTCCTCATTGTTTCTGCCCCTTGATCCTCTTCCCTTCCTACATCTTCCAGCTAGCATCTGCTCCTCTAGTCTTCTTTTCCAAAAACAGAGAAAAAATAAAATAAAATAAAAATAGATTTAGCTATCTGACTTGCACCTACAGTTTATTTAGCTTACATATACAAGTACTAAGCTCTTGTCTATTTCCTACCTACCATCTTCGATATTGCTTTCCCAAGTCTGTTTGTAGTACCAAAGCATAAACACAGAGCAATTTAAATAATTTGGGGCAGTGGAACTGTAGTTGGATCCTGCACCTTCCTTTGGAAGGCTAAAAAAAAAATCAAATGTAAAAGCTGCATACCATTTTCTATTTTTTCCCTCTGCAAATTAATCTCAAGCACACTTTTTCCTGTTGATCTTGAATTTGAAAACATCCTGCATTCCTGACATTCCCAAAATGTCACCAAATTCTGTAAAAAAACCAAAGTTTGTGGGACAAAGTTTTGCAGAGCACTGCACAAAGTGAACTTCACTGAAGAAAGAGAGTCAGGCTGAACTGGATCAAAGCTACGTTTCACTGCAAAAACCTCAGAGGAGGCATTTCCTCAAGCCATACTTCATGTAGGCAGCTTCTTATTAGCTTAAGCAGGTTCTTACTGTAAAATTGCTTGTGTTTTGTTGAGCTGATGATTCAGAGACATGACCTCCCTGAAACAGATCAATACCAACACATCATGGCATCAGGACAACCAATGCCTCCACCACGTTCAGCCTCTTACAGAGGCTTCCAGAAGCAGCAAAGGCAGCAATTTTTGTCAAGCTTAGTCTTGGAGTTGCCCAAATTCCACCACCAGCGTGGAAAGAATAGAACTAAATACAAGGCAGGCAACCACCCTGCACTATGTGAGGTAGGGTTAGAAGATGATGAAAGGCTTAGATGATTTGCTTAAGAAATCCAACATTCTACAAACAAAGCAGTACAGGAATATCTCAAAATTCTCTATTTACCCATCCTCATCCATCCACCAGTACTTTTTTAGAATTATTTTGTGGAACTATCAGCAGCTCAGGAGTATTAAAGGAAGCAAAACAACAATTAGGAGTTGCTTGATTTCCCTATGGGAAGCTAACAAAACAATGTGTCTGCTCTGCATTGAAAAGATTTACATGAACACATGAAAGAAATTAGCAAACAAAGCCTCAGCAACATAGGTACATTTTCCTTATTGCTGGTTCCCATAAGCCTCACAAAACACTGGATGCTAACCAAAATATCACAGGAGCCTGCAAATCACAAGCATAGCATACAAAAAAAAAAAAAAAAAAAAAAAAAAAAAAAAAAAAAAAAAAAAAAAAAAAAAAAAAAAAACAAGGGGGAATTTTAGGAAAAA
>VZRH01001855.1:1451405-1471186 GCA_013397555.1 Urocynchramus pylzowi
ACAAAGGAACCCCAAAAACAAAAAAAAAAAATAAAAAAAAAAAAAAAAAAAAAACAAAAAACCACAAAAAGGAAAACCCAGGAGTAGTTCTAGGCATAATGAAGATGGCCCATATAGAAATCGTAATTTTTCTTAGTCCACAGTTTCTTTTTATGCTTCTACACATACCTACATTTTAAGGCAAAGAGAAAATGTTTGGGATATACCATTGGCATGGTTTCAAGGAATGGGTTGATTCTGCCATGCCTGTGCCAGGTGGCTTCAGGTCACACTGGGTATTCTCCCATGAACACCAATTCTGCAGTGCTGCATTACCAATAACCTTATTTCTTTCAGCTTCTAGGTCCTCTGTCTGTAACAACACAGATAGAAACAATTGCTCCACAGGGGCTTCATTAGGCTTAATTAACACCTGTGTGAGTTCTTCAGATAAAAGGAAAGGTGTAATTACACAATCTGAACTGCTCCTTGCATAAGAAACCTTGTATTAACCCTTTCATAATTTGAGCTTTGCAGATGGTTCCATATAAAAGACCCACTGGAGTCACCTCTTAATCTTCACATTTCAAAAGCAGGTGAAGCCCATCATCTTTCCTGTTTTAACAAATGGGATCCTGGTGGGTTTTTGTTTGGTTGGGTTTTTTTTAATTATTATTCCCCACCTTCCTTCCTTTGTCATATGCACTTTAACTTTTTACATTTACAATACCCCTTTCATCCTGGCTCTGAGCTCCTGGAAGTGTTTTAGGTGTAAGAACTACTCCTCAAGCACACTGGACAGAGGGTTGAGCTGCACAGGAGGATGTCAGCAGAGGTCAGTAGGGGGAAGAAAAAAGGCTCTCTAAGGAAGTTCCACAGCTCTTTAACTCTACTTTGGTGCCCTTCAGCAAAGCAGTTATGAATGGGAGAACACCCCATCAACCACGAAATGTAATCAGAGGCCTGGCTGGATTGTGTTCACAGAGGAACAGCAATGACCACCCAGTGACAGCCACTGCAAGAAGTCCAACCTACTCCAGCATGCAGATCCACAGAAGAGTCACTCAAATGCCCAACCTGTGTGGAAAGCAGCAGTGCCAAGGTACCTTCACTGGTCCTCACACTTCAAGCTACAAGACTTGAAAATTTTACATGCAGGCTCACTGCCTTACACAGCCTGAGCCCATGAAGTGCCACTGCCCCCAGCAGCATCTCCCACTGCTGAGCAGAGCCTCCAGAGGCTGGAAATGAAAGCTGCCAGACCAATGTCTGTGTTGACAGAGCCAGAGGGAAAGGGGAAAGAGGAGCACAGTGGGAGTCTGATGCATGCACAGCTAGAAAAGGATCTTGGGGAGAAGGATTTGGATATTGCTATGCTCTCCAGAAGGGGTTCAGAAAAGCAGGTGTTCCAGAAAGGATGAGAGATCTGTCATTTTTACAGGAACCCACACACAAAAGACAGAACATATTTCAAGTGTGATCCTGTTGTAGACCCCAGAATTGCAGCTCACTAGATGCAGGTTCTGCTTCCTGCAGCACGTAAAGTAAATGCATTAAAACCTGCTATCTTTTGTGACATGCATTAGCTACAAATGAAAACTTCATAAGAAAAATAGTTTTTATTATCATACAGCTTCAAATTAACTAATCTCTACTTTCTTTGTGAGTTACAATCAAATAGCATTGCTACACTAGCGAATCTTGCTATGAATTTCACTCTATGCCAGTACACCCACATAACCTGTTTTACCACAGCAAAATAAACGTTTCTATCCAGCCTTCCACCTTGACTCTGTCCAGCAGCATCCCCTGCTATTGAAATTGTTTGAACAGATTGTTTTTGAAATAACAAATAATGCATTAATGTGTCTGTTGTTAACAGCAATCTCTATAAACACCTAATTTTTTTCTCCCCTTCCAAATATCTCCTGCAAATCCAACAGAAGAGACCTGAGCTGCTTTCCCCTCCCACACCCATTCAGTTCCTTTTTACTTTATCTCAACAGACAGCTTAAGAAGAACTGTGGTAAAATATGTAGATCAGACAGATGGTATTTGTTGCTCTTTTCTCAGTCTTGTTGCTCAATGGTTTTAAAAAGCCACAATAATTCATTACTTAGGTAGTCTCAGGTAGATCCTGAGCTCTACTACAACTTCTTCTTATCCATTTTGGAGGTGGAATTATTTTATTTACAGGAAGTAAAAGAGCCTTCCACCAGAGCAGAAAGAGATACTGGATTAGAACGAAACATCTGAAATAACTGACTTTCAGTATTTGCTTTTAAGTTTCTCCTCAACAAGCACAATCCTCTCCCTAATTTATTTTAACAGATGTGAAGAGTAGCTGACATCTGCATTTCCTAGCTGGAGCAGTGGGGCAGGATGGTTTGGTTCTCCTTTTATGGTTCCCTTTATGTTATCCACCACCCTCACTCTAGAGTGTGCTTATAGCTCCCCGCTCCTCCCCACAACCAGAACTTCTCTCTTCCCAAATTATATCTGACCATTATTTTTCTAATATATTAATAAATAACCAAGGAAACTATTAAACATGCACACACACATGTGGCCAGCCTCTTCAAAGACATGGCTTCCTTGACATACACTGAAAACTGTTTATCTTTTATTTCCCTTTTCTTTTTAAAAAGTAAGTAGCAAGATTAAAATACAGAAAACCACTGTGATTTGGTTACAAAGCAATGCAGAAATAAAAAGATAAGCCAATAGATTTTACTCTGAAATATTATATGTTTGATAAGGTTTACTGGAATCTCAGTTAACCAGCATTCAAACTGCAATTTAGGCAGGGGTCATTTCTAAGCAAGTTGTTCCTTAGTGATAAAAGACATGCAAAAGACTTTTATCACGTTATTTACTAGTGGCTCCACATTCTACACATAACTGCTTCCAAACAATAAGCTCCCGTCAAGTTAGTGTTCCATCAAATCTGTCAATTGCAACTCATTTGGCACTACAGGACAAGCTGACACATTGCATAAAGGTCAAGTGGAAAAGTGTCCCTTCCACTACATCAGTGTCTAGATTGCTAAAGGTCACTCCATCCAATAATTGCTACTACAGAAAATAACTTTGTTGCAATCTACATCATATTGAAAAAAAAAAAAAAAAAAAGAGTGCAAGTACTTAATTTTTTCCCAAGACATGACAAACTAACATTACTGTCATTTCATTACTGGAGGTCAGTGGGCTTTGGAGTATTTAATTAGAACTCAAAGGACTGTAGTATGGCAAGTGATGATACACCCATTTTTATGGACAGCTCACCTGAAGCAGACTGAAATAGCTTGCCTGAAGTTAAAATAGCAAAAAGCAAATATGATTATGTAGACTACAACAAAACAAAGCAAAAAAAAAAAAAAAAGGAAATCTGTGCTGGGTTTGGGTTTTTTCTTTATTTTAGCTCCTTATTCCTGTCCTATCAAAACATTTTTCTTCTTAAAAAAGCAACACTTAATCATTTGTAACATCACAGTATGTTGTAAAATATAAAATTAACATATACAAATACAGAAATTAGCATCAAGCTACTTTAATGCTGGAGCTGAAATCCTAAGGCTAAGTGATCAAAAACCCAACCAACACACAGACATAAGATCCTTGTCACCCAGGGAAACCTGGAGTAGTACTGTGCAACGATGGAAGAGAAGGGAAAGGAAGATGTTCAGGTTTTCCTCGTCTCACTACATCCCTCCACCACTCCATTCATACACAACTCAGCTTATTCTCAGATTCCATTACTAACAAGATTAAAAATTCAGCACTATTGCTTAAGATCCTGTATAATCAAGAAAAGTTTGGAAGAAATTTGGCAGTTATTGGAAAAGAGTGGTAGAAATATTTTAGAGTTAACTCTAAAACAAGCTAAAATAAAATAATCATGCAACCAATGCCATGATTGCACTGGGTTCCCAAATTCACTGCAAAGCAGGTGAGGTCTTATTAGACTTTCCAGATACTAGTTTAACAGAACTAAAAGTTGCTTGCATCCTAAGCAAACTTTAGATTAAAACAAAAATAAACAACATTCTTTTGAAGAAACAAAGTTAACAAGAGACAGCTGCAACTCTGTCCCTAAGACACAGAATAAACATGAACTACCTGAATGTTTCCAGAATGAGATAAGGGAAATTACATCACTAGTAAGAACAGAATCAGGCCATCCCATCAGTAAGTACTCTAAGGGATACAGTAACAGGTATCTGAAGCCACGTACCCTTTGTTCAAAGCATTATCTCCCCATTAAAAAGAAAAAAAATCAGGTATAGCACAGTAACATGTATCTCCTTTCACAGGTTTTTACTTCCACAGGGAAGAGAAGGCTGGAAGCTGGCAAAGGGACAGAGTGGCATTCTTCAGACCTCTTCACTGCCACTTCAGCTGCCACATGCAAGAATGGGAATGATGTTTGTTTTACCCTCTGGCAGGTTTCCTAACTGTGTCAAATTCAAGTAGTTATTCAAATATACTCAATAACAACACTATCAAGACCTTAGAAAGCCACAGCGGTTTCTTCAGTGACAAGCACAATGAATGATGGCAGCATCAGAATGTTAGGCTGCAAGCAGTTGTAGTAAAGAAAACCCAAAAGAAAACAGCTTCTCAGCAAGAGACAGAAATATAATTTTTAAGTTTTTTATGTAGTGAAGCACTGTTTGATTAATGTCCATCAATGTGTAGATGCTTTACTTGTTGTAATGCTTTACTTTGCTTTACTTGTGTCACTTGCTTTACACTTTGTTTTACTTGTGTCAATGCTATACTGCATTGACACAAAACAATATTCTAGAGAATACCACCCAGCACCCCCATTCTGGAAGAAGTTATTTGTTTAGCTGGAGGTTTCATCAAAGCGATGCATACTGTGTAAATAAAATTTGCCCCAGGCCAGCTGTCTCCTATCTGAAGAGGAGAAAGCTTATAGATCCACAACCTAAATATAAAGAATCTGATATCCACTGAAGACAGTGGGATTCTCAGAGGCACAGGCTGGAGTGGTTACATGAGCTTAAGTTGCAGGAAAAAAAAAAAAATTACTTTGCTGTATAAAGGGCGAAAAAGAAAAGTTTACAGATGTTACCTTATACCTTTGCCAGCACAATAAGTACATACAACAAAACATGGGCATATTACACCAGCAGAAGAAACCAAAACAGTCTTGAAGTGACAAGAACTGCCAGACTAGATCAGACCAGGGTCCATCCAGCACAGGATCCTGCCTGCAGCAGTGACAACTGGATGTTTGAACACTTAAAAGAATGGAGAGAAAAGCCTACAGTGCAGCCTGCCAGCCTCTGCAATACTGCACCCACCTCTGGTGCTGGGACAGACCTCTTTCAGCAAGCTCCAGGAATTACCAGGCTGCTAGGTCTTATATTTAATGCAATTATCCATTGATGAATTTAGAAATAAAGTCTCAGACAAAATCCCTTCATGCCAACTTTCAAAAAAAACTTTCCAGAAATAACTTTTTTTTAAACACATTGAGGCACAAGGTAAAATCAGGTTCAATAGGCAATGTGTCAAATACACAAAAGAGTATAATAAAAAATGCAACAAAGTATTAGCATAAAGTTTCAAAGAAAGTAAAATTCTAATGTTATTCTTTAAAAAAATCTCCTATTGAATACTTGCCTCTGTACAACTGCCTAATCTCCTACATTATATCCCAGTTACTGAGCTTCACCAATGATCAAAAGCCTTTGTTTCTAAAAAAAAATTCTACACAAGTTCTCCCTGATGCCACATCATTTGCACTGTCATCACATTCACCTTTTTCCTCCACTGTTATTAAACAAGATAATTAGCATAAAAGTAAAAAAAAAAAAAATAAAAAAAATAAAAAGTGAGAAATAAATACTGTTGTAAGAAGCAAAAATATCTCTTGTTCAGTTCAGGCATTCCTAGTCACTCCATCTAGTTTCCCAAATTTTCCTTTGGATGCTTAACAAACCATGATTTGTTCTTGTACTTAACATGACTCTTTAAATTTCTTACTGGCTAAACAAAGGGTTAAGATACTCAGATATTAAGATATCCTCTAGCACTGTGACTCCTTTCTTAGGCTGGCTTCATTTCTAAAACAGCATCTGCTGGGGCTGAATTTGCACAGTAGGAGCCCTGGCAACTCCTCACAGCCAAGGTCAAGGCAGTAAGCAAATAGCTGTTGGGCAGCCCTTGTGCCAGGAAGGGACCCCAAGCAGAGTATTTCTGAATGAACAAGTACAAAACACCAGAGGACAAAATCCACCCAGAGACAGCAGTTCTGACAGATCCACATTTCCCACTGGTGTCACCCTGGTAATTAGCACTTCCTTGTCCACTATGGTCATCTTCACAGATTGCAGTAACAAGCAGCTGCTCATGCTTGGAAGCAGCTGAGCAATAAAGGAAGAGGCCATTCAAACACTGAGGATCAAAAACTGAGCACAGCAAGAGCACCACCTGCACAAAGACTGTGCACAGGCAGTTCAGCACTGAACACATCATAATACTGCTAAACATACCCCAAATCTACAGGATGTTTCTCAAACAGATATTTGAGGGCAAATTAGGCTCCTCACCAACAGAAGGAAGAAGAATCAATGATAGAATACCAGGTTGGAAAGCACCTCAGGGATCACCTGATCCAGCCTCTCTTAGAGAGTCAAGACAATGCACAGTCAAGATAAAACAGCCCAGCTGAACTTTAAAGGTATCCAACATTGGGAAATGCCCCACTTCCCTAAGGAGACTATTCCAATGACTGATTGGTTTCATTGTGAAAAATTTTCCTTTGTCCAACTGGTACCTCTCTAGGAGTAATTAGTGACCATTATCCCTTGTCTTGTCATGTGATTCCTTGCAAAAAGGGACTCTCCATCTTCTTTGTAGCCATCTTTTAAATATGGGAACATAATGACAAGGAATTTCTTCCTAAAGGCTGAACAAACCCAGTTTTCTCAGCCTTTCCTCACATCGAAGGCTCCCAGTCCTCTAGTCATCTTTACAGTCCTTCTCTGGACCCTTTCCACCCTGCCCACATCTTTTTTTGTGTAGCAGGGACCAAAACTGAACTCAGTATTCCAGGTGTGGTCTGACAAGTCCTGAGTAAAGTGGGGAAAAGCTGTAAAGCAGGACAGTCATGAACTTCATGAGAGTTGGCAGTGATGAAACATTCATTCAACTTTTTGACCTTACCCTGAGCTCCCAAGAACATTCTTTGATTGGAAATAAGCATAGCACCAGCTTCATCCTAACCTTCAAAAGAAGTCTGCAGCAGTTAGTTAATCTTGGCTGAGCAGAATATTAACATCAAGGAAGTCTCTCTATTGCAAGTAGGCTTGGGTTATTACTTTAAAACCTTTTGCATAGATAGAAGGGATGACTGGTACTTTTTGTGACTTTTAACTGACCCCAGTACCATTTGTCTACTTGCTTGGAAGCCAAGATGATAGGTTTGCGTGCTACACATTGCTTCAAAAAAGACCTCCAACTGTCAAGAGTCAATTGGCCTGCAGATGAGAACTGAGAAAAAAAAATCTAGTATTTCACACTGTTTTCTTCATTTTTCCAAAGGTTATCCAGTCTACTTTGGTAAAGGGAGCCTTTCTCGTTGCCTAACAGGGCTGTAAAAATGCTTTCTTTGCTTTCCCAAGGGTGCTTAAAAAGTTCTGCATCCCAGGTAACATTCAGCAATATTTCTTTTAGACAGGCATTGGAGATATTAAGAATACTGTGTGCTGTTGCATTACAAGACAGATTAATCTTGGATATTAAAAAGGGACTTTGATAATTCTGGGCAGATATGAAGTATCATTTTGTAATGGATAGTGGAGAAGAAATTAAGATTGTGTAAAAAATGCATGAGAAAGAAGACACTCCTTAGGTGCAATAGGCATCAACTATACATACCTGAACAACCAACCACCCAAACAACTCCTTAGATCTTCTTACAAAGAACCCTAAAGGCATCTGCCTTACATGAAAAAATTCAAAAACCCCTCACCGCTCTCGGCTAAGAACACAACAGCCTCTAGGATCCTGCTCCAGCCGTGGGGAAGGCACACAAGCCACTGACCTGCCCACTTCTGTCACAGAATAATGGATTTGGGGAAGTGTAGAGAAGGCCAGGCAGCACACTGGATTCCAGAGCAGGGAAGTGGGAGCACTGAAGTTCCCTTTTCTAATGGAAATAGAAGAAAGGTTGCCTCTTAGGAAGGGGAGAGCCAAGAGTGTTTAGAATCAAGGAGAGCACACTTCCCTGAAGAAGTAATTTTTTCATCTCTCCTAACTTCAGAAATCCAAACTGATTTTGTTCTGATTCAGTTCACTATTAGTTGCTCTCATCAGCATTCACTCTGAACAATTAGAGGCATTGGCAAGGAGGTTTCTATTAAGGAATTGCACATTATAAAATAAAAGCAAGGAAAAAAGGGCTTCTAGACAAATTAAAAGCAGGCACAGCATGCAAGGCAAACTTGGCCACTGACTTTAGAGAGACAGGAAAAACACTGCTGTTTGCTCGCACCCAAGGGAGGCCAGGATATGTGGCAAACATCACTAATGGCACAGTCCCTACAGGAGCATGCATGGAGGTACAAGAAACCTCTCAGAACAGGCCTGTTAAAGTCAAAATTCAAGTTTGATTCCTTCAAGCTGCAGCCCAGAAGATGCTTGTCCAGCAGAACCAGCTACATTATCCCCCATGAAGGACTCCAGCCCTCACATGACCTGCACCTCTTGCAGTCAGCACAGAATTGAGCACAAGCTTAAACAAGAACTAAATTCATTGTTTTTTCCTCATCTGAGCAAAAGTAGCATTTTTCAGGACACTTTAACCAGCCAAAAATGTTTCATTTCACTTTTTTGGACATAATGAATTTTTTTTCCTACATTCAACAAACAAGTGTGTCACAAGTAAAGAAAGTAAGTCAAATACAGCTCAGCTGCTTTGCTCCCACACTACTCCCAAGTAACTCCCATCTGTTTGCACTGGTGAGGCATTAGCCATTCACACACAGAGACAGGCAGCCTTGCTTTCTTCTTTCTTGATTAAAAAGAAAAGGACTTCTTGTCTTTTTTTTTTTTTTTTTTGTCCCTCTGAGAGGAGGAATAACTATGGAATAATTTTAGCATGTAAGGCTGTACCTATCTATTCAGCCTGAGTGGGTCAGTCAGTACAACATCTATAGGCAGGAAGAGCCTAAATATTATGAAAGCAGGAGCAGGGGAGAGAAACACCTCTTGTATAAAGGAAAGGCTAAGTTCACTCAACAAGCAAAGTGGCAACAGTGCATGACATGGGGAGTAAAGATTATTTGTTTCTCTGCCAGATTTCTCTCCTTCTTACCTGGAATATCATGATTTTTTTTTTAAATTATCAAAAGAAAAAAAAAAAAAAGCCATTTAAATGAATTAACAGCAACCTATGTATTCCTCATATTATGTCCTGGGAGTTACAGGTGGGGAAATAAGCACCTGAGACAGGAAATATAAAACTGCACAAAACTCAGACTTCTCTACAAGCAGACATGAATAGATTTGTGATGGCAGAATAGTTATATCAGAAAACCAATCTAGTAGCAATGCTTCTGCAGGCACATTGCTCTGAAACAGAATTAAATTTTAATTCTGAAGTAATCCTACTGTGGATTTTTTTTTCCCAAATAATTCTTGTTTTTATCCTCCTCAGTGTCTTCAGCATTTCTTTCCCTGGAAGATCTTGTCATTTTACACAACATTATGAATTGTTTTGGGTTTTTTACACACACACATTGAGCCTTCTTACCCTAGGTTCTGCAAGGCAAGTGATACAGCTTTGACCAGAACCTCTTTGTTCAGAACTCCTCACTATTTTCATTATTATTATTAGACAGCACCAGAATAACCAGCTGTTAAAGCCTACCTGTGAATGGGGCTATTTCAGTTCTTGCTCAAAAGTGTTTTCTCCACCACATAAAGGTAGTAATTAAAATATTTCAAACCAACACCCCTGCACTTCAATATGAATTTAAGTTTGATTTTAATTACAGCTGTGTACTTAAAAGAGCTGAGCTTTTTGATTTATTCCTTCTGTTTGTTCTTGGACAGGCCAGGACAGCAGATTCTCTATGAACACAGGCAACAAAGCATGGCATTTGGCCTGTGAATACAGAGCAGCAGATAACTGCTTGTACATATTTGAAGGAGGTCAGAGTCAGTGTAGCTTCCTTAAGTCACCAGGGCTACTTTCTCAAGCCTGTAAACACAAGAACTCAACAGAACTACTAATGGGCTATTGAGCTTTCTGCTTCCAGTTCACCAGTTTGACTCTTGCTCAGATTAAGGATTGAGAAATCAGTTCCCCTTGAGTGGTACTTGATAGATGAGGACTTTTCAGCAATAACCCTACTGGTAGGCTTTAGACTGTGTTATGGGGTACAGCAGTAACCTTTTCTCTCTACATTCCTATGTGTTCATGATTAAGAAAACCATTTAATTTCAAATAAATCCCATTGAGAAAGTTCTTGCTGTCACTCAGGATTCAGACAGAAAAGAGCCCAGCTTCAGCCCAGTGCAGAGATGCAGCCAAAAGTCATCCCATTACATCATATGCTTTATTTACAAAAATTGTAAAATACATGAGGGCATTTCATACTCATTTGATAACACAAGAAAAATTCACTTACAGGTTGTATTGCTGAGGGAGTTTTAAACATGCATTCCACTTTAAAACTATAAAACTCTTAGGACTAAAAAGAATTTGCTTCAAAAATAGATAAACTAGAATTAAGTTCCAGAATTGGGCTGATAGTCACAACCCTATTTATATGTCTTTTTTTTTTTTTGATGCTATTATTAATTTCAAATTATGCACAACTTTTGAAGCGACACATCACTGGTGTGACTGCATGGCTGATCTTCACCTCTATAAGGAAAACTAAAGCTGAAAAAAAAAAAAAAAGAAAAATCACACCTTTTAGTGACACCAGCTTTTCCACCAGTGCTTTCAGAAGACCTTTTCTTAGCCAAGTTCTTCCAGAAGTTTCGAAAAATACTTTTTATTCCAGCAACATTTGTTTTACTGCTATTGGTATGCACAATGGGAAATTCCAAACTACTTGCTTTTGAATTTCCAATTTTCTAATAAGTGATCACCATTTCTTTTTCATAAAAAGAAATCCCTTCTAGATAGTGATTTTAGTTATCTACATGTTCTCTTAGTTATTCAGATTTAATGAAGCAGGTAAAACTGGTAATATACTTGACATTATCAATTACCAGCTACTACAAAATACCAAACTGACAGTTTTAGAGAAGCAAATATCATATTCTCACTGTGAAGTTTCAAAGGCAAGCACGGAGTCTACTGATTTGTAAAGCAAAGCTAGAACTGTCTTTTCCCCTGACACACGCCACAGCACCACACTATTGCCTATAACACATTTATCACAGCACCACAAAACAGGCAGCACAAGGCTCATCCTGCTAACTAGTCAGCCAGGGCAACTAGTTAAGTTAGAACAGTAATACAAACCTTCAGGCATGAAAACTCTTCCACACCTGTGTGTTTAAAAGCTTAGCTGATTACGGTCAGACTCCTAAAGATATTTCCTTGCGACAAACCTTGTCTGGAATTCATGGCCCTGCAAAAATCCTGCCCTGAGAATGAGTGTATTTAACTCCAGAAGGCCAACACCTGTACCCACAGTTAATGACCAATCTCATTTGCCTCACAACACAAGAGGAAGAAAACAAAGGAAAATTTCCCACATATTTTGCACAACTGAAATCCTAGAGTTAGACAAAAATCTTACAAAACACATTTGTTCAAGAGTGCTTAAGTAGTGAAGTGATATTGTCACTCCTGTCCAATTCGAGATGCTTCACCTGTGTTCTCACTCAGCATGACACAAGTACATGAGCTTTTCAGAACACATCAGTTAGTACCTCTTTGCACCATGACCCTTGAAAGTTTCTTCAGGCAAGAGGCAGAAACTGAAATGCCTGAAATTTAGATATGGCAATTCCTCATCTTAGAACAACCTATTCCAAGTTAAGGGTTGGATATTAGGACAGCATAGAAACATTTTAGGTACAGTACATCATGAAAAAATAAATCAGATAAAAACCCACTCATTTCTAAGCAAGTCTTATTCTTGAGACCAACATCCCAAATGCTTCAATATATAACACACTCCTGACACTGGTGCAAGGCAACAGATTCTGTATATGGTGCCACAGCACATATAAACCCAAGTGGGTTTTGTTCTGTACTTCCCCCAAGTTTCTCAAGAAGCTGAATGACCTCTGGAGAGCTTCTAGCAAGTCCAGGGTTAAAGCCTTTTCTCCAAGATGCTATTTCTCCAGGGAGGCATACAGGGGCACACGGCAGTGCCACAGGCACACACAAATGAACACCCACAAATAAATCACATAAATAGTACACTCTGCAGTGATCTAAGCAAAAAAGGCTGTACATCTTTATTTGTACGTGGTTCCAACATCATGTTGGAATTATGCCTCCAAATCACAGCACCTCACCTTGCTTTGTTTCCAACTTTGCCAAACGTCAAACCAATTCAACTTATTAATTTCATCTACTTTTTTCACACTTCAAAAAAATCTCACTGAGCACAAAGATGTCCCAGTCACAGGAATCTTGACTGGTATCAAACTGGTTAGCAAGTCTAAAACCCACATCACCTGACATCAGTTTGGATGCTCCCATAGTCAGCATTTCCTATGGACTCACTGTCTTTGTCCAACACATGCTATTGTATAAGAATGGTAGGAATTTGAAATTTCCCCACTTGGATGTTCTCATTAATGTTTACTGCCACAAACTTATCACTGTCCTAAGAGCACTAGAGATCCATAAAACCATATTTGCTACTTTTACCTTCCACAGGCTGATGATAAGAAACACACAGAAGCCTGCATATGCCAAAAGCAGGGCAGAGAAGCAGCAGAGAGCACTGACACATATGCAGAACAATAAACACACCCCAGCACGGGCAGTTTGGCCTAGACAGGTGGACACAGAGAAGAGCAGGGAAATCTGAAGACAAAGCAGAAGTTAATTGACTTGAAACAATCCCACTTTGCAGGGGAGTTTGGAAAACAATGGGAGGACTGCAGAGAATAAATAATAAAAACATCCTATTAAGGAATTTGACCAGACATGATTCAAGAATCAGCAAAGAGCATTATCATTTCCCCACAGAAGACTTACACTGAAAGATTTTCACGTTTGCTTTCAAATGGCAGTCACGCTCATTTGGCATCCTTTTAATCCAAATTCACAAAGAAATTGCATTATCATGACATCTAGAAGTTTCTGCCCATGTTCAGTCATTTATTAAGCAGATAACAACTGAAAAGAGCAGGTTTCCCCCTTCCCTTAGAATTTTTATATCCAAAGTGTGAGACAAGGGCAACAAAATCAATTTCTAGTTGTTGGTTGAATTAATAGCCCTGCTGTCTCCAGTGGTCATATTGCAAATGAAACAGTTTTCTTATCTGGAGCTAATATTTCTAAAGAGCTAGGGAAAGATAAGCCTGTCCTGAATATAAAATTTGTTTTCAAGTGCAAAGTAAGCAGATGGGCTGGCTGGGTATCAGGAGAGCCATGTCATTCACTCAGTGGGTACTGTCCAGATAGCACATCAACACTTCTCCCAAGTTACACCCATCAGAACCCAATGCTTCAAACAGCAATTCAGCAAGTAAATTCTTAAATTACCCATAATTGCTTATTTTGTTCGTATTTTTGTCATGGCTTGTTTGTTTGTGAAAGACTAGCCAGGCTGTCTGGGAACAGCTTGGCTGCATCACGGGCTCAGAAACAGAGCCCGAGTGCCCTGGGAGGGTGGCCGGCAGTGTCACTTTTAGACAGCAGATGGCCAGGAGCAGAGAAAGCTTCCAAGCACTCTGTATGCCAAAACTTCAGCAATTTCCCTCTTGTCAAGCAGCGCAAAGAAACACAAGATGTAGCTGAACCTCTTCACTCTGGCCAAGATTAAAATACAAGAGCATAGCAGAATCCCATAAAATACTACCACTTCCTAAAAATATTTAGGCCGCCCGGTTTAAGCAAGATACTGCATGACTACAGCAGTTTCTGCTACAATATTGGCTAAGGAATCAGAGATACCAAAAACACAACTGCATTTTCAGTGTGGAGCATAACTAGACCAACAGCAAGAGTTGGTTCTACCTCCAAGACACTCATTGATGTGAAACATAACAACTGGTCTAAAATAAGGATTCACATCAAAAGCATTTCAAGAACCTGCTGAAGATGCATGTGTTTCTCATGTAATGACTAAAAACAAAAAATCAAAGTACCCAGAAATGCATACCAGGCCTCCCTCTCATAAGCATTGGTTACTACTATTTTAGTATTAAAAAGTTTTTCCTGTTGTCTACCTGACAGCAAGACAAGGAAATTCATACCTTTAGATTGTAACTCCTGCTCGGTTTCGCAATTAAAAAAAACCAAACCAAACAATAGCAACTGGATAGGCCTAACACAGATTGCATAAAAATAATCAGTAATGTTGTTACTGCTGCTTCTGGACAGAAGCCAAGATGAAGCATTTGAACCACAGCATTTCAGTCCAAAGTTTCAACTAGCACCAAACAAAAAATTGGTATGTTCCAAAAGACTTCTATTTTTCATTTGAGTCTGCTATCTTAGAGGAACACGGACAAGATGGTAGAGGCGCCAGTCTGTTTTATTGCAAGGTAAATTAAGTCTAATGTATACTTCACATAAGCATTTACTATCCTTAACCTTCCAAACTCTTTTGGGGAAGTTATTTGAATTTGTCAGAGTAAGACAAGATAAACAAGACCCATGTAACAAAGATTTGGGTTTGAGAATTTATACAAGCTCTTCTCCCCCCCCATCCTCTTAATAGCTTTACAGGAAAGTTATAAAAATGAAAAATGAAACCCAGAAGATTTACCCACAGATTTCAGGAAGCTTCTACAAGCTTGTGATGAAACAAGGCTCTGACAGTGTGGCACAACAGAAGGCCATATTTGTTCTATCCACCCCAAACCCATTGACAAGTCAGTGCCTGCAACTGCAAGTCACAAGCTTGCAGTAAGTCTCCTGTGTCACAGCAGCTCTGCTCCTCCAGCATTCACCGCTTTTTATTTAGTCAGCAGCCTCAGCTAGAGAGCTTCACTAAACATACAGCTGGGTTTGAAGATTCAACTTCCAAAGGTACATGCCACACTGAAACAAGCCCAATCCAAACCAACGTGTTCTTCGAGAGTTATTTCCAGATATAGCTTCTCTCTAATTCCCTGTCCTTCCTCAGAAAGAAGCCAAGTTGTCTTCGTTTCTGTGTCCTGTTATAGCAGCCATCTGTCAAGCAAGCAGTTTAGTTCAAAATAATAGAAGCACAGCAAAGCAGGGATTCTATCCAACCCTCATCTACAAACAGCTCTTCCAAAAAAAAAAAAAAAGAAATTAAAAAACAAACAAACAAAAAAGACAACAAAAAGAACAACACACCACCCACCTGCTTGAATATCAAATTAGTTCAAATGTTTAAGAGCTATGATTAGAAACAGTACTTCAAATTGGGAAAAATACTGCTCCAGTTTGAACTGCAAAAATAAACTTGTAAAGACCAAACAGCTGCACATCTGGCCAGGTGTTCAGAGTTTTTGCAAAACTCAGTATTTGCAAGTACCAGTGTAAGAAATGGCAAAGGCCTTCCTCTGAGTGCCACATAACATTTTCAACCCAAGCATTACTGAACATGATTCTCTCTCATTTACTCTCTCCACAGTTGCCTTAAAACAAATAGTTGGTTCAAGTGAGCAACAGCACCTCTTATAGTGTAAACCTACAGGAGACTAATAGCTACAAAGTCTTTCCTCTCCCTTCCTACTCCTGTGATTAAGGGAAAATGTGTAAAATGAGACTCAAACTCCTACACACACCATAGGGTGTCCTTGATACCCTGCAGATCCTGAGATATGGAAAAGACAATTGGTATTAAGAGGCCCTAAAGAACACAAGCAAAGAGCAAAAAATAAAGAAAAAATATGCAAACACCATTTTTCTGCAGAGCACACAGTGCTCAAGTCCATGGCAGTTCACCAATTCACACAGCTCATCTTTTGAGAGCTCACATAAAATAACTGAAGGCTTACATGACATCAAATGTATCTACAGCATGAATCCTTATTGCTGAGATAGGATAGATTTTGCCACCACAGGCATAAACGTTTCTGTGTTCTTTCTGTCATGTTGGACTGATGAGGAGTTGCTCTGATCTGCTCAATGACCTTCACTGAAGAACCCCAAACTCTGAATTGCATGGGGGAATTAGCATTCCCGACCAGCTGCAAGCAACGGATCTGCAAAGAAAAAATTTCTTTAAAAAATAATTATCAAAATTTTGAAGAATCCCTATTTCTGCAGAAACTTTTAGGCCAGTAACAAGATGGCATGTGAGCCAGTAGTGGAGTTCAGCAGCAAGACTCAGTCCTAACAGTTACCAATCCACTTGCCTCTTGCACCAGGCAAGGCTGAGAAGCTCAAGCAGCAAAGAACAGGAAAAAGGTTTTCAAATGTTTGGGCAGTAGATTTGTACTGAGTAAAATGCACTTGCTCCCACTGCAAGCACAACTCCTGCAGACAGAAAATACACAGTCTTTTTTTTTCCTCCTATATTCAGCAGTGTGTTTAACCTTGGAGCTGTCAAGCTCCATCATGAATAATGAGCCATGACAACACTCCAAGTGATCCTTGGAGAACAGACCAATTTTTCCTATATGCTATGCAAGGCAAAATGCTTATATTCCTATGGTACAGTACCTGCTTTGAAAATATACAGTAATGTGGCCATCAAGAGGAGACCACAAGTAAATACAGAAAAAAAAAATCATTTATTACCCAATATTTCAGCACCTAAAAACAGCAAGAGCAATAAAATACATAACATCCCAAGGGTTCCTCTTTAAAATTATACTGGGACTGAGGATATTTGTCTCACTGAATATGCATTTCACACAACCATTTCACAGCCGAGGAATATCTGCATTTGAAACAACCCATGACAGCTACAGCATGAAGAGAGAACACCCTGCAGGTTTCACAGCACTGTGACCTCTAGAAAATGAGCACCAACGAGGGACACGGGGGTGGCCTCCACCCCGAGCAGCCCCCAGCGCTCTCGGAACAAACACATCCCCCACCCTACACACCCAGCACTGCCAGAAAGTGCAGGAAAAAATGTACTTATCTGAATGCCTGACTGAAGCTCCTCTACACCAACACCCTAACCATGCCAAGGCAGGTCTTTCAGAAGGCACAGCACAGGTAACCAAGCAATAGCAAGAGTCATTTCTGCTGTGCAACTTTCAAGCTCAAGGCGGGGAGGAGGAAGACAAAGATTTAGATAAATCTTTCGATTTATCTAAAGAAAGGAAAAACTAGGAAGAAATAAGCTGAAGACCTAAACAGGCATTCCCTTGCCTCTTAAACAACAATGGAGGGTTGTGGCTGCCCTTAAAAAATCTTCCCTCATTCAGGAAATAAATGCTAATGCATTAACATTAACCTGGAAGACACCATACTTTCCAACAGCTCGAGCAGCATGCATTTCTCCTGTATTTCTGCAAGGTGAAAAAACAAATATACCCGTATTCCTGAGCTCTTTGCAACAAGGTATTTGTCCATGGCTTTGTAGGGGGATAAGCTTGCCTTTATTTCTGTGTCATTTCCTAGTCTTGTTGCCGTAACTGAAAACACAGTGCATCCCTTTTCCCTCCCTGTAGGGGCACTACTTTACTTATTAATTCAGTTTCAATTATTAACTTTAACTACAGGAGCTTTCAAAAAGCTTTGTAGAGCAGGAAAGCAACAATGTCAAACCTGTGATGCCTGTCTTTCCTTAATCTGTGAAGTCTACAGCATCAGACAGCAGAAAACAGTTCTGAGCACTTAGAGAAGTTTTAAATGCTAACACATCTCCCTCCCACCAAGAGGCCTTCCCCCAAGACTAGATGACTCTTAAAGAGCTGGAGTCAGAAAATCTCTGGAGTTAAGATCTTGACTATAGCTGAAGCTGGAGAGAAGACTCTAGCACCAAAGCAGTAGTTACACATGATAATGTATTTATTGGCAATTTAACTTTTCCCTTGGGAGTCTAGCCACACGTAACCCTCCTCCTCCACCTGCTCTCCCTCCCCTCTACTCACCTCTTCCATGTCCAGGGCATTTGACAGCCATTCTCATCACACCAGGTCTATCATCCTTCCCCTGCAGCACTTCCAAATGAGCAAGACCTGTGTTGTCACCACACACAACACTACCATAATCTCTGATTCAAAACAGTTCTGCTCTTAGCAGAGGACTCACTCTATACTCAGAATCACTCCCCAAATTACAGGATCAGTAATTTTCTCTCTAACATTACAGTTAAAATGTCCTCAGCCCTCCTCATGCACCAGGTTCATTTCTCCCACTCCCTGATAATACACCACCATTTATGCCCCACATCACAGCTCTGCACATTCAGCAATTCCATTCCCTGCTAGCAATATTTGGCAATAAGATCCCTTTAAAGAAGGCTAATCACAGATTTCACTTGAACAGAAATTGGTACTGGGCCAATCTGTAAGCTATTTAACAAGCTCTCAAACTTCACACCAGGGAAGACTTTGTTCTCCACCAGGAGCAGCGACATAGCTCTAAAAGCAAAGGTGGAAAGCTTTGCCACTGCAAGCTGAGGAAGGAAGGTCACAGATCTGATTCTCCTTGCAGCACTGCACCTTCTCCATGCAAGTCTTATCTTGAAGATACACTGCCTATGTTTCACAAAAGGAAAACTAAGGGAGTCAGTTCAGTTTCCATGAAAATAATGAAAAATAGTCACAAAAAAAAAAAAAAAACCACCAAACCTACCAGTGGACAGTTGTATCAGAAATGGAACAAAGACCAGTATGACAGAAAACAGGTCAAGGACTCAAAAGCTAGGAATTGCATGAAGCATGTCATTTTCTGAGAACAACAGTATCTAGTTTTCAAAGGGATGGAAGAACTCAAGTTAAAGTCTCTCAAGCACCTCAGCATCCAGTCCCATACCAGAACCAATGTCTTCTACCTGTTTATGCCAGACTTAGCACAGAAAACAGGAATCCCACCTGTGGATTCTCCTTATCACTTTTTCTCTCTGTGCCCACAGCACCTGGTGAAATAACATTTTAGCCAGACCACTTATCTGAGGGGAATTAATGCAACATTCTACAAACCACCCTCTGTGCTAACCCTGCTTGATAACTAGGGTGGAACTGAAAAGGGTAAAAGGAGGAAGTGATAGACAGCAGACAACTAGTCCTGTTTGAAGGATACAAGACTAGTGCCCAGGAAAACTACACAAGAGCTTTCTGTGTGATTCAACACAAGTCATAATTTTCGGCTGTGGTCAACGACTATATGGCATCACATGGAGATGTCACGCCTGATACACTGAAACACTGCTGTCAGACTGGCTGACTGCCTAGAGAATCCCAGCTGGAATCTGTGGTAACCATGCACACCGAGTACACAGCTGTTGGGAAGTCTCCAACTGTGAGCTCAACCCACAGGCACTTAACAAAGAAGAGTTATGAATGTTACACATGTAAAGCACACACATTAATAATGTCTATTTGACAGAGACTAAACCCATAAATATATCTACAACATCCTCAGATTTTAACACACCTAAAGGTTTTCCCAATAGGAGATGCCACACTAAAAGAATGACTTGTGGCAGTAGCAGACTCTTCTCCTACACACAGGCAAGATCGGA
>VZRH01001855.1:1471274-1495172 GCA_013397555.1 Urocynchramus pylzowi
CTACACACAGGCAGGCCTTTAAGAGGCCAACAGAACCACCCATGCAAAAGTGCTGCACAGCTATCCCTTAGACACTAGATTTTCATTTTGGGAACATCTTTGGGGGCAGGAAAACAGAGTCATGGTACAACTGCAAAGCCTCACACATTAATTTGGAGAGGCAAACCACAAGTCTGACCACTGCCCAATTCCTAAAAGCCAAGAGTATAAAAGCAGGAGGAAAGGAGCTGTCTTTTTCCACACTTATTCTCTGAAGTAACCATGCAGATTTCACTGAAATGCTTGCAGTCTCTTCCAACTGAAGATAGACCTAGCAGGAAGAATTTACCTTAGAACCTCAAGATTATCAAAATATGAGCACCTGAACATAGACTACCACAACAGGGAACAATAAGAAACCCAACGTGTGTTAACAGATGTTCTAATTATTAATGTGCACACATACAAAACTTATCAGAAGTGCCAAGGCATTTGAAAGAAAAAGCATTATTCAAAAATAGATATTTGCCAGCAGCTGCATCACCACCATATTCTCTAGCTGATTTTGATTGAACTCAGTGGACATCAACTTAATCCCACAGGACAGTATCATTCACTTCTGTAATAGCTACTGACCTTTTTTCTATGAGCCCTGTTGTAGTGTCATGACTAAATGTGGCAAGCAGCAAATCTCACTCTGTCAGCAGCCAGTGCCTGTCCTTTCTCCTTTTGAAGTTTCCACTCATTTCTGCATTTTTTTTCAGTCATGCTGCTTCAAAACAGCTGATCCAGGTGGTGGGTATTTGGATTTCAACCTTCCCACATGGTGATGTGGCTCAAGAAAAAAAAAACTGTTGCTACCTGCTGCTGACCTACTTTAATTTGTTCCCTGCCATATGACAGAATAAATAATACAGTTCATTGAACTGGTTTTTTCCACACCTAGTCACTGCTATGTAGGAAATACAAAATAAAACTAATAGAGGAAGAAGGAAAGAAAAAAAAAAAGCAGCATGATCCAGTGGGGAGTAGGGAGGAGCAATTCTCACCTCTATCATAGTCATCTTCCTCTATTGCTTTTTCCTGAAGCCTCTGCAGCCGTAAGACCAAGGATTTTAACTATGCAAAGAAAAAAAGTTAGTTAAGAAGAAGCTGCGTTTAAAAATATATAGACTATTAACTTCTACACAGTATAAATTTAATGGATTACTACATCACTACAATGGCCAAATTTTGATAGTTAAGCCCAGTATTTGTTAAGTAGACAGACCTATTTGGAAGTCAGCTGAACTGCAGCTACTTGAGCCAAGCATGGCTTTAGTCCAAACACACACAGAGAACAACAAATGATATTTCTTGAAAAGCAAAGGAGATCGTGCAACCGTAGGATATTTTTCACCCTTTGAATAAATGAAAGTATGATTATTAGAGGATTCTGTCAGCATGATATCTACTTCTGATCACATTGTACTCAACACTGTGTTCCCAAGCTCATTTTGACTATTTTTTACCTGAGTTTTGCAGAGAACAAATATAAAATTTTCATATGCAAACCACATTTTACTCTGTAAATAGAAATGCAGTATGAGTACTTTGGAAGAGGTATACTGATGTTATGGGTCAGAAAACAGTGTTAATATGCAGCCAAAAAGTTTCCCTAAAACACAATTTAGGCTCATCTACATACTGTTGATATTTGCATTTTCACAATGCAAATGCTAGATGAGGAAAAAAAACAAAACACCAAGAATACCAAACCACATACAAAGTACTCTCTCACATTCCAAAAGATACTTACCATAATAAAGTTTTACTTCAAAGGTTAATGCTTCTCTTTGTTAACATCAAGAGTCTGGACCAAAGTTCTAAATTTACTAAAAATTTGTAAGGCCTTTACAAGTTTTTGCTGTTAAAAGAAATTGGTAAGAAGGTCGGTTCAGTCCTCTCCTCACTGCCATGACAGCCACAGCCTAACACAGCTGCAGTTACTGAAAATGACTGAAAAAGACTGAAATGTGGTTCTTATTAAATTTATGCATGACCTGTACCAAACAAGCCACTATCAGCTCTGAAAAAGGTGAGCCTGGAGAAAGAAGCAGTGTATATTCTCAAAGTCCAAAGCCTGAAAGTGCTTGGGAGAGCACTAAAATCCATACTTTAGACAGCCTGCAACTAAAAAATATTTCCCTTCTCCCTGAAGCTCTTTCATATTTAATCCTCATATTTAGAAAAACAGGTGCAGCCAGTCAACAAGTTAATAGAAGCACTCAGTTATCAGACTACACATCAACACATAAATTAGACAATCAACACACAAACCTTTAAATTCAGAATTTCCCTTTAAATATGGCATGTAAACTGGTAAGAAACTAACTATAAAAATAAAGTCAGGAGAGTATCCAAAAATGTTTGATCAATAATATGCTATAGGATGCTCCAGAAGAAAAACAAAAAAACATTGCATACATTCCCATTTCTTCTGTGCTTTACTTGATTTTGGTTTTCACTTCCTGAAACTCCAATCTTTTTTCTCTGAGGCTGGTGAGGAATGCGAATGGTACTGAAGGGAGGAGCTCTGAACCCTCACCATAAACTATTTTCTGTGTTTTATGCCTGACTTTTTATAGAGTTTTAAAGAAGCCTGCAGAGGGAACGATTCAAGTGACACTTTTTTCATATACATGATGTATAACAACCACCTGTACTGAGAGTACAGCTTTGCTGCTGCTTTGCTGCTGCTGGCAGTGTTTATTCCATCATGCCCTACAGTGGCAGGTCATTTAAAGCCTGCTTTAAATGGGCACCACAGCCCAGGCACGCCCTCGCACACTGGCTGATGCTGCCACTGTAAAGTGCTTGGTGTCTGCAGCCTGCGGAGGCATTCAGAGCTCAACTCACCAAAGACCTGCTTGTGCTTCAGCGTGGCATGTCCTAGATGCAGACCAGAAACAGATCACTTTTTAAGTACAGAGAAAGCATAATTTTAACAACTTTGGTATTGTCTCCTTTTCTTGACTACCGTTGCCTTTGTTCCTTTCTGAAAACTTTGAGACTCTACTCATTATCATTACAATAGGAAGGTGCTTCAAATTCAACATACAAGACCGGCTAACCAAGGGCAAAGACATCTGAGGGCACAAATCCCCAGTTCTCCATTCAATGTATAAATGAATACAGCAATTAAAGATAGCAATGTTTCTTTTGTGCCTATCAAATAAGCAATACTGAAAAGAAAGAAAAATAATTTCCTATTTTGATTGCATTATACATTCCCAAATTTGCAGCGAAATAATTTCCGAAACCATCTCAGACCATGGGCACACTGCAATTCCAGGCATGAAACCAAAGAAACTGCTTCATGTAAATGTGTGTGAAGTCTGTAAATAAGAGAACCTAGTTTGAGTTCTACACACATCATTTATGAAAATAAAGTATTATGGAGCATTGTAAGCCCAGGTCAGACGTCACGGCAAGTAAAGAAAGAATAAATGTTTCTCAGCCTTCTGTCTTTCCCAGACAGGAGGTTTGTGCAAATTCTCCCCAGAGCAGGTTGTTTCATTAGGCCTAAAGACAATACAGCACATCTCACCAGGTATGTGTCTGAGCTGAGAAGTTACAAAGATCTGAGTTTCTGAAAGGCAACCAAGAAACTCGGGCACTAGTGAGACGAGTAAAATAAAATAAATTAAAACCAAAACAAAACAAAAACAACAAAAGAAAAACCAACTCAACTCAAAAAAAAAAAAAAACCCCACTACCCACTCAGTGGGCCTTGAACAAATTAGTGCAATCCATTGTGTCCATATTAATCTTTGGATTACTGTTTCCTGTATGGACAATAAAGCAAATACTTGGCTCCTTTGATTGGGTAAGCTCAGAATGCCCACACTACCATCATAAAAACCTAACACAGCTGATCCTTCCTAAAGTTTTTCCACCCTTCTCCTCTAAAGAGCACAGTGAAATGACACTGCCTATGTACACTGTAGGTATAAATGTGGGAATACACATATATGCAAAAAGACTCCTGACTCACCAGCCCACTACTCCTCTGGGATGGAAAAGAGAAAAGGTTCAGTTCCCAGCTGGAGACAGAGAGGGACTTGACCCCCACTTTTCTTCATGTGGGGAGAGCACCTATTGGATTACACACTACTTTCACAAAGTGGCCTAATTCTTAGAAGTCTTTGGCTCAACTTCAACATTTCCAATTAAAAAGCTGAGTGTTGTTAAATCATGATACTTCAAGAAAAGAGTTCTTACCACCTCCCAATTTTATACTACGTATAACCCAAACTGCAGACAAAACAGCCACCTGTGAAAAGAAATGGTACTTAATGAAGTCAGAAACTGATGTGTGATGCTAGAAATGAGAAGATTAAAGTTTCAGTAGAACATAGAATAGGGTACTGCAAAAATATCACCGACTTTTAAAGAACCGAACAAATCCCGTTATCTCATTTTTATCATGCAGACGTCTACTGTAAAACTCGGAACAAAGGCCACAAAAGCCAGTAGAATCTGAACTCCTATATAAATTTTGATTTTGGCACTACAAATAAAAATGTTTTGAGGACAAGGTATCAAAACCAAAGTGAGATTACTGACCTTTAACGTACTGCGGTTGCCAAGCAAGCAATCCTGTAGCACTGGTTCATATTTTTTCATCAAAGTATCCCAGTTATGGTCACTGACAGTAAAGCTACTTTCATAGCCCGAGGTGACAGAAGAGCCAGCAGATGCTGCATCCGAGGAATCTGTAGAATATGAAAATGTTGCATCTATATCCAAGAGAGAGACAGTCTCACAGTCCTGTGATTTATCATTTACTGGGCTCTCACGTTCATGCTGCAGATCTTCACCGGAACTGGAGGAGCAGCACAAACCTCCCAAGTGCTCGTGAGTTTGTGCCTTCTCTTCCAGCTTCTGCAGATTGCCTGTGGTTTTGGGATGCAGAACGATCTCAGCTTCCTCAACAGATTTGCCTTCAACATCATTTACTCCAGAGGCCAAGTTCAGGGAAAGCTGTATGAAGCTGAAACTTGAACTAAAGCTATCCTGTGCACCAGCAGAATGAGAAATACCATCTCTGTTTTGATACTCACAGTTGTTATTCACTTCTGTCTGATTCAAAGCATACATGTTTGGGGACTTGCTCACTTTGGTGCTGTGGCTTTTCTGCCACGTACAGCACACAGCAGAAGCATCTCCTTTGCCTGTTGTGGCAGCAGGGCAGGCCTCTATCCCTGCGCTACCTGACCACGGACTATTGCAACAAGAAAGATTTTCACAGCATCCTGGAGCATTTCCAGCAGCGGCCAAGGCTGTCACCCCATTAGCAGGAGCTAGAGCACTACTCACTGCACTACAGCACAGGAATTCCAAGTCATTTGGGCACTGCCTGTGCAGAGCACAGCCCTCAGCGCCTCCACAGTGCTGCCTGCCACGCTGGAGCTCCGCTGGGCTGAGCCCTGCACAGGCACCCGCGGGCTGAAACTCCATCTGTCGCTGAGCTTCTGGCCTCATGTATCCAGGTCTTTTTGCCAGCTTCTTTTTACGAAGAGAGCCCGCCGGCATTAATTGCTGGTGATCATCTGGGAGGGGAGAAAAAGTCTGTAAGTGTTTCTGCAGTTTACCAGGCTTAACATTCTGCGGCATCTGAAAATAGCTGTTTCTGAAATTTCAAGCAGCATATCGTTTTCTATTTCAACAAAACACAGACACTGACCACACTACAAATAGAGAACACTGTGTGTATTCATTCACCTTCTAAAGAGTTTGCACCTGTTTTTAAGTGAGCTCACTAACAAGCTCCTCCACCAGGACACAAACCTGGGTAGACTGTATCACATCATCTTCCCTATTCACAGTATCACTCTGCTTTTCCATTCTCAACTTGCATAACAGCAGGCTGAAGCAGAAACTTGGTTTAAGTTTCTCTGATCCAAACTGGTTTCAGACTCACAAGCAGATCTAAGATAGGACTGAATCTGCAGCTGAAATGTGAGAACCATGATCACAAAAAGATTTTGTCCAGTTTCTTGTGCTCATACCCATGTTTTAACACTATGAGTAGCAAATGGTTCAGGCTCTGCTGCCCTAACAGATACAACTGTAACACTCTGTGGTTGCAGATGTTGGTCTAATGAGAGACTGTACAAGTTGTCATTTAGATTTATAATACTACCTATTGTCCAAAACATAAAGTTAAAGGAAAAGCTTCGCATGAAGAATCACCAATCCTAGAAAACAATAATTAGTAGCATTACTAAAGTATTAATATCTTTAAGAAGCAGGTTCTGCTCAGTAACTTACACATACCTTACACAGATGAAAAGATAAATTCACTGTTTGCAGAGATAACAAACAAAAAACCCCACCCAAACAAGATAAAAATACCACAGTAAACATTAAAAGTGGGATATCAGAATTTAATGTCTGTTTTTTCTGTATGTTTTTATATATGCTTTATTGGTAAAAGATTGCAAGATGACTACTTTCATTCTCCCATGGATTTGCTGCTAGTTAAAAGGTATTCCATTTGTCTGTCCTGCACAATGGGAATCAATGGGAATACAAGCTCTGCATTATCATCCATTTTGTAACACAAAAAGATATTGACTGGACCTATTTGCCAGAACCACTCTTCGAGAGGATCTGATGCCTAGCTGAATTATGCCCTCTATTAGCTGCCCTCTACTCACAGAAACAGAATCAGTTGGGTGTTAGAAATATTCATGTCACCCACACAGAGCCCTTGCAAAAACACAAGTTTCAGATTTTTTTCTTTACATTTAACATTCCTCCCTAATCACAATCCTTTGTCAGTTTTTACATTGATGGATATGCACATAGTCTAAACTCCTCAGCAGCTCCTCACACAGGCCTCATACCCACCTCACTATGACGACATCCTACACAAGAATTTAAGCATTAGAACTGAAACTTCCCAGGAGAATTTTCCCAACATTCATTACATTCTCTCCAAATAACCTTCAACAAAAGCAATTTATATACTTTCCATATACCAGAATAGTGGCACATCTCACCATGGGACTGCAGTTAAGCCTCTGTATTCTGCTTCCTATCACCATAAATTAGAATATCCCAGCAGTCTCTTACATTCTCTTTTGTCTGAGGCAAAAAAGCATCACAGAAATCAGAAGTAAAAAAGGTCATGGAGTTCATCAGCCTGTCTACTAGAAAAAGACAGTGAAATGCTGTACTGGGAGTAATTTAATAGAAGTCTTAACAAACAGGAATCACTCTCGGAGCAAGGGAACAAAAACTGAACAGAATGTTCTTTAAAATTTAATTCTTTTGGTTTATATTCAAAACAATAGCCTAAATTTGACTTCAGCAGAAGAAATCAGTCATGCAGAAGAGTCATTCTGAGGCTGCGTATAGTCCATGGCCATTTAAAAAGGCCTGTCACAGGTCTCATCTGTAAAACACAAAAGGTTCTCTGGTTTAATTAAAATCAGTTTAAAATTGATCTCACTAAGTCACTATGAATTTCTAAAGTAGACAGATAATTACAGCTCTTTAAACACCAAATTTAAACTAAGCTAATGTAAATAAGGTTTAAATTGGCCAAAGCATTAGATATTCACACCAAGTGAACTGAATGCAATTTTAAGAATTTTTGGAGCCAAAGGGGCACAATTCCAATGTCCTGAATGACATCACACACAGCCCACGCATCTTTGTGCTCCTCACAAGGTTCACAGGTAGCCTCTAGACAGGTTTGGCATTCTGTTCCTTCATGGACTCCAGGTCTATCTCCTGGTGAGTCCATCCAGCAGCACCAACCGCTCACCTGGATACCAGAACAGAGTTACACTGCCCTAGTGATACTAGGATTAGAGGTGGGCCAAGCCACGAGCCATCCAGAGGATGCCACAGGTCTTTTGCCTCAGTGTGGCTGCCCCTGAAAGCAATACAGAGTGGACAGAGCTGGGACTGACATGAACATGGACACTCACGCCTTCCCCAAAGGATAAGGGGAAGCCTGATCTCCAGGTCCAGCCAGAGAGCACTCACAGTGCCCTCAGCCATCACAAAACCCAGCCAGGAAGGTTCTATTGCCTTGGCTGTACTGTTTGGGTACTCTTTACCCCTGTGCCATGTCCCTGTTCTCAAGATTAGAATAATTTCAGTTGTTTATTATTACATATCTGAAATACAGATAAACTTTCTCTGCATAGCCTGCCTTGTCTGCAAGTCAGAGAAATTACACCAAACCAATTCAGCTGGCTTGTTAAAAATAAAAAGACAAGCCTTAAATTCTTCTCACCTCAGTTTGAAGAACATCAAATAACTGTTGGCAATTAACTACAAAATTATCAGAATGGAAACAACGAAAGGCAATCTTAAAACCCCACACTACAGTGTGCAGTCCATTCAGAGAGACACACATTTAGAAAGAGAAATGCCACAAATGGAAGAGCCTTTCAATAGTATTATTAAAAATCAAATTTTTAGAATATATATTTTACAATCTTAGAAGATGATGTAACATATATTTAATGGCAGATACTTGCAAATTACTTCAAATTCAAATTATGAAAGTTCAGAAATATTCTTAACAGCTCTTTCACCATAGCAATCTTTCCTGATGATCAACATTTCATGTACAATAGCAGTTAGGATCCAGAGCAGAGGGAATAAGAAAATAGTTTATTGCTGTAAAGCAAGGCTGTTTACACCTTAGTTGCACCAAGTGAGATGAAAGAGGGAGAGGTGAAGCCTAAGAGCATTTCCCACCGATGGAAAGAGCACATTCTCTTGTACCCAGCCTGACACCAAAGGACAGCAAAACAGTCATCTAGTTTATTTTAGATCATCAGTCTTTGTTCTCAGCCACAAAAGTGGCAGCTCAGGTTTTTTGACTGAATGTTCTAATAGCATCTGTGGATGAAAAGGTGTAAATACCTTACATTGTTGTTATTCCAATAGAATTTTATATATTAGTACAGAAACTCTGACGTGATCACCTCCTCACTCCTGATTTAAGCATGTGACACAGAATGCTTGCAAGATCATTTAAGCTCTCCCTGAAAGTGAGAAATTGCAGATGCAGTTTTAAAGGTAGCTCAACTATCTGAATACACCTATATTATACACAGTTCATTTTTATTAGAATAACAAATTCATCTTCAGAGCACTTGCAGGTGGTAACTGTGATGTGGAAAAAAAGGTATTCGGTCATATTCAAAGCCAACTATCAAAGCAGTGCTCCAAGCAATTTCTGTAGTGTTGTTTCTCTTAAGGAAGCCCTAAACACCTGCATCAAACTATACACAAACACAGTGAGTGAGTTTCAAACATTTATTATTTACAAACATACACACATAAATGTTTAACCTATCAGAAACAAAAATGAACCATTATTGGAGATTAATCTGACATGACAATAACCACTACTATTCAGCTCCTATGTCACAGAAATATGTAAAATGTTGCAAGTTCCTAATCAGTATAGTTTGACTCATTTACTGAATTTCAAAACACCACTAAATATGCAAAATCAGATGGCACTGATCTCAACACAGCTTATGTTAAAACAAACAAGTACCACCTCTTTGCACAAATAAGCTTTCAAAGAAAGTCACTTTCAAATAAAGATTTTCTTAACTCCTAAAATGAAAAGGTCTCACTTAGCTTTTGCATCTCACCTACTGAGTGTTAACTGTAACTGTGGTTTATCTAAAGTTTTATAAAGTACATCTACAGAGGGAAGCATTGCTGAGTTACATTGTATTGGATATAATGATATAAATTATTTCCTCACCAAGGCTTTCTGTGATTTCTAAAGTCACAGACTGGGTTCAGTTACTCAACCGTTAGATTTCCAAATTGTCGTAAATAACATATTCTCTGAGGTCATTAAATGCATGTCAGTTTTCATTCTCCACTAAAAAACACTTCAAAGAGTTGTGCATTGTAAAAGCCAGAATGCTCTTCTTTAGCCAGGGTTTAAATAATTGTGTTTTTATTGACACACTCCCATCATGCATGTCATTGAGTTGTTACAATCAACTTACCTCCTTAATGCAACAACTCGTTTTAAGCCATTTGATGAAATTACAGCACCTCTCTCTAGATTTAGAATCACATCAGCTGATATTAATACACCCATCAAATTTTTCACACCTCAAGAAACAAAAAAAAACAGTTTAAACCTGGTCTAGCCTTAACACTAAGAAAGAAAAAAAAGTCTACCAAAAAATAAGTTGGTAAATAACAAACACTTGCCACATCAGTAACAATCACCTATTTAGTCAGGGGAATAAGAGAAATCACCCTTTCCTTAATTACATCTTTGTTACTAGAACTCACTTTCCAAATTCATCTCTGGTTGATCAGCTTCAACCCAATCATTCTCCAAACCTCCTTACACAATTCATGGCTGTATTTCACCCAACACACCGATACCTTCCTTGGCCAGCTAGAACTGCCAAACTCACACCACCAGCTGCCTAACAGAACAGCTTCAGGCTCCCCAGTCATCACTAACCCTACACCCAGCTCAGTGATCCATCCTGCCAGCCCACCTGATGAACAACAAAACATCCCAAGGATGAACACAAGCAGGTTTGGAAAAACAAGCCAGTACCAGCACCGGGTGCCTTCAGCATAGTGAATAACAGAAGACACTTCCCCAAAAATATCCAGCCCAATTTTTTCCAAACCTGTGGGCAAATTTCTTTTTAACTTATATTTAAGTTATTGAGAATAATTTACCCACTTTCCAAAGAGGCAGATGGACACACAAGTTGCAAGCCTACAGAGAATATTCACAACAGAGAACCAATGCTTATTTCAGGAGGTGGGGTGTGGGTGTAAGTTCTGTTGTTCTTCTTCCTGGGAAAAACCACTTTTGTTCCCAGTTTCAATACAAAAGTCTGTAGAGGCAGTCCATGCAAATGTCTTAAGTGGAGAGAACACTCTGGATTCTTCAGTCAAGATCTGACAACACCTTTAAATATTACACAGAAATAGGGAAGCAAGGATGTTGCATAGTAACTGTGTAGTTTTCGTAGGTCATAAATTAATTTGCAAACAACACTTAATGGGTTTGCAGTCATATCCCATAAAATCATTTCACCAAACACTTGTGAAACTATGAAATCAGTACACAGCAGTCCTTTTCAAAAATGGTCTGCTTAGCACACCACACTTCTCTTTCATCACTCTGTCTACAGAGTGACAGTGTGGATTCCCACTACTTCTGCTCAGTCAGATCATCTACAGCAAGACTCTAATATAAAACTCATCAGGGGGGAGGGGAGGAAGGAATTTTTTAAAAGTGAAGTGTGAGAGCACATTGACAGCAGTCAATTTCTAATTCAAGCGCAGTTTGAATGCTCCAGCTTGGAGATTTGAATTTTTAATTTCACCAAGAGAGTGGGTTCCAAATTAAGCATCTGATGCACAGTCAGTCTGAAACCAGAATTGAGTTTACTGAAATAGAAAGTAATTTTCTCTTAACAGCTCAGTAGTGATCACATATAATGAAAATAAAACAACGTGGAGCTCTCACTCCAAGGGTGAGGAGTCAGAAGGCTTTTAGCTTTACAGTTTAATATCAAAGTCCCAGGACAAATGCTCCTCCTTTGCCTGCTGAAGGAAGTTCACCTTGCAGCCCCAGTCAGGCTGTCAGATGCAATGTCTATGCTGTCTAGGCAAGAACAGAGATGGAATGGAGCTCCAGACATCAGGAAAGCTGAGCACTAAATTCCCACAGAAAGCACAGCACCTCAGGATGCAGATTAAATACAAGACACTGCAAAAGTCAGGCACGAACACAAACTGCAGTTACAGCAACGCACGGGACACGAGGCCAACTTGTAGCTAGGAGAAAGGCAAAGAAGTGGTGCTGCTCCCTCTCCCTGCTCCCCTGAAAACAAAGTCTCTGGGCTTACACGAAGCCTTGCAGCTCTTTAAGCTCAGGCAGAATTTCTGCCCTTGGGTATTCTTTGCTCTTTGCAGCAGCAATTGTGTGAGCTGTACCTTTGCCAGCTGACAATAAACTGCCGCTCCGAGTGGCGAGATGAAGATCCTGAAGATCCTCCAGTGGCCCCGCGAGGCACAGCCTGCAGCACCAGGCTCCTGTCCTCAACGCCTGCACAAGCAGCTTCAGTCACTGCAAGTCCTTGCCAAATGCCAGCAGATTGCTCAGAATCATCAGCCTGCAGATGTTACAACCTGTGAGTGGGAAAACTGGGCTCCAGCTAGCAGAGTGCAGCTCCCTCGGAGACCTTCACTGGCAAGTGGGAAAGACACACATGATATCCCCTTTGAGATCTTCACAGAGAATATGGCTTGACCTTTACAACCCTTACCCAAGGCTGTAGACAGACAAAACAGAAGCTGGAAGTTTGTTTTACTGGGCCCCAGAACACAAAAGTGAAGACATCAGCTATATCCTTTTCCTCTAGCATAGAGGAGAAAAATAGGTAGTTCAGATGAAATTCTGTGATTATCTATGAACAGGCTGTGGAAGAAATACTATAGCAGAGATTGCTGAAACAGCAACAGAATACTAACCACAGGCAAGAACACCTCTAGCAGAAATCACAGCTCCTTCTAAATACAGTGGGTCAGAAGTCACTCTGCCTAGAGCAAGTCCGATATCTTTTAAACAAATTTTTAGAAAATTAACATTCCAGGAAGGAACAGAGTTTCTCTCTAGAAGGTAATTGCACTGAACTACAGAATTTAGCACATGTGGCAGAACAGAGGGACAACAGCTAACACCACAGAGGTTGAGAAGGCCTCAATAAACAGCTGGAGAGCACCCAAAGGAGGCACCCACCAGCCTCCTAGACAGCTAGTTCTCCACACCTTTCCATGTAGGAGCCCTGGCATTAGAGGCCAAACTTGCTATTTCCAACCCCCATCACCAGGTATGGCAGGAACACAGAGATCTGAGCAACTGCCTGCTCAGCTTCAGGCATGAGCTGAAGGTAACCCTGTGCATCTCACACCAGGACTGGAGAACAAAGAGTCAACGGGACCAAAGCCCACTCACACACCTTCAAAAGCCATGGCCACCAGAAGCAGACAAGGATCAAGGAATGCAGTCAAGCAGCAGCCAGTCAGACCCTAGACTGAGGGAGGACATCACCAACACTAACAAATCCACTTTGACTGTCATTCACTCATTTTTGTCTCCATCCTAACTCTGCTAGTACCAACACTGAACATGCTTTCCACCAGTGCCATCAAACCCTGCCCACTCTTACACCCACTTTCACTGCATTTCAATCATGGCTCCCCAGTTACTTCTTCCAAACCAAGGGCTCATTTCTCTTCAAGTGAAAAAGAGTTGATCCAGAATCTTTCCAATTGCTGCTCTGGAGCTTTGACAAAAAGTCTGGACAGGTCACACTTCACAGTCTAGAATGATAACCATCCACAAAGCTCCCAAACAGTGTTCCAAGCCAAAGAGAGATACTCTCTTTCCCAATACCAGTTTCTGCAATGCTGCCTCTCTTGGTCCTTTCCAATCTTTCCTTTTGGTCATGACCCCAAGATGCACAAGCCTCCCTCCAGCCCCCTCAACAGCACTTCTCTCACAACAGCAAACAAGCATGTCTCAACTTACCCCCAAAAATCCTCCTCATATGAGTTTCCAGGCCCTCCACCTCCTCAGCCCACCCCATCCCTTCCTAGGTGGAGAGCCTTCCTGCTTCACACTGCCCATCAGCAGGGCTCAGAATTTTCTGGGCTTCCCCAGGTGCATTTAAAAGAAGCCCAGCCCCCACTCCAACTGTGTTCATTGGTTTCATTGCTTCCCTCCAGTTGCTCAGTTTTTGGCTGAGGATTTCTTTTACGTCTTTCACAGCACACAGAGCCTGTATGACAATCTAAACCAAACCTCACTCTAAAGGCACACTGACTCCATTCATCCCCTTAGAGATCATCTCAACGAAAACACTCTTGTGAGAGCTTCTTTCCCCTGACTGTAAATCACTGCTATTCATGTCTAGGAAATCAAGACAATTACCTGTCACAATTTACTCTGACATTCTCCCTGGGCTAACATACATCAGCTAATAATACAGGCTACTCTTACTAACACATGTCTATGCTGCTCAACAAAAGCACAGACTTCTGCCAGAGGTTTAACATATTTCTGTCACATACTGCTTGTGAGTCACGTAAGTACTACTACCTAAGTACAAACACACAGTATCTGCCCCCTCTCACTGAACCTTACCCATCTGCTTTTATTAACAAAGTAAATGAAAGCAAAGCATTAATCTTCAAAGAAATTGTACCCCCATATGACATAGCTTGTTTCTTGGGTGCCAGGGACTTTGCAGGATACTGCACTGAAACAAAGTCTTCAGCAAAATACTTCAAGTTGAAAAAATTTTTTTTAAAAATCAGACCTCTCAAAAATATTCTCTGTATTAAAAGAATAAGCCAGTGAACAGTTTTTCAGGTCAACATATTCTAGATCCATCTTAGCATTTTAAGCGGATAAAGAAGGTGCAGAATGTACCATATGGTGTTAAAAGCACACACCTGAACAGATCTGCTTCAGCAACAAAAAGCTTGGCAGAGGAAAACTTTGAGTGTCATTCAGATAGTTTTCCAGAATACATACAGATTGTTAACTCATTACTTCCAATTCTAAAGCAATATTATTTGCTTTAGAAAACCTGAATTCGTACTCTAGGATCAGCAGGGTCCTGTGTGAGGTAGCTCATATTTGCATATCCCTTTCAGGTATATGGGATAGGTCCCTGTGTAATTAAGGATTTCTTCTCCTTCTTTCAGGTTTACACACAATACTCCTGACAAGTATTATTATTAAGAAGTAGCAGGCAAAACTGCTGTAGCTTCCTTTCAAGGAAAGCAATGCAATTTCAGAGACATTTGATCTCATGAGTTCTGAGGTACAGCAGTACCTCATCAGGTGATGCATTTGCTTTGTGGTTGAAGCAGACCATGTAAGAAACTACACAACTTTATCCCAGTCACAAAGCATGCCCAAGACAGAACAAAGGACTAACACAGGATTCCTGAAAGACAGCTAAGTATTTCCACTATCAGAATACACTAAAGCTTTGTACCTTTAGAACTCCTGTCTTCATGGAAAAGGTTGGAGATTTAAAAGCAGCACTCAGAATTTTATCTTTACATTACCTAAGATATCAAACCTTAGATTCGCAGGTCCCCTTGAGGCAGATCCTGCAATAATGCTAGTCTGTCTGGTCAATTTTTACTGGAAACTTCAGGTTTAACTTATATTTTTCACCAGAAACATGAAGCAAATACAAACATCATATTTAGAGGACTCTTTGTCTATAAGAACTTGCACCTGTCTACGTTTTTGTACTCCAAATCTAAAACAATCTGAGATCTGAGATGGGAAAATAGACTTTAAAAATATCTGTGTCAAGTAAATCCACTAATACAGTCTATAGACATAAATAGTTAATTGACAGGCTCCTTTAACTGCTGAGTGAAACAGTGCTACCTTTTTATGTTGGAAACCTTTTAAATTTCCTCCTGACTAGGAAGAAAGGAAAACTCACAGTATTTTGAATGTATTTGCCACAGTTGCTCAACCTAGAAAGCACCCTCTCTCTCCAGCCCTCTGTGAGCAGGAACACCTCGCATGAATAGCTGTACAAAAACAAAGAGGTGACAACAGAACCATGAGAGATACTGAGAAGACTGAGATTTTCATTTCTGAGCAATAAAAGTGTCATAGTGCTTCACTGAACAAAAACATATGAAATGTCTTAAATTACCTTAAAGTCTGAGTCACAAGCAAGGACTGTAGCAGAGAAAGCCAGCAAGGCAGAACTAAGAACATCTTTAAGGTTAGAATGCCCTCTTTGGGTATAAAGACATATTTGCAGCAACAGTAAATTGCAATACGTACAGTGCTATTTTTTGCTGTAGGAAGGAAAGCAGATCAAAGAATGCAAGTGTGCTACTCCAAGACTTCTAAGATGTTAGAAATTACTCTAATTACCCTCTACCTTTACTACCCTCTAGTAGCAATGTTCTGAAGAGGCCACACAACAATAGTGAGGATGACAGCAATCCATACACAGCAGTGCAGAGGGGCAGGACGAGAAAGACATGGGCATAACTAAAAATAGGAAAGCTTCCAACTGGATACAAAGAAAAACCTTTTCACCCTGAGGGCAAGAGAAGAGCCAAGAAGTGAAGCAGGCTACCCAGAGAGGCTGTGATATCCTTGGAGGTTTTCAAGGCCCAACAAGACAAAAGCTCTGAGCAACCTGACACAACCCCAGAGTCAGTCCTACTTTCAGCAGTGAATTGGACCAGAGACCATCTGAGGCTCCCTCGAACCCAAACTATCCTAACATGCTTCTAAGATTCAAATACATGTCTCAGGATTTGCAGTATTTCACAAGTTAACTATACTCACAACAAAAGTCCAAGAGTTTCATTTGTGGAGATGCATCCAACCTTGCAAGAAAGCAACTTCTCTGATTTTTAACTCCACAAAGGAGTCACTAGAAGTTAGCAAACAATAGTTCCATCACATCCTGGAAGCTGAAAACAGCTCACTTTCCATAAATACAACTCAGAATAAAGTTCAATACTAGAAAGAAATAAGTTCTCAAACAGCATTTAAGCATCCATCACTCACACAGAGAGAGAGAGAAATTACAAGCTTCAGTGATGGTCAAGGCCTTAAGCAAGACAGATACAGTAAAAGCATAACAACACAGGAACTCCAATTGTTCCACAGCAGCAGGCCTTTAGTAGTTAGCTGGCGATTAAATGATGCTCATGAGAATCACTTAAATGTCACTTTGATCTATTGCAGTTATTTCACAAAATCTTTATTACTGAGGCTTTTTATTGGCTGTACAAACATTGGCAAGCATTTCTCTTTGCTGTATTAAAAATTATTTTGATACTTATTCCTAGGCTGCTTGCCAACTGGAAGACAAGATGGAGCCATCTGTGAGACTACAACTCTCTGAAGACACTTGTCTTTCAAAAACATAATCCCTTAAATGGTGCCAAGGGCATTACACACAAAAAAACTAACATCACGTCTGAACAGCTGCGGCAAAACCTGCCTGACTCACAAATTTCCCAGCAAAGGAAGGGGGAAGACCACTTCTGCTCAGGGAATACTGCCTCTACCCTACCCAGTCCGTGAGGTCTGATCATGACATGAGCACGCAGAAAGTCACGCCTGAATACTCTGCCACACAGATGTATCAGGCAGCCAAAACTGTGCCAGAGATCTATATGTTATCTATAACTGAATTAAGTAGCAAACACAGCTATTTCAATATCTTCTCTTTCTTGGTTTGGTAGAAATTTGAGGGGGCTGGTCTCTTTCTTCTTCCACTTTTTAGCAATGTTGGTGCTCAAAATATGTACACAGGCTGCTACCCAGAATTCCTTATATCCTCTGCATTGTCTTCACCTGGTCTGCTTGATTTTGATTATTATTACTCCTGGTATTATTCCCTATTTGCCCCCTGCCTTGTAATCCTCCTTTTAAAGACTCCTCTTGTATTTTATGTCATGATTTCCAAGCCATTAGAGATCACTTTTAGCCAACTTACACCTAGAACTATTACTCCTAAGAGACCTGCAGGAAAGACAGCAGCCCCATGTACTTCTCATGGCTTGCACTGAAGAGTCATACTGGCCTCTCAGCATTAAAACCACAGCCAATCTAAACTTGCAAGGGTCACACTCAATGCCTAGGCTTCCAACTTCATGCCTAGGCAAAGCACACAAAGTTTCACTAGGGCACGGCAGCACACGAAGCAGTAACACAAGAAGTGCATGTGCATCCAGATCCAGGAGAAAAGTCTGGACTCTCACATCAAGAAATTCAGTGCCATCCCAAACTCACCAGAAACACAGCAAAACAGTTGCTGGACACCATGCTCACTACTCGTAACAAAGATAAATTATTTTAAAATAATATGAAATTAACTCAGAAAGTGAATGACATGAATATACACTGCCTACTTAACCCAGAGATGGAAAACCTTACTAACTGCACTCTAAAAGGGAAACACAAGGCATTGAAGTACAACAGGGCAAGTCAGTCAGTTTCACAAAGGGCAATCAGAAGTCTTATGGATTATTCTTCCCAAACAGCAATGCTGGTTTTCACCTGCCAGTCCTACCTCACAAAGGAAAAGACAGTAACAAATCTACTCCTGAAAATCTACATCACAGCTAGACTCAAGGTGGGCAGAAAGCATCTCCTTGGCTAACATGAAATAGATCCTAACTTGACCCTGGAACAGATGATCCCATGGAAAATTCTGTCATTGGCAAAAGTTGGCACCATAGTAGGAAAATTCTCAATTAGCTAAAAGAACAAATACCCTACTGCTAGTGCTCACTGCATACATAAAAAAGAAGTTGAAGCTGATCTTTTCTTAGCTTACAGCAACTTGAGAGACCCCATGGAAAAAGCGGATTTTCCCCCAATCTTCATTCTCACAGGAAGCAGACATCCAGTTCTGACAGACTGCTCAGAGGAAACCACTAACTGGAGCAGCTCTTCTCTCCCAGCCAAGTCTGTACAAGTCCCCAGCAGGCCACAAGTGTGGGAATACTACAGCAGCTCTCTCACCATGACCCTGTTCAGGCTCTCCAGGGGAAAGGGAAACACAATACCTGTTGATTATTAACTACTTTGGGAGCAAAACCACACAGAGCACATCAGCTGCTCTGGTTCTGCACCCCAGGAAACAGTAATCAAATCCTTCTCGCACAATTGCAGTGAGGGTCTCCTCTAGATTTTCACTGCTCTGAGCAAATTAAAATGTCCTGCTCTCCTAAACAAGGATTCTGGCAGGACAGAAGCAAAGTTTCAGCATGGTGCCCTGCTAAAACAGTGCTGTCCCACTGCAGTGGCAGCACAGCCTGGGACCATCCAAGGTGTGCAAGAGTACCTCCTGCCCCTGAGACCCCACATCACTGCTGAAGCACAGATATCACCACCCTACCCACATTGTTCCCACCGTAGAGACAGCAACCAAAAAGATGTTAACAGCAAGGAAATGTTACTACAGCAATGTAAAATATCACCAAACTCAGCAGCTGTGTGTCACACTCTCCTGAGACTGGTGTGCCTATGGCTCTTCAGGAGCAGAGCCAGGAATGCAACACAGCCACAGCTCAGCCTGAGCTATTAGTGCAAATACTGAAAAGTTAATGCACTACTTGTTAAATGGGAAAAGCCAAGCCCCAGCAAACAGCTGTGCTGCCCATTTCCTTCCATCACCACGATCTCCATGGGCCATTAGCAACAGGAAGCACCTAAAACTTAGACCAGCACCATGCCATTCAATCTCATTCCTGCTTCAGTAACCATCCTTGTCCAAAATCCTAACAGAGAATGGAAAGCTCTTGTCCCCAAAGACATGGTCTCTAAAAACAGGGAGAAATTAAGTTTATATGATGAGCCTAGCTCTTGCAACAAAAAGATATTCTATGGAGCTGAGGCTACCTCAATTTACCACCCTGAACAGGCTTGGGGATGTTCCTTCCTTTGAGCCTGGTGGTGTTTCCCTGAAGTAGAACATCAATGTGTGGAGGAAGGGGAACAACCAACCACAAGAATTAGATAGCCATAACATAAAGGAAAAGCCTGTGGCTATATGCATTTGGCCTTGCAAGTAGTCTCCCCCAGCACCATTCCAAGTGCCTGCATATCTGCAGTAATGATAACCCATAAGACTAAGCTGCTATGCCAGTGGGAAGAAAGCTTACCACCATAACAGAAACAAAATACTTTAAGTATCCCACTAAAACAGCAAGAAAGCAGTTTACTATCATGAAAAAACTATTCTTCCCCTTCCCACTCTCTCTGGAGAGTTGATGGCTTCCCAAAAACAAAACAAAAAAGATGTTAAAAATTGTTTCCTTTATTGCTTAAAGCATATTTTTCAGACCAGTCTGATGATTTTCACCATCATCAGATTGGTGATTTAAACTCAAATTGCTGTCAGATAGATGAGCTGAGCTAGGGACTGTGGTGCTCACTTCATTAATCAATAAAGTTGTGAAGCCATTGACAAACTGCATTATCTACAGACACATTCAAAACATCCCTATTATCTGATTCTAATTTTCCATTAGTATTATTATTCACCATTAAGCAAGGTCTTGAAAAGCTACACCAGTGCCACATGCCTCACCTTACACAGATCTGGAGACTTTCAAAATGATTCAGAAAACGGTATCTAATGGTATCAACCCCCAGCTCCTGCCTCTCTCACAGATACTAACCCTTTGATTTTATTTAGTTTTACAACACTCACTATCAACCTCCTGACTTTTCACTCCACAGGTTGCCTCAAAGTCTCCCTACTAAGAGATTTTCCTCTGTAATGGTCTCCTGCCCCACTGACCTCTCAGCCCAGCAAAGGAAAACTTTCAACAAGAGTAAATTAAAACCCTCCAAACAACCAACTCTTCAGCCATTGCAGAGAACAGAGAAAGGTCACATAAGCCACATCCATTCTGCTCTTAATTTCAAGGAGCCACTTTTCCCACACACCTCTTTCCCAAGGAGATTTTATAATCCAAGCACACATACAGTGTGTTTAACCAATTTTTGTTCAGTTGTAGTTCTGACTTGGTTGCTCTTTCATTCAATCCATAAACACAGGTAGTGCATACAACTTTAAAGGAGCTAACTAAGCAGTACTAAGAAAGCATATTTTCCACTTTCCATCCCTTATTCTGAGTACACAGCCGTTTATGTAGTAAATATTTACTACTCAAGGTAAAATGTAATTTAGTTGGGGTTTTTTTACACTTGTCAGTGTTACGCATAAATAGAGTGACAGAGGGCAAAAAGAGCAGAGTAACAAGACAATTTACCCTGACACTGGGGTGACACAACTAAGAGACCTGTTTGTAAGGCAGCAAGACAGGAAGGGAGGAGGTGGTGAGAAAAATCAGAAAGCGCCATTGATCATACTCATTAGACAGCTGGGTCCCAATTAGAAATATTTCACACAGAGATAATAAGAGGTGTTCTGGAAGGAAGCTTGGCTGTGAGATGAAGGAGGGTCTGAAACACAGCGAGCAACATTTTACAGTACATACAAAGGGGAGGCAGAACCCAAATTCTGCAAGTCCCAAAGGAATCACACCAAACAAAGAAACCCTACTTGAGGCAAGCACATGATCTCACCCCTCTGCCTGCAGACTTCAGATTACTTATTAAGCCACTTCACATTCTCAGCATCAATAAATAGGGAAGTAACTCCATGTCAATAGCTAATTCAATTTCCATACAGAAAACTCATGTTTAGCAAACAAAGTATATCCATAGTGGGTCCTAGCTTCCACAGCATCAGTAGCTTGCAGGCTTGATTTTTCTCCCTGAAAGCATTTTTCAGGTGAGCTCTTAATGGAATCCACACTCATCTGGTAAAGCAGAAGAAAAAAGAAAATTACATAGTGTGTTAAATAGTTAACACTACACAGAATTAAGGAAACACCTTCAGAAAAGGATACTACCACGCTTAAAATAGGAACAGCAGCCTTTGTTTAGTGCCAGAGGGCCAAGTTTTCCCTCGTGTGACTGCTGGTTTACAAAGGGCGCATTCATTCCGAACACATAAGGGTTTTGCAGCAGTTTTCCTTCAAGAATATTGAATAGTATTACAACATACCCTGGGTTCAACCCTAATCTAAGTGACGCAGCATGAAAGGGCTGCTTTCTGGAAAGAGACACAAGATGCTAAGGATGAACCTGGACATCACTATGGCAACTCCGCAGGTCCCTTCCCCTTCACCTTGGAGGCCAATACTGCAAAGGAGGTAAGAAAACCCCTTTCCACAGGAATCATTACTACGCAATATGGCCAAAACCAGAAAAGGTCACAGCCTGCCTCCGCTCAGTTAGACAGAGGGGTTCGCTCAAAGAAACACGAGGCTAAAACGGGAAAGGAAGAAACCGTAACTGCCGAGGCGCGCTGGCGAGGCGTCGCACGCTGGAGTAAATCGCACTTGAAAGGTCAGCTGGCTCAGTAGCTGTCAAAGGCCCAAGCTACGGCGAGCAAAAAAAGCCTAACCAAGTGTGCCTAATTTGTGAACAAAGTCAGAATTAACCTTTAGGGTTTCCGCTTTTGTCAGTACAAAACATTGTTTGCGGTGCTTTCTGTCCTCCTGCTCGTCACAATTAATTTACCCTGGTGCTAATAAATCCTCCTTTCTTACACAAACCCACTACAATTCCACCAGAAGCAGCTTAGGCCCAAAGTTTTGACTTCACTTTACTGAAGAGAACAAAGGATGATTTATCTAAATTTAAAGAGGGAGGAAGCCAGTGGCAATACAATACTTGCCTCTGACTGGTTTGTAGAGTGCTGCTGCACTGTAATCGTCAATGTTGTGTATGAGAACATGCCATTTTTGGTGCCCAATCTCAAAGAGAGCTATAAAGAAAATTGATGACTCTGATAGCATCAAGCACTGGGAAGGCAAAAAAAGACGTATTGGACAGGGTCCTAATCTCAAGTATACGAAACACTGCACATAAACATTAGGTGGTTCTTGTATATTTCCTTCAACTTCCCATGATCCCAATACTTTAAGTAACCACAAATCTCTAAACTCAGCCTTTTTTTTCTTTTAAATCAAATATTTATTTTAAACACCCCTACTTTGCAGTTTCATAAGGGCCTAGAAGCCCTATGAATAGGGCTTCAACTTGAAAACCACTGTCAATGCCTTCCCAGAATGAACAATTCCAGCAATGAGATGGGGGAACATACAACATCATTAAAGGCACTTTAGTATTTAAACTCCAAGAAGAGTTTTAATAAGTAGAACTCCCATTTTCAGGAGTTACTGTAAAGCCAACAGCAAATTAGCAAGCAAATGAATCAATAGGAAAGAACAAAAACAAGAGATAATGCATCCCAGGGGACTTCACCCATTTCTTTGAAAACCATCATTACTTCAAATTAGCAGCAGCACTTGCTGCTACACCTTCTGCAGCATGTTTTGTGAAAAGCTTTATTATAAAAGCACTTCTCTGCACAACTCCTAAAATGCTAGCATAATTAATTCAAAAGCTTAGCAAGAAGATACTCAAGCACGTGTACACAAAGATTAATGTGGATTACCAAAACAGGAATGAGACGTTTTCTATTGAACTGCTGGCAAGGATGTTGGAAGTGTTTGCAGAAAGCCTTGGTGGACTCATGGAGCTGGGAGAACCACGTATCCCAAACAACCCAAAAGACAGCAGACATACCTAGTGAGACATACACCTTTCTTTCCCTGTTGTCCTGGGAAAGGTGAAGTGGTTTTTTCCAGAATTTCCCCGTTGCTCCAGCCTTTTGCCAGCACCACTGTTGATAAGAAGGGCAGCCCTAGCTCGGACCAGCTGATTGCTGCTGCTCCGAGAAAAGGAGAGCAGTTTGTCCACATTAGAGGTCATGGTCCTGTAAGATTAATTTATTTATCAAAGCATATATACACAGAGTGTCCGCTGAGAAGGCAGCTTGCTTTTCCTTCCTTAAGCCAGGACGGGAGACATAACGTGGTTGACTTTTCTAAGAGCACCATTACTTCCCCCTTTGCAGCTGGTTATTTAAAAAAATAAACAAATAAACCATACCAAATAAACCATTGATGTCTTCCTATCACTATAACTGCGCCCACACGGGCTGAAGTGAAATCAAAGCATCTTATTTTTTGAGTTAAAAAATGGTAGCTACGTTATCTCAAAGTTGCAAGACCCTTTCTTATACCCTTTCTTAGACTGCATTAACTGCGAAATGAATGCAAACATCACCAGGGGCTTAAAAAGTTTAAAAAAAAAAAATCCTTAAAAAATCCTAAAACTTTCGGACTGTGAAATTAAAGATCCGGGTTGTTGTTTTGTTGTTTTTGGTTTTTCACCGAAAA